>JXCR01148148.1:366655-386262 GCA_002079205.1 Phalaenopsis hybrid cultivar | reverse complement strand
TATATATATATATATATATATATATATTGGAGGGAAAGAAGCACTGAGGGCTCCCTACATGTATATTAAAAGAAAATAGTACAACTCAAGGAGATGAAACCAGATTCCTCCAAAATAAAACCTAATATAAAGAAATAGCCTAAGGAGGAACCCTCTCCAACAAAACAAAAACTTAAGTATAACAAAATTACATGTATATACCCCCAAACTGAACAAGCAAAATTTTGAAAGATGAGCACAACTGCAGTGGATGACCAGCACAGTCCATGGACTCTATCATGGAAACCAGCATTCATTTTTGCAATCTTAGATAAGGAAATTGAAGTTTGTCCCCCTGAATTAATAGATGGAGGGGGGGAGAGGGAGGTGGATAGCTCTGCATGATTTGAATTAGCATCCTCCAGAGCCAGGAAGTGAGCAAGCCTATTAGCTTCCCTATACACAAAGGATAATTGGATCATAATCTCAAGGCGAAGGTTCTTTATCTTGTGAATCCACTGGTTTATGTGCCAAGGAGATGAACGGTTTTCAATCAGCAGCTCAACCAAAAGGGAAGAGTCCACTTCAGCAATGATCCACTTCCACTTGTTTCCCTTGGCAAATTTTAGGGCCCAGTAAAGAGCAACAGCTTCAGAATCGATAGCATCTTCAGCAATATATGGGGCCTCATAGTAAAGCAAAGTATGTCCCATCTTACCTTGATGATCTTCATATGTTTTAAATCAACATTGGGTAAGGTCTTTAAAATTTTAGGAAATTTCTTCCAACTTATCAGCTTCTTTAAGTATGTCAGACAGTTAGTCATCACAGTAGTAGAGCTTGTCCCACTCTCCTCATGTTCCACCTTGTTTCTAGCCATCCAAAGGAACCAGACAACAATGAAGGGAAGTGGCATAAGTTTTATCTCCTGCCAATCATGAAGACATTTCTCTATGTTACTTCATCCAATATTGATCAGGTTTAGATTCATTTGAGAGGTCAAACTATTCCACACCTCCCTAGCAAATTTGCACCTAAAAAATATATGATCCCTGGATTCTTGGTCAAGCTTGCAGAGATGAAATCTTGATGGACCCTTCAAACCTTTCAGTTTCAGGATGTCATCTGTAGGAATTAAATCATTAAGGACTCTCCAAGAAAAGAACAGCATGGAAGGAGTTAAATGTTTCTGGAAAGAAGAAATATTCCACTCGCAATGGTCCCAGCTGAATAACTTGTCTGAATATCCTTTGAAAGGCTTGACCTGGTCCTATTCATGGAATGGAGTTGATCTTTTTTATTTCTATCAAAATGGATTGTTGAAATGATTCTAATAGAAGGTTCCTTCAGAAATTTATTCAAAGTATCCTCAGACCAGACATTGTCATTCCAGCAATCTTTGACTTGTAAATCCTCCTCCTTTTCTTCTTGAAGAGGCTCCAAATGTTCTGTAGGGCACCAACTATCCTTCTAAAAGTTGATATCACCATGGCGCAGCTCCCATCTTAGAAGTTTTTCAATGTCTCTCCTAACCTTAAACATCTGGATGCATGTCCTAGAATCCCCCAACTTCTTAGATACATCCTCAGGGTGATCAAATTTATACTATTTGTCCTGCATGAACTTAGCCCATAAGCTTTCATTTTATCTGAAGTTAATCCAAAGTTTACACATACTGATATGTTGCATATGGTGTAAGCCTTTAAATCCCATTCCACCGGCTTCCAAGTGTTTAGCCACTCTTTGCCAGATTGCCGAAGCCATTTTTTTTTTGTTCCCAGCCCAAAGGAACCTGTTGAAGGTTCTTTCCAGCTTCAAGTAGGCGCTTCTTTTCATTATTGCCACTTGAAGGACATGAAGAGGGATTGAGGTTAGGATGCTCTTTAGTAGGGTGATCCTTCCACCACTAGAGAGGTAAGAGTTAGACCACCCCTGGAGAGTGGAATTAATCTTGTACATGACCTCATCAAATTGAGTCAGTCTGGTTCTTCCTCTGATCAGTTGAATGCCCAGGTATTTGAAGGGAATGCTGAGGCTTGAGAACCCAGTATAATCTAGCATCAAATGTTTGAGTGGTAGAGAAATTCTCTTGCTGACCAGGATCTCACATTTTTCCTTATTAACTTTCAGCCCAGACACCTGTTGGAATTTTGGCAAGCACTCCATGATGTACTTGGTAGCTGACTTAGTGGCCCTACTAAACATAAGAATATCATCAGCATAGATAGATGGCTAATATCCATCTTAGCTCTATTGTGATAAGCATTGAAGATTTTTCTTTTTTCCTGTCAATCAATAAGTCTGGATAAGTAATCCAAGACCAAAATGAAAATGGTGTGGGATAGAGGGTCCCCTTATTTTAGCCCTCTAGTTTCTTTGAAGAATCCTTGTGCTTTTTTATTTATGAATACAGAATTAGCATTAGCCTCCAGCAATCTTTTGATGATCAGGCAGAACACCCTGGAAAAACCCCTAGCCTCCAAGCATTCTATAATTTAGCCCCAATTCACCATATCATAAGCCTTCTTCAAGTCAATCTTGTAAATTGCATTGCCCCCTCTACAAGGTCTCTCTAAATTCTGTAAAAGTTCCTGTGCCAGGAGTATGTTGTCCCCTATGTTTATGCCTTTCACAAAAGCTACCTTGTTAGTGCTTATTAACTGAGGTAGTGCTGGCTGGAGTCTGTTCACTAGTACTTTGCTTATAATTTTGCTTATGATATTGGTAAGGCTCAAAGTTGTGTACTGGCTCGAGATATCCTTGATAGAAGTCCTTGGGATGAAAACAATAGAGGAGGCACTGAAATAATTTGGTAGAGAGTGACCTTTGAAGAAGTGTTGTCAAGGTAGAGAGTGACCTTTGAATAATTTGGTAGGGGGCACTAAAATTTTGCTTATGACATTAGTAAGGCTCAGCAAACAAAGTGTTGTCAATGTGCTCTCTTTCAATGTTGTTTCCATTCATAAGGTTATGGCAATACTGCACAGCACTTTTAGCAATCTCTTCTTCTTGTCTAAACCAAGTTCCATTATGGTCCTTGATGGAATGAATAGTGTTGCACTTTCTCTGGTATTTAATGCATGCATGACAGAATTTAGTGCTTCCATCCCCTTCAGTGAATTTTGTTTTAGCAGCCTTTTATTTGAGGAATTGTTCTTGCCAGTTTACGACATTTAAGGGTTTCTAATTTGCCTCTAAAAAAGTAGCACTTTTATCAGTCTTCCCTTTGTTGAGCTCCTCCTCCAGTTCAAGCACCTCCTTTTCTACCTTTTCCAAAATCTTCAGAAGATCCCCAAAGGTGTTCCAACTCCACTTTTTAAGAGCTTTGCCCACCTTCTTTTGCTTAAGCCACAAATTAATGACAGGGTCAGGGTGAGAATCATTTTTCCAATTATCTTTAACAATCTTGAAGAATTTCATATGTTGAGACCAAACATTCAAGTATCTAAAAGCACTTTTCTGCCAAGTACCCTTAGGGCCAATAGAGATCAACAAAGGCCTATGGTCTGAACCAGCTAGGCTAAAGTGTGTGATAGAAATCTGCAAGTGAATGTAGGACCACTAAAACCAAGGTCAAATAACCCAGTTTTTTGAATATTGTCATTAAAAATGGATATAGTTGTAGGGTTAGGAGTTCTGCCCCCTTCCTTTCAGCAGGAGAGGAAATACAGTTAAAATCTCCTCCCAAAATCCAAGCTTTATCAATAGATTCTTGGATGTACTGTAGGGACTCCCACAGTTCAGTTCTAGCAGATTTAGAGCTTCCTACATAGACAAAGGAAGCAAAAACCTCCATGTCAACAATGCTAAGGTTTAATTGANTCGCCACTGGCCTCCGTCGACCACCGCCGATCGCCGCTGACCTCCGTGGACCACCGCCGACCATCATCAACTGTCGTCGACCACCGTTAACCAGATGCCGTAAGTCGACGTGTACCTTGGAAAATCTAGTAACCCTTTGCCCGTCTGTGGGACAAGGGGCATATGTAATCATCAACTTATAGTGGATTTTTATAACTGGGCCAGACCTCGTGGTTTTTTCCCTTTACGGGTTTTCCACGTAAAAACTTTTGTTATCATCACAGGTTGATTCCCTTTCATCTGAATGTGTGCTGAATACTCGTGCAACGCTAAGATGATAATCCATTACTCTACCGCCGTGAATTTTCTAGCACGCATCAATTTAGCGTCGTTTGTGGGAAAGTTTTAATCCTACAACTAAAGTACATATGCGGTTTACTACATGGCTACCAAACATAATATTCGTGACAACGAAGCAGCCCGCTCCAACACCCATCATTCCAGGGAGCAGTCACGAAGCCAAGGGTGACAAGTTTCTTCATCTTCCCACCCTGGAAGACGCCTTCATGCAAACGAAGGCATTTCAGGTCATTCTATAGAAGTTTGAATGCGCAGAATGTATGAGTCTCAACTAGAGATCCTACAGCTTCTACGCGGGGCTCAACAGCCGCTGCCTACACCATTGGATGAAATTCGTTTACCATTAACTCTGCAACCTACGAGAAACATACCGCTTGGAGGAACTCCTACCGACCCGCATCCTTAAGAGGGAACACTTCCCCTATCAGGTCGTGATGCTGAACTCCTAGATACCGCAAGTTTCACTCATCCATCTCGTGCAGCTCATCCAACATCGCCACATCTTCCTGTTATTCCAGATGATGTCATTCGTAATGAATTATGACGCCTCGTCCGGGAAGAATCCCCCCTAGAGAAAAAGGATTGCTTCTACACTCACTGTAACATCCATGAATTCTCTCCCTTAGCGGATGCAGTCCTCCAACACCCCATCCCAACAGGTTTCAAGCTTTTGAACATCGACATGTATGAAGATATAACATACCCCTACGAACACATTAATCATTATCAAACTATGATGCACATCAGCGTGCATCTAATGCACTTATGTGTCAGGTTTTCCCTGCTACTCTTAAATGACAAGCTCGAACCTGGTTCTACTCTCTGCTAAGGGGCACTGCAAACACCTTTAGTGAGCTTGCGAGACTGTTTGTGGAACAGTTCGTAGCAAACCAACGGATCATCAAGAATTCATCCCATCACTCAGAAATTCGTCAAAGAAAAGAAGAATCACTGAAGGATTACTTTCGCAGGTTTTCTACTGAAGCCCGACAGATTCTGGGAGTACATCCGAAATTACTAAGAGGAGTCTTCCTTGGGGGGCTACGCCCATGACCCTTATACTCATCATTGATGTGGGAGACAATTCGTTCTTATGCTGACCTTGTTCACCTTGTTGATGTTTAAATTTATGCATATGAGGCCATCATTGCTCACAAGGAACAATTTGAGCGATTGGGGGGCAAGCGCGAGAATAACGCCAGAGATACCAATTAAATCTCACTTTGAAAAAAGTTCAGACCACAGGAGAATTGTGAGTAACATTCAGAAAAAGAATTCACGCCACTCAACACATCACTTGTTAACATCTTAATGCAAATCAAGGATAAAGAGACTCTCAAGTGGCCAAAGCCGTTAAGAAATCCAAATGGTGGAGATCAATCTCAATATTGTCATTTCCACCGAGTAAAAGTATATTCAACAAAAAAATATTTTCAATTAAAGAAAAAAATTGAACGTCTAATACGCCAAGGTCACCTGGGTCTCTACTTACAAGAACAATGTGAGGGGATCCAGAAGAGAATCATTTGAGTTATCGAATGAAGAGTATAACTCCAACTCATCTTATCTGAGTAAAATAATGACTTATAAACTCTTAATTTTATTTTAGCAAAATTTTCATGTTGCTTTAAAATGTCATTTCATTGAAATTTTCTTATTTTCTCATGAAAGATTTTTGTGTAGAAAACCCCCTTGAGGATGAGAAGCTACCATACCACTAAAAGTCAAGCCCAGAGGCAAGACTCGACAGGTAGATACGGTACTCCTAAAAGTCAAGCCCAAGCGGCAAGACTCAATGAGAAGCTACCATGCCTTTGGTAGACGAGCCCAATAGGCAAGTCTCGATGGGAAGCTAGTAGTGGACAGAGTCCTCACTAGAAAGACTCCATGAGAGCAAGTGGTTGACAGGGTCTCCACTCAAAGACCTCAGAAAGCTACGAGCCTCAAAAGACACAAGTGCATAAAAATTCCTCAGAAGGCTACTAGCCTCAGAAGAATTTTGCACAATTAAGAAACCACAACAAATGTGAAAGCAACAAAAAAAAACATCGTTATCATCTACAATTGCAATATCAGATGATTAAAAATGCTACAAATACCAACATATACATGTACAAGGGCTACAACAAATCAATTCATCTTCAATTAAAGTCGGCATTGCCTTTCTAAAATTTTAGTATTTCTGATGATAGTCAAGGGGTCTCCAGATATCGTTACCACATAAGCATAAAAATCCCTCCCTCATGGCGAGGCGAGAAAACTACATAATTTCTTCATCACTTTCAGAACGTGTAAGAGCTACACGGGAATCTCCTCAGGAATATGTGACGCTTCGTCATAACACTTCATCGCAACTCTTCGCCGCAACACGTTGCCACGACACACCTCCGCAACGTTTTCTAGTGATGCAGCGCCGCAACACCTCGCCTCGACCCATCGCCACGACACCCCATCGCGATGCTCTTCGCAACACGTCGTCGCGGCACACCACTGCAATGTCTCGTGTCGCTCCGATGCCTCGTTGCAGCACATCGCCGCAACGCATCGCGTCGCCACAATGCCATGTCGCCACACTTCTCCGTAACGCTTCGCCGCAACTCTTCTTTGCAACTTTTCACCGCAACTCTTCGACGCAACACTTCGCAGCNATATATATATATATAGAAGCACTGTGGGCTCCTTACATGTATATTAAAACAAAAGAGTACAAATCAAGGAGATGAAACCAGATTCCTCCAAAATAAAACCTAATACAAATAGATAGCATAAGGATGAACCCTCTCCAACAAAACAAAAACTTAATTATGGCAAAATTACATGTATATACACACAAATAGAAAAAGAAAAATTTTGAAAGAGGAGCACAACTGCAATGGATGACCACCACAATCCATGGAGTCTATCATGGAAACTAGCATTCATTTCTGCAATCTTAGATAAGGAATTTGAAGTTTGTCCCCCTGAATTAATAGATGCAAGGGGGGGAGGGAGATGGATACCTCTACATGATCTGGATTAGAACCCCCCAGAGCCTGGAAGTTAGCAGGCCTATTAGCTTCCCTATACACAAAGGAGAATTGGATCATAATCTCAAGGCTAAGGTTCTTTATCTTGTTAATCCACTGGTTGATGTGCCAAGGGGATGGAAGGTTTTCAGTCAGCAGCTCCACCAAAAGGGAAGAGCCCACTTCAGCAATGATCCACTTCCACTTGTTTCCCTTGGCAAATTTTAGGGCCCAGTAAAGTGCAACAGCTTCAGAATCCAGAGCATCTTCAGCAATATATGGGGCCTTATAGTAAAGCAAAGTATGCCCTGTGTGGTCTCTGAAGATCCCCCCAATTCCAGCTTTCTTGTTAGTGTAGCTTCAATCAGTGTTAATTTTAATGAAGGAGTGAGGAGGCTTCTCCCATCTTACTATGATGATCTTCATATGTTTTACATCAATAGTGGGTAAGGTCTTCATAATCTTAGGAAATTTCTTCCAATATATCTGCTTCTTTAAGTATGTCATACAGTTAGTCATCACAGTAGTAGAGCTTGTCCCACTCTCCTCATGTTTCACCTTGTTTCTAGCCATCCAAAGGAACAATGCAACAATGAAGGGGAGTGGCATAAGGTTTATCTCCTGCCAATCTTTAAGATAGTCATTTATGTTACCCCATCTAATATTGATCAGGTTTAGATTTATTTGAGAGGTCAAACTAATCAAAACCTCCCTAGCAAATTTGCACGTGAATAATAGATGATCCCTGGATTCATGGTTAAGCTTGCAGTGATGACATCTTGATGGACCTTTCAGACCTTTCAATTTCAGGATGTCATCAGTAGGAATTAAGTCTTTTAGGACTGTCCAAGATAAGAACAGCATGGAAGGAGTTAGATGTTTCTGGCAAGAGGAAATATTCCACTGGCAATGGTACCAACCGAATAAATTGTTTTGAATATCCTTTGAAAGGCTTGACCTGATCCTATTCATAAAATGGAGTTGATCTTTTTTATTTCTGTCAAAATGGATTGTTGAAATGATTATAACAGAAGGTTCCTTCAGAAAATTGTTCAAAGTATCCTCAGACCAGACATTGTCATTCCAACAATCTTTGACTTGTAAATCCTCCTCCATTTCGTCCCACAGAGGCTCCAAATGTTCTATAGGCCACCAATTATCCTTCCAAAAGTTGATATCCGCATGTCCCAGCTCCCATCTTAGAAGTTTGTCTATGTCTCCCCTAACCTTAGCATCTGGATCCATATCCTCGAATCCCCCAACTTCCTAGAAACATCCTCAGGGTGTTCAAATTTACAGTATTTGGCCTACATGAACTTAGCCCATAAGCTTTTATTTTGTCTGAAGTTAATCCAAAGTTTACACATGTTGATATATTGCATATGGTCTAAGCCTTTCAATCCCAATCCACCAGCTTCCAAAGATTTAGCCACTCTTTGCCAGCTTACGCATGCCATTTTTTTTTGTTCCCAACCCAAATGAACCTGTTGAAGGTTCTTTCCAGATCAAGGAGGTGCTTCTTTTCATTGTTGCCACTTGAAGGACATAAAGAGGGATTAAGGTTAGGAAGCTCTTCAGTTGGGTGATCCTTCCAGCATTAGAGAGGCGAGAGTTAGACCAACCCTGAAGAGTGGAATTAATCTTGTCAATGACCTCATCAAATTGATTCAGTTTAGTTCTTCCTCTGATCAGTTAAATGCCCAGGTATTTAAAGGGAATGCTCAGGNTTAAAGGACATAAAGAGGGATTGAGGTTAGGATGCTCTTTAGTAGGGTGATCCTTCCACCATTAGAGAGGTAGAAGTTAGACCACCCCTGGAGAGTGGAATTAATCTTGTTAATGACCTCATCAAATTGAGTCAATTTAGTTCTTCCTCTGATCAATTGAATGCCCAGGTATTTGAAGGGAATGTTCAATCTTGAGAACCCAGTATAATCTAGCATCCACTGTTTGAGTGGTAGAGAGACTCTCTTGCTGACCAGGATCTCACATTTTTCCTTATTGACTTTCAGCCCAGACACCTGTTGGAATTTTAATAAGCACTCCATGATGTACTTGGTAGTTGACTTGGTGGCTCTAGAAAACATAAGAATATCATCAGCATAGATAAGATGGCTAATATCCATCTTAGCTCTATTGTGATAAGCATTAAAGCTTTTTCTTTTTTCCTGGCAATAAATAAGTCTGGATAAGTAATCCAAGACCAGAATGAAAATGGTGGGGGATAAAGGGTCCCCTTGTTTGAGCCCTCTAGTAGCTTTAAGGAATCCATGTGCTTTTCCATTTATGAATATAGAATTAACATTGGCCTCCAGCCATCTTTTGATGATCCGACAGAACTCCCTAGAAAATTTTCTAGCCTCCAAGCATTCTATAATGTAGCCCCAGTTTACCACATCATAAGCCTTCTTCAAGTCAGGATTGTAAATTGCAATTCCCTTCTACAAGGTTTCGCCAAATCTTGTAAAAGTTCTTGTGTCAAGAGTATGTTGTCTCCTATGTTTCTGATCTTTCAAAAAAGCTGCTTGGTTAGTGCTGATTAACTGAGGTAGTGATTGTTGGATTCTGTGCACTAGTATTTTGATTATGACATTGGTAAGGCTCGTAGATTTGTACTGGCTCTAGCTATCCTTGATACAAGTCTTTGGGATGAAAACAATAGAAGAGGCACTAAAATAATTTGGTAAAGAGTGACCTTTGAAGAAGTGTTGGATAGCTTTAATAACCTCCACCTTGATGACACCCATGGCTTTTTTATAGAAATCTGCTGTAAACCCATCAGGACATGTAGATCTGGAACTATCAATGGAATTTAAAGCTCTTTTAATCTCATCCTCCTTTGGTATTGAAGTCAAGTTCTGTCTAGCAGTGAACTACTTGCTGTCAGCAAACAAAGTGCTGTCATTGTGCTCTCTTTCAACATTTTTTCCATTCATAAGGTTATGGCAGTACTGCACAACACATTCAGCAATCTCCTCCTCTTGTCTGAGCCAAGTTCCATTCTGGTCCTTGATGGAATGAATAGTGTTGCACTTTCTCTGGTATTTAATGCATGCATGATAGAATTTTATGTTTCTATCTCCTTCAGTGAATTTTGTTTTAGCAGCCTTTTGTTTGAGGAATTATTCTTGCAAGTATACAAAATTTAAAAGTTTCTCATTTGCCTTTAAAAGAGTAGCTTTATGAGTGTTCCCTTTGTTATGCTCCTCCTCCAGTTCAAGCACCTCCTTTTCTACCTTTTCAACAATCTTCAGAAGATCCCCAAAGGTGTTCCAACTCCACTGTTTAAGAGCTTTACCCACCTTCTTTTATGTAAGCCACAAATGAATGAAGGGGTCATAGTGAGAATCATTCTTCCAATTATCTTTAACAATCTTCAAGAAGTTCATATGCTGAGACCAAACATTCAAGTATCTAAAATCACTTTTCTAGCAAGTACCCTTAGGGCCAACAGGGATCAACAAAGGCCTATGGTCTAAACCAGCTAGGCTAAGGTTTGTGATAGAAGTCTACAAAAAATTTTGAATCCAGTTGTCATTAGCAAACACTCTATCAAGCCTTTCTCACATATCATTCCTTCTACAAGTGAATGTAGGACCACTAAAACCAAGGTCAAATAACCCAGTTTTTTGAATATTGTCATTAAAAATGGATATTGTTGTAGGGTTAGGAGTTCTGCCCCCTTCCTTTTAGCAGGAGAGGAAATGCAGTTAAAATCTCCTCCCACAATCCAAGCTTTATCAATCGATCCTAGGATGTACTGCAGGGACTCCCACAGTTCAGTTCTAGCAGATTTGGAGCTTCCTACACAGACAAAGGAAGCAAAAACCTCCATGTCAACAATGTTATGGTTCATATGCAAGACTTGAGTGTGGTTCAGTAAAATCAAACACTTCATTTCTTTCCTGCAGAAAACTCAAATTTTTTTGTTGATGTTAGTGAACAAATTGAAGCTAANAGCCAGGGAAGGATTTGGCAATTTTCAAAGTATTAAGGTGGACCATAGGTTCCAAAATGGCTATGCACCAAAGTTTATCTTTTTTGTTTAGGTATTTCATTCTTTTTAAGGATAAGGGGTGTGCAATCCTCCTTGTATTCCAGCACAGCAAATTGATCATGGCGAGTGGGGAGGAAGAGTAAGGTTGGGATTTAGATCTAGTCCTCCCTCTAGATTTGTTAAAAATTCCTTTTCTTTGATTGCTTGAGGCTTCCAATATTTGTAACACCTTTCCCTTCTTCTGTATCTGTTCTTTTGATTTGGAGTTCCTTTTCTTTTTAGTTTTCTGATGTTGCCAATCTGATTCCAGTTCTTTATTCATTTCTTCTACCAAATCTTGAGTAGGGGAAACTGCCACTAAATCATCCACAGTATTCCTTAAGTTTCTGGGAGACAGAGATAAGTCCACCAAGGGGGCTTGCAAGGGGTGACTTCCACCTGGTTCCAAAACCTCACCAACTGTCTCTTGAGCTAAAGTGGTCACCAGAGGCTGTTCCTTCATAGATTTTTTACCAGCTAGTGAACTGATAGTCTCCAGTGTCCCTGCCACGGAGGAGAATTTCTGGTGGACTTCTTTGTTAGTAACTTATGTCCCTGCTAGGGTGGAGATCATCTGCTGAACTTCTTTGTTTCTAACATTCAGGAGATTGTTATTAGCATCAACTAAGTCCTGCTAAGGGTTATGAATTTGCCTTCTATGAGTAGGGTTTGGCCTGTAGCATTTCTCCCTAGTGTGACCAAACATTTTGCAATGTTGGCAATAATAGGGTCTTTGCTCCATGACTACTTCTTCTCAAAACCCCTTCAAAGTGTCTCCAATCCATATCCTCTTAACTTCAGGAAGGGCGACATCCCTTTCAACTAGGATTTATTATAAGTGGTAGCATCTACCTTCAAAGGTGTGCCCAAGGTAGAATCAATATTAAATAAAGAATTCAATTTAAATAGATGCAATGACAATTTTGGTAGCTTAAACCAAATAGGCACGGTGGGGGGTTCCTGTAAGTGGTCATACTCACAAGAGCATTTTAAAATTTTCATTTCTCTTCCAACAATGATGATTTATTCTTTGGCAAAAATCCTTGCATGGTCCTCTTCCATTGTCAGCTGGATAAGGAGATGCCTGCCATCTAGAAGACCTAGCTTCCAATCAGAGATTTTCAAAGAGTCAAAGCATTTCCTAAAAAGTTCCATCTTTGGCTGCCCCTGACTAAATTTACCATTGAGTGTGAACTGAACATCTAAGTTCACTTCAGCAATATCCTGTTCAGAGAAAGAGCAGTCGGTTCCCCATCTTTAGTTCCCACAGGATGCATGCAAGATGTTGAACCCCTCCCTGCAAAAGCGTTGTGAAATTCCTGAAGGAAAATAAGGAGATCAGGATCCACCAAGGGGGAGGAAGGATTTCCTACAACCACAACATAAGTGGCTTTAGTCCATTGCAAATTTGTCTCCAAATCAATAGGGGTGGTCATGGTTACCACCAACAACACCCCTAAGAAGCAACAGAGACACAAAAATCAATAAAACCTGAGAAGTGACTTGCTCCAAAAGAACCAACCAACAAAACCTCAGGAATCAAGAAAAGCAAGAAACATAGAACCTCAACTAACAGATGAAGCAATCAACTTCAGGCCAGAGTCAAACCCCAAACTGGAGGGGCAAGAAAAGATTTTCTACTTCAGCTAAACAATGTAACAGTAACTGCTTCGCTCAATCAAGCAAAGAGCATCAAACTCATTTAGCAAACCAATGGAACAGTGATGAAGGATCAAAATAAGTCTGTTCGGGCCACTCCAAATAGACTCCACAAACCTTAGAGGCTCCTTGAAGAGAAAACAAACTCCTTCACCCAGCTCCACATCACCTCCAAGCAGCTCCATCACAGCCAAAACCCTAGCATAGCACAGTTAGGTCCAGCCGCCNGGGGGGGGGGGAGGGGGGAAGAGTAGGTTGGGATCTAGATCTAGTTCTTCCCCTAGATTTGTTAAAAATTCCTTTTATTTGATTGCTTGAGGCTTCGAATATTTGTAACTCCTTTTCCATCTCCTGTATCTGTTCTTCAGGTTTGGAGTTCCTTTTCTTTTTTACTTTTATGAAGTTGTCAATCTGATTCCAGTTCTTTGTTCATTTCTTCTACCAAACCTTGAGTAGGAGAAACTGCCACTAATTTATCCACAGGATTCCTTAAGTTTCTGGGAGACAGAGATAAGTCCACCAAGGGGGCTTGCAAGGGGAGATGGTTGCTTCCACCTGGTTCCAAATCCTTACCAACTGTCTCATCACCTGAAGGGGTCACCAGAGGCTATTCCTTCATAGATTTCTGACCATTTAGTGAAGTGATAGTCTCTACTATCTCTGCCACAAAGGAGAATTCCTGATGGACTTCTTTGTTATTCTCTTCTGTCCCTGCCACAATGGAGATCTTCTGGTGAACTTCTTTGTTCCTAACATTCAGAAGAATGTTATTAGCATCAACCAGTTCCTGCTTAGGGTTATGAATTTGCCTTCTATGAAGAGGGTTTAGCCTGTAACATTTCTCCCTAGTGTGACCAAACATTTTGCAATGTTGGCTCCATCACTACTTCCTGCCAAAACCCCTTCAAAGGGTCTCCAATCCATTTCCTCTTTACTTCAGGAAGGGTGACATCCCTTTCCACTAGAATCCTTGTAGTGGCTAGCCTAGATTTATTTTAGATGGCAACATCTACCTTCAAATGTGTGCCCAAAGTACAACCAATATTAAATGAAGCATTCAGTTTAAATAGATGCAATGACAATTTTGGTTGCTTAAACCAAATAGGCACAGTGGGGGGTTCCTGTGAGGGGGTCATACTCAGGAGACCATTTTAAAATCTTCATTTCTGTTCTAGCAATGATGATTGATTGTTTGGCAAAAATCCTTGCATAGTCCTCTTCCTTTGTCAGTTAGATAAGGAGATGTCTGCCATCCAGCAAACCTAGCTTCCTATCAGAGATTTTAAAAGAGTTAAAGTATTTCCTTACCAGTTCTATCTTTGGGTGCCTGTGGGCATTATTTCGGGATGGTTTGTGGGGTTGCCCATAAGAAGTTGTCGGTCATAGAAGCTGTCGGCGTTATTTCGGGTTGGTTTATGGGGTTGCCCGTAAGAAGCTGTCGGTCGCTGGAATCGAAATCCCGTCGCCCGCTTCGAAAGGACGTTGAAGTATGAAATCAAACTGACCCCATATTTTTCATAATTTAAAATGAAAGAGCATTGTACCTCAAATCTTGTATCTATTCCAAAGGACAGACAAGACTTGAGGATGAGGCTCGATCAAATAAACTAAGGAAAGTATGATGTCTGTTTGGTCTGCAAGACTTGAGGATGAGGCTCGATCAAATAAACTAAGGAAAGTATGACGTCCGTTTGGTAAAGAATTGAGGATGAGGCTCGTTCAAATAAACTAAGGAAAGTATGACGTCCGTTTGGTCTGCAAAACCTTCGTATTTGCTGACAAGTTCCTTTATTTAATATAAAGGATTAAATAGGGTTTATATTATGCTGGGTTCAGACATGCTTCCTATAAGGGCAAGCCTTTATAGTTAATTACATCTTAAATGACCAAAGCCACCTAAGAAAACTCTCGATAAAAATCAAGAAATATTATCTTCAAGGAATTTCAAAGGGTAGGACTCTTCAATGAAATCAGACATAGAGGTGTGCAAGGGGATTGGTTTAAATTTGAAACATTTTTTTATTGTAGAATCTAAAGGAAGAAGGACTAGAGGTGTGAAAGGGGATTGGTTCAAATTTGGAACATTTTATCGTAGAATCCAAAGGAAGAAGAACTAAAGAGATGTCATGGATCCAGAGGAGAACCTCGGTGACTTCCCAAGCTATCCTAATATTTGGCTTCAATTTTGAGGAGAAATATTTAGGTATTTCATCCTGTTGGATCCAGAGGAGAACCCCGGTGACTTCCCAAGCTATCCTAATGTTTGGCTTCAGTTTTGATGGATCCAGAGGAGAACCTCGGTGACTTCCCAAGCTATCCTAATGTTTGGCTTCAATTTTGAGTTGAGGAGAACCTCGGTGACTTCCCAAGCTATCCTAATGTTTGGCTTCAGTTTTGAGGAGAAATCTTTAGGTGTTGCATCCTGCTAATTTTATTAGTTAGGGCTTACATTCGTGTGAAATTATCACACAAATAGTGTGCAAGATGTGAGGATTTAGGTCGTGACAAACGAGAACCTCAGAATCCTAGGACGAGTTAGGGCTTATATTGTATAGCAGGGCTATGCAAAGGCCTAAAGGTATGGTGAGGATTTACGTTGCATAAGCAATAAACCTCGAGGTCTTATGGCTTTGTTGTTTAGGTCTAAGGAAGGAAGATTGGTTTAGCTAGGGAAGACAGGTTTTGCTGTTGATGATGGTCGTGTTGCCCACCAAGCTAGCTCCAAGCTCCTGCTCGATGAGTTTGAGTTATCTAGTGTGTCAAGTTATAATATCAAATCAGGTGGCCTTATGGTTGAAGTACTTTAAATTTTATGAGGGCATATTAAAGTTGATTAGAGCGACTCCACTATTTTCGATTGGATTCACTTAGTCCAAATGAATTTACTAAACTCAACTTAATGAGTTCTGGCCTTATGATTGAAGTTCTTTAAATTTTATGGAGGCATGTTAAAGTTGATTAGAGCGACACCAGTTAGGATCCTACGGTTCCCTCGTTCCGGCATCACTATTTTCTATTGGATTCACTTAGTCCACATGAACTTATCAAACCCAACTTAATGAGTTCCATAATTTCATTTAAACTGTGGGAAGCCTCGTTAGCAACCCTAGGTTAGCTCCTCCGAGAGATTCCTGATCATCCGATAGAGGCATCTTAATTTGGTTGAAGTTGTGGTTTTATGTGATGTTTGTGATTAAACTTTGAGTTGTTTTATATTTTGAATGTTGTGGCGGTGAATTTTATGTTGGTTGATTTTTAATTTTGGTTTTGGTTAACATGCAAGTTTATGTCGGTAAATGCAAGCATGAAACATGTAAGGAAAAAGGCAGAAGAAAGACGGTACTATAAAATGTAAAAGCGTACCTGGCGAGTCTTCTCGTTCCACCAACTGAAAATTAAAAATGCATGTGAGGGCATTTATGAAGAGCAGAAAAAGTAATGTTCTGGGGGTTTTCCTAACTTTATGTTGTATTTTTGTGAGTCCTTAAAAGTTTATTTAAGGATGATTTCAATAAGGGAAAGGGTAAAATTTTGGTAATTTTCCTAACCCTATGTCATATCTTTGCGGGTCCTTAGAAGTTTAATTAAGGAAGATTCCATTGAGCAAAGCATATTAAGTTTAATAGGCCTCTGAGGTATCCAACAAGTTAAGAGGGGGAAGCAGGTCCGTGCCTCCCTCTCACCAACTAGTGAAAATCTTTGAGTCTATTTAAACTCATTATGTTGCTTAATGGTTCATCCTGTGAATACCGTTGATGCTTAGTGAACATTGATGTCTCAATTATCCCAAAGAAAGGGGTAATTATCATTTGTCATTCAATTTAAGAATTATGTGGGTGAAGACCCATGAAGGGGTAAGTCAGTGTAATTTGAACACTTAGCCAAATTTTAATCATAATTGGGCTTAGTGGTGTTTCAAGGATGTGTGATATAATTATGTTTATTTATGAATCCTCATTTAGTCAAATCTTGATTTAGCTTAGTCACCACTAACCCATAAGACCTAGGTAGTGTCTTAATTAGAGGGTTAAGTTTTAAGTGGTCATGATTCATGATTTGGATTTTATTTGAAAATCAAGATAGGAGTATTAAATTTATTAATTATTGACTTCAAAAGTCATACCCCTAAGTCTAGGATCATTTAATTTTAATAAACTTCCAAATTTTAATAATTTAGAAATTTATTAATCTTAATTAAGAAAGTGCAATTGGTTTCTACCAATTAACCCCTTTGTGTTTCAAACATCAAGTGAATTGATTAATATTAGAGGTTACCCATTCCCCTCCTTGAATTAAGCCTAAATGTTAATTAAGGCAAAATTTCCAAAATTACACATTTGCCCCTAAGGCTTTAACACTTCATAATTTGTCAAATTAAATTGAAATGACTTTGAAATTTTTATTATACCTCATTCATGGGTCCATTGAGACATCAGATGAGAAAATGTGATTTTTCAAAATTTAATTTAATTGATATAACTATTTTAATGCAGAAATAGGATTTTTCAAAGAAAATTTCTAACTTGACCAAGGTAAATTATAGTCCTTTGAACTTTTTACTGGAGGTAGACCTAGACCAGAGAAGTCTTTCGATAAAATTTCACAATTTTTTGAATTCTCTGTGATTTATTAGAATTATTTTAATATCTAGACTATTTAATAAAAATAAAATATTTTCGGTGGTGAAAATTA
This sequence comes from Phalaenopsis hybrid cultivar, assembly GCA_002079205.1. Classification (NCBI taxonomy): domain Eukaryota; kingdom Viridiplantae; phylum Streptophyta; class Magnoliopsida; order Asparagales; family Orchidaceae; genus Phalaenopsis; species Phalaenopsis hybrid cultivar. Next base: position 368,730 of record JXCR01148148.1, on the reverse strand, counting down.
AGTTTTGTATTTTTTGAAAAATCTTTCTAAGGTCAGAGAACTAAGAGGAGAAAATTTTATATTTTTCTGATTTTTCTTTGATTTATTGGAGTTATTTTTGTGTAAACTCATTTTTTAGCCTTTAAAAAAATTATTTTTAAGCTTTAAAATTCAATATCTTTATTTAGAAAATGAGGAAAAATATTCTAATTGTTCCTAAGTAATTAGCAAGCAATTTAGAACATTTCCATGAGTTTTATTATTCTTTGGATTTTTATGAATTTTTAATTATTTTAAATATTTAAAATAGGCTAAAAATCAAATTTTTATATTAAATATCATTTTATTTTTAGAAAATACCCCTGATCACAGAGAACTCAAAAAACTAAGTTTCATTATTTTTTGAGTTATGACTTGATTTTTAAAAAATCATTTAAGTGTTAAGAGTGGTATTTATCTTTAAAAATAAATTTAAGTTGTCAAATTAACTCAAAATATCTTGAAATTTTCATGATGAGTTCTCTGGATCATAAATCACAGTGGAGATCAAAAATCAAGTCATTTAAATGTTTAAATTTTCCAAAATTAATTATCTTATTGATTTAGTGTTTATAAAATTTGAGGACATTTTAAATGACTTGATCCATGAAATTTTTTCCAAAGGTTTCTCTAGTCATGGTGGACCTTCGAAAATTTTCTTAGGATATTATAATCAATATGCTAATTTCCATGATTTTTTTAAGGAAATAATGTGAAAAAACTTGAAAAATATGAATCTCTGTATAGAAACCTCATCTGACTTTGGAAAAATCAGAGAATGTTCCCCATTGCAGAGACTATAATATGTCAAAATTTCAAGCCAAGGTGATTTGTCAATATGCATGGAGAATCAAATAATTTCAAATAGTATTTAATTAATTAAAAATATTTTATGCATCAAATGGACTTGAAAATTATTCCACGTTATTTTCCTCTATTCATTAAGCAAGAGGGTATTTTTATTTTATTTTTGTGATTTTTCTACACAAAGTTATGGATTTTCTAAGTTAGGGGTATTTAAATAAATAGGAAAAATTCCTATTTATCTATTTAAACAGCGCGTGCCACCTCAACCTACGACGGCTCCGAAGGCATGCGTGGCGCGCTCTGGTTGGACGTCGCTGTCCACGTAGCTGCTAACTCGACCGGCTGTTTATGTCCCAAAGCACTGTCCGGCTTGATTTCCCCCGTCCATTTGATACACACTTGATCAAATGGCTCTCAGTCATCGTCCCTGATAGAATGATCCCGTGCCCGTCCAGACTAAAAGCTTAAGATCACAGCCTAGACTCAACCAAATCACTTCGGGTTTGATCATATGGACTCGTCTAAGTGAGATGAACACATCCATACGGCTAAGGTACCATGAAATCAAGCTTAAGTAAATGGAGAATCAAAATAAGCTCGGGAGGAGGAGGAGTTTTATACCTTTGCTCTGAGAAGGGAGGCTTCGATTAGAGGAGCTCGACACGTTTGTTAGGGTCCAAGGAGACTAGGGATTGAGTCCTTGGTCTTGGTATAAGGCCTAGGTATGAATTCGACTAAGCTCAATTTCAGGTGTTGGTCTAGACCTATGGTAGAGGCTCTGTGGAAGTGGGATTTGATGGGGCTTTGGCTTCTTTCACTCTTGTGAAGGTATGGGCACAAGCAAATAAAGTTTTATGGAGTGTGGAGGTGTATTGGGTTCTGTCCTGGTTTCCGGCAGGGTTTCAAGCTCAAAATTGAGCTCCGACAATGGGAATGGGTGAGGGAAATTGGTTGGAATGCAATGATGGGATCTTAGGGAATCTTTGTGTGAAGTTTGGAGAGGCCTCTCTAAGAAAATTTTTGCACACCTCCCATGGCCGTGGGAGGTGAGTTTTTATAAAAATGGCCATGGGGTGGCTCCAAGGGAATAAGTTTGGGTGCATTGTGATGCTTAGGTGGAGGGCAGAGGAGCTCCATAGTTTGATTTGGATGAGCTGACCTCTAGGTTTGATTTCGGTGAGGTGTCATGGGGGCGGCTCTCGGTTTTGGGCTTTTCTGGCAACTAGACCGGCCAGCCGGCTAGGGGGAGG
>JXCR01148148.1:215638-365825 GCA_002079205.1 Phalaenopsis hybrid cultivar | reverse complement strand
GAAGGAATTTTGAACTTTAATCAATTTGGTCATGTTGGGCTAGGCTTGGGTCTAGCTTGGGTTGGCCTTAGGCTAAGTCCAAATTGATTGTTTTAAATGGTCAATAGGGACCTCATGAAGAGTTTTCAACATGAATTGGATGCCAATTTGGAGGTTAAGTCTATCAATTGGGTAAAATTTAGGGACTTAGCCAATTTAGGGCTAAATTTGGGAATTTTGGATTTAGGCCAAAATCAAATGGATTTGAGGCTTTACCAATGTCAATTGATTGTTTATTATGATGTATAGGAAGGTAATAAAGATTTTTCAACATTAATTGAGGCCAATTGACTAGGCTATGGGCTCAATATGGTGAGATTACGTCATGTGGTCAAAAATTGGGGCTTTGACCCAAATCAAAATTGGGCTCAAATCATGGACCAATTGAGCTTGGATTTGATTTAATGTGGTCATATAAAAATTTAATTTGAGTTTGGGATTGGAATTGGGAAAAATTGAGATCAAATTGGTGGACATTTGAGTTTGATTTGGGGAAAATTGAGTCTTTAAAGGGCAATTTGGGGATTTTGGTTGAAGATGGTCAAATTGGGTCATGGGTTAGTTGAAAGAAATGAAATTAGGAATATTAAAGATTTATTGGGATTTTTTGGAATTTTGGGTCAAAGAGGGGTATTTTGGTAATTAGGGGGTGTTTTAGGGGTAAAAGGCCAAGATAGTTATTTTGGTAGAGTTGAGGTACCAATCATCACCAATAAGCCATGGACCAAGGGAAACCCCATTTTGGGTCCTCTACATAGTGGTCTTAGCTAAACCATAACCCTAGGGCTAGTAGGTTTAGANATATATATATATATATATATATATATATATATATATATATATATATATATATATATATACATACATATATGTGTGTATAAGTTTAGAAAAATACAAAATTAAACTGATCACATATCTTTCAAAGTTTAAATGAAAGAGCGCTACCCCTCAAGCTATGTATCTATTTCAAAAGATAAACACATAACTTGATAGTGCGGCTCAATCAAATAAACTAAGAAATGTATGACATTTTTTTGGTCTGCAAAACCATTTTACCTATAAGCAGACAAGTTCCCCTATTTAAATAAAAAAATTAAATAGGGTTTATATTAAGCTAGGTTCTTGAAAGTTTCCTATAAATACAAGCCCTTATAGTATATTACATCTTAGATAACCGAAGTCATCTAAGAAAACTCTCGATAAAAATTAGGGGATATTGCCTTCAAAGAGAACAAAGGATTATGACTTTTCAACAAGATGGGACAAGGAGGTATGAAAAGGAAATGATTTAAATTTGGAACAATTATTTTCTGCAATCCAACGGAAGAAGAACTAGGAGACGTCATGGATCCTAAAGAGAACCTCGGTGACTTCCCAAGCTATCATATGGTTTGGCTTCAATTTTGAGGAGAAATATTTAAATTTTCATCATGCCAATTTTATTAATTAGGGCTTCCATTTGTGTGAAACGATCACACAAATGACCTGGAAGATGTGAGGATTTATGTCGTGATAAACAACAACCTAAAAATCCTAAAGCGGGTTAGGGCTTAAATTGTATAACAGAGCCATACAAAAGCCTAAAGGAAAGTTGAATTTATGTTGAACTAGGCAAATAACCTCAAAATTCTATGGTTTGTTATTTATTTCTATCGAATGGTTTAGTTGGTATAGAAATGTTTTGCTATTAAAGATGATCATGCTTCCCACAATGTTAGCTCCATGCTCCTCACCGTGGCTGGCTTAAGTTTTCTAATGTTTCAAGTCATTATGTCAAATCAAATGCTTCCTAAGATTATGTTTATTTAAATATTAGGAGGAATGTTAATTTTTTATTCTAGTGACACTGAGAGGATCCTACGGTTCCCTCATCTGACACTATTATTTTCATTCGTATTCATTTAGTCCAACTAAATTTACTTAACCCAATTTAATGAGTTTTGTACTTTCATTTAGACCATGTGAAATCTCATTAGCAACCATAGGTTACCTCTTCCAAGGGATTCCCAATCATCTGATAGGGACATTTTAATTTAGTTGCAATTTTTGTTTTCTTTTGTTTGTGATTAAATTTTGAGTTGTCTTATATTTTGACTGTTGTGGTGGTTTTATTTTGTTTAAAATTTTTTAGTTTTTTTTGACATGTAGGGTGACTTTGAGCATTCAAGCAAGAAACAAGATGCACAAAAAAGTAAATGCAATTACTTAAAAGTGTACCTGTCGATTCTTCCCGCTCCTCCACCTGAAAGGTTAACTTTGGTGACATGTATATAATTTTGCAAGGAATTCAAATTGTAGGAGTAGATGATGGTATAGCTACCAAACCCCAAGTTATGACCTTATTAAGTCTCAGAAGATCTTATTGAATGATTTTAGAACAAAATATAACAAGTTTAATTTGACCTTCAAATAATTCAAGAGATTTCAAAGTGCTCAGAGCATAACGTCGAACCACTTTAAAGATTTCTTGAACTATTTCGAGTTCATTTTGAACTTATCATGTTCTTTTTTTTAATCATCCAAGGTTAAGCTAAGGTTATCCCATTGCTCAAGGAAACTTGACGTTTTATTTATCCCAATGTGAGGATACTTAATTAATCGATCGATATTTCATTTAAGAGTAATATGGGTGGGTGCCCCTAAGGAAAATTTAAGTAAGTAAAGGTTTTTGTGCCCAAAGTTAAAATTGAGCTTGTAGTGTAAAAAGGATTCAATCATAAATCATTTTATCTTCTAGGTCCAATCAAATGAGTTTAAATGTCAAATTTAGGTCACTACCAAGCCTTGAACAATCACAGTAGGTGAAAAGGTAACTTAGAAGAATTTAGATTTAAATGACATGCATTCTTACTGAAAGATCACATTGTCATCAATTATGGGCTTAAAATTAATGAAATATTATCTTTGTAACTTGAACCCACCACTTGATAATCATTTAATTTTGATTGACTTTCAATCCGTGATAGTTGAGGAAATTACAACTTTGTTCTTATTATAAAAATGGTTGTAAGTGAGTTTCTACCTTTTAGTACCACTGTATTTCAATCATCCTAACATGTTATTTAAGATCAAAATTACCCATCTTCCTTTTGATTAAACCTAAATCTTGATTGAGGCACCAAAATATAAAGTTACTCCTTTGCCTTTAAGGCCCTTCACCTCATAACACATTAATCAAAATTCAAATGACTTTGAGAATTTTCTTAGAGTGTCCTATTCATGGGTCAGTTAAAAAATCAGAGGAGAAAATATGGATTTTTAAAATTTAATTTAATTTAAGTAATTATTTAAATTTAAAGAATAGCATTTTCAAAATTAATTTATTTAATTTTCTAAAATAAATTTTTTATTTATGAGATAATTTTTTGAGGTCCCCATAGGTCAGAGAAACACTTAAACAAAATTCAATGATTTTTTGAATTAAATCTCTATCATTATTATTTAATTATGAATCAATTTTAATGATTTAATTAAATGTAAACTAATGTTTTAATTACCAAAATTATCTTTATATTTTTATTGAACCTCTTTGAATTATCATTATTATTTAATTACAAAATTTTGTATTTTTATGATTTTTTTAATTCATTTATTATATTTATTTTAATAGGAAAATAAGATGAATTCATTTTTTAGGTTTTATAAATTTAATTTTAACTTAGAAAAATTAGAAAAAATATCTCTAAGTGATCGAGAAATAAATAGGCACATTTTAAAACATTTTGATATATTTGGGATTTTTAATTATTGTTAATTATTTTAAATTCAAAATAAAGCCCAAAAATCAAGTATTTTCTCAAAAAAAGGTTTTATTTTTCTTAAGTGACCCTAATCACAAGGAACTTAGAAAAACACTTTTCATAATTTTCTAAAGTGTATGTAATTTAATATAATTATTCTTGAACAAAAATACAAGTTTTTTTTAGAAAATCAACTTTAGTGCCCAAACTTATTCAAATAATTTTAAAATTTTTATAATGGTTTAACATGATTTTTATGCACAATATGGAATTGATTTTGTAAATTTTTTATTAGTTTTTAATTTACATAAATTAAAGCAAAATATTTTCATTTAATTAACTATAGAAATGTACCAAATAATTCAAAGTATCATGACATTTTTCTTAAGCTTCTTTAACAATAGGAAACCTACTAAAATTATCTCCATAATTTTTCAAGTGGTATTTTAGTTTATGTAATTAAAATAAGTTAAAATAGCCATCTTAGCTTGAAAATTAAAGTTAGAAGCATAGAGATGCTTTCTTACCTTGGAAAAATAAGAGAGCATCACCTCTGTCACAAGAAATTAACCCCAAAAGTTTCAAGTCATGGTGAGCAATGCTTTTTTATAATGAATTAAAATACTCAAGAGAGTATTTAATACATTAAAAATCAAAAAGTAAACAAATAATTTTTATTTTTTGTCCACATTATTCTCCTATGTTCGCTGAGCAAGAGAGTATTTTTATTTTTTTTATGACTTTTTTAAAGAAAGATATGGATTTTTGAAGTTAAGGCATTTAAATAAATCCAAAAAATCCATATTTTTCTATTTAAACATGTGGCGCCACCTCATCCTCATCTGCGTCAAACTTTACACAAAACGCTCCATTATTCAAAGCTGCCAGCCAACTCAACTGCCTCGCGGCTTGCCTTTTCATTCTAAGCATTCATACGGCTTCATCTACTTTGTCCATTGAAGAAATGCGTGATCTGACGGCTCTCCTTTATCATCCCCAAATGACCTAACCCGTGAGCGGTTCACACTAAAACCTTAAGATCTCAAGCTAGACTCAACCAAATCACATGAGGTTTATTTATAAACCTTCACTACTCAAGATGAACACATCTATATGACTTATACAGTATGAACTATAGTAAATACATATGGAGAATCAAAATAGACTCAGATTAGGGTTGAGGTTCAATACCTTTGTCTGAGAAAGGAGGCCTCAATTAGATGGTTGTCGCAGCTTTGATTAGGTCCAATGAATCTCTTGATGAGTTCTTAGACAGTGTTGAATTATTTAGCTATGATTTCGATCAAGATCAATTTTAGGTGTTGGTTTAGAGCTATGTTAGTGGCTGTTTAGGATGGGACTTTTGTGGGGAATAAACTCCTCTCATTGTGGGGATGGTGTGTGCACAATTAATTTGAGTTTGGTGGACTATGGAGGTGTGGAGAAATCTATCCTAGTTCGAGCTAAAATTTTAAACTCAAAATTGGGCTCTCACAGGAAGAACCAGAGAGGGAAAATGATTGGATTAAGCTTAGGAGTTCTTGGAGAATTTCTGGAAGCGATTGGGTAGAGTTTCCCTAAGAAAATTTGCTATCTTTTCTTTTGGCCATGGAAGAGGTGGTTTAAATAGAGGTTATCTTGGGGTGGAGCACAGGGCTTCAACTCAGGTGCAATTGGGTGCTTAGGTGGAGGGCAAAAAAATGTTAAAGACCAATTGGAGCTGGAAAGCTTGGATGGATGAGATTAGGTTTGGATGAAGGCATGGGGCTCTCAGTTTTGTTGTTTTCCTGAGACTAGGGTGGCTGGTCAGAGCAGGGGAGGTGGTCAAGAAGTCATGTGAGCCAAAGGGATGTTTAATTATAATTAACCCTAAATGGTTTGGTATGATGGCAAGGATTTCTTGGTTTAGCCCCAAACAAGGATAAAATCCCCTAAATCAAGGGACCAGTGGTCCATGGCTTCTATAATTTGGGATAGGTGGGTCTAGCTTGGTCGTTAGGATCCATTTGGTGGTTGTGGTGTCTTTAATTTGGCCACTTAGACATGGCTTAATCAATTTTGGTGCATGGGTTCAATTTGGGTCAAAATGTCTTGATGTTGGATTTGGGTTAGGCTATCCATGACATTGAGCCAAATTTATTGATCAAATTTGTGTGGATGATTGTCATGAAGGGTTCATAAATTATTTGGAGTGATTTTGAATTGATTTAGAAGTTCAATTTGAGGGATTTTGGGCATTTGATCAATTTTGGAATGTTGGGTTAGGCTTGGGTGGTTTAGGTTGGGCTAGAGTTGGGCTAAGTCCAAATTTAGAGTTTAAAATGCTCTAGGGGAATGTTATGAGTTGGGTGTCAATTTTTGGGTTAGGGCATTCAATTTGGTGAAATTTGGGCACATGGAAAAATTTGGGCAAATTTGGGAATTTTGGATTTCGATTGAAATTGAGTGAAATTGAAGCTTGATCAAGTTCAATTGAGAGTTCAATTTGATGTGTGGATATGTTTCAAAGAGTTTATGATGCATAATTGGGGCAATTAGAAATATTTGGGGGTTAAATTGAGTGAGATTTTGATTTTAGGCCAAATTGGGGCTTTTTATTTGGGTTGAAATTAGACTTGAATATTAGTTAATTGTGCTTCAATTTAGTTTGAATTGAGTTTGTTCATGATGAATTTGAATTTAAAATTGAAATTAGGAGAAATTGGGGTCAAATTGATCGATATTTGGGGTGAATTTGGGGAAATTTAGCCTATAAAGGCAATTTGGGGCTTTTGGTCAAAGTTGGTCAAATTGAACAAATTGGGTTTAATTGAAGGTTCCAAAACTCGAGACATTTGAAATGATTTTGAGGTTTTTGGGAAAATTTGGGCTACCAAAGGTATTTTTGTAACTTTGACAAATTTTGGGGTATTTTGGTAATTTTGAAAATTTTGGGAGGTTTTAGGCAATTTTGGTTAATTTCAAATGGTTTGAGATGATTTTATAACAAATTTGGGTATTTTGGCTGAAATTGGAAATTTTGGTCCAATTTAGGGTTTGGGGGTGTTTTGCTAAATTGGGTAAATTTGGGGGGCAAAAGGCTAAGTTAGGTATTTTGGTGAAAGTGAGGTGTCAACCGCCCTATTTGAGCCATTGACCAATGGAACCACCATTTGGTTCCTCTATGTACTTGTCTTAGCTAGACCACCGCCTGGGGCTAGTGGGTGTAGGGGACCATCTACATGTGTTTTCCAAAAGATCAAGGGATTAAAGTCAACAAGTTTGGGTTTAGGTTTATGAGTGAATGTGAGTTAAAGTTAGTGTAAGTGAGTGAAATAGCTCTAGACCAAGACCCAAATGGTTGACCCTAAGGCCAAGCAGTCCTATGAGCACTCACCTTGAGCTCCCCCATATTGATTCCACCTACCAAGTGCTAGAGGTCAGGACCAATATGTGGAACTTCAAGTTGAGTAAAGAAGAGTTTAGAATTTCTAATGGTCAAGGTTTCTTTTCTAGTCCTCTAGGAGTAGTCAACAAGAAAGTCTTATGGCTAGATCCTGGGCTACTAAAGTGGAAAGAGCTAGATCTCAACCAAAAGTGAGGTCATTAGGTACGTTTACACCTTTTCTTACCAACCTTAAAAGGAATGTTACCACTACCATCAAGAGTATCGTGGTAGGGTTGTAGGAACACCAACTTGACAACATTAATGTGTGGTTCGATACTTCCAATAGCCTCAGCATAAGTGAACCCCCTGGGAGTTATAACTCTAGAAACATTTAAGGATAACCATTAAAACCAATAGAACAGTAACTCCACAATTCCAAAAACAAAAAAATACAAGTTCTAGGATGACCCTAATAATAGAGAAGCCGATAAGAATAGAAGAAAAGTGCAAACTAACGAACAGAGGAAGACAATTGTGAACAACCACCATTATCAAACCCAAACCCTAGTAGAGCTTAGCACTGCTATTTTCTCTACCTCCATCACATATATATCCAAGCTTTTCACGATACGTTGAATGTTGGTGGAGATTATACTTTTATGAAGAAAATAGGAAGGGAAAGACTTCATGGGAATATAGAGGAGTTGGTGTAAGCGAGGATAGTTGTGTTACGCAAGCAAAGAGAAATAAACCTAGATCTCGAGAGAAACAAACTCAACAAATTTATGATTTTCTTTTCTTGTTGTCTTTATCACATTTAATTATCAAAGCATATTTTTCAAAATTTAATTTTTGTTGGCTGATTTTTTTAAGAGGATATTTTTTAAAAACTTTTGTTATCATCAAAAAAAAATTTTATTGTTTTATTTTTTAGTCATAATAATTCAGAACCAACATCTGGTTTCGTGGCTTTTTATCCATCGTACAGAAGGGCACTTTGACAAATATGCTGAAATATGAAAGAAATTTCATTAATCTTTTTCAAACAGGTGTTATAGATTGAATACATGCAGAAAACATCAAAATAGTCTTTCATGCTGAATACATCTGAAACATCACATGTTGAGTACAGATCATATATGCTGCTCTAGCGCAGTACAAAAGGTGACAAAAAACTATTTTTCTGTCCTCTCAGGGATGAGCTTGTAATCAAGCTGACCTACTAAGCCATGCTCTAGAATAGGAATTCCTTTTACATGTACTTAGAAGTACAATAATCTCATAGCTCGTATGACTGTAGCTCCTTCAATTTTAGATCCTATCTGAATCCATATGACATGTAGGTATCATCCATCCTTCTGAGTGTAATGGAAACTCCACATCACCATACCCATGGAATGCAGTACTTAGCAAGGTCAGCTCTATTTTGCTTCAAAATTAGTATTGAATCCACCGGCAGCGAAATTAAAACTGATCCTCTGAACTCACCGGGTCCGACAATGTTGATTTCTTTCTCGAAGAAAATGTCATTTTTACTCAATAATGACATTGTGCAGAAAGGTTGACAAAATCATGGTGATCTATATGTGAGGGAATACAGTCTTCCTATTCATAAGTGTTGATGATACAACTGTTAGAAATGCAGTCCACTGGCAGCACGCTCCATCTGACCATCCTTTTTATCATCCATTTTATTGTGGGAGGCAATGGATCCACCTTGTTGTGTCTTAAGATCCTTGAGGGGTTCCCTTTCCTATCCTTGGTGAAATTGTAGCAACAACAACATTGGATGGTTATCCTACCTTTTCCACACATCCACTTTTAAGGTTCTAAATAAGTTCTTTCCATTAGAAGACCGACTCAACCTCTGTCCCTCAGGTCAAAAAATGTAGTCTAGAATGCTTCTTTTATCACATTCAGAAATGACTCTGGTGTACAGTTTCATACTTTCCAGTACATTGACAAATTTTCCCTGGACCTCTTCGTAGAATTAAATCTCTCTCTTCTTTACTTTGCTCATCTTATCAAATTCTGCCATGGTAACCATATCTGACTGTCGGGATCGCTCCCTCATTTCAATATCAGCAGGAATCCATGTCTACACTGTCTCTGTATCCAATGATGTTTGATTCTCCAACTAAGTGGTCGGTAGTCTAAAATCCACTTTCGATAGATGTGTATTCCTCTAAAGTGTTGCAATGCTCTAAGTGGAGGACGTTACATTCTAAGCATTCCACAAATGCTTCTATATCTTGTATATGTCTGGGGATCTCTACGTTGCATGTCGGGCAACCCGCACCAAGCTCATATGAAATTGTCGGTAACATCAGCTCTATAGAAAACTCGGACTCATCCTTTGTGGTAGGAAAATTTGAGGAAGTCTCTCTCATGCAAGGATCATAGATTTTTCCCTCAAGTATTGAGGTAAGTAAGTTTTCTGCCTTTTTCTCGCATCTTTTTTTTTCACGTAGAAAAGCTCTATGATTTTGGCGATCGGCATTTTTGCGTTGAGTTCTTATTAACGGTGCATATGACAGCCTCTCATCATCAGCACTCACTAGATGTTTTTTTGGCACAGTTATCATGGATGGCAGGTGACTAGTACTTCCATTGGATTTTATTGTGCTATCATTTTCTTCCACTTTTGCGAGGAATCCTCCTTAGTGTTGATCTTTCAAAGCAACGGTAGTCCTTCTTTTTCTCGACGACAGATCATGTCCATCAGGGGAGCCTCATAGTCCATGATGACCTGACTGAAGTCCCAGTCAAGGTTTATGATGCCACCCTAAGATGTTCATTCTAGTTAAGTGTGAGATTCCAGCTAAACTTGAAAGCAAAAATCAGCTTATGTCCTAATATTTTTTCTATAGATGATAGAAAAAACATCTTTACGTTGAAATTTAGCATGAACAAGAAGAAAACAAAACATTTATTTAACTGAGTTTTCGTTTACACGGGGTGCAAAGAATATATATATATATATATATATATATATATATAAATATTGGAGGGCTCCCTGCATGTATATTAAAATAAAAGAGTAGAACTCAAGGAGATGAAACCAGATTCCTCCAAAATAAAACCTAATATAAAAAAATAACCTAAGGAGGAACCCTCTCCAACAAAACAAAAACTTAAGTATACCCAAAATTACATGTATATACCCCCAAACTCAACAAACAAAATTTTGAAGGATGAGCACAGCTGCAGTTGATGACCAGCGCAGTCCATGGACTCTATCATGGAAACCAACAACCATTTCTACAATCTTAGATAAGGAATTTGAAATTTGTCCCCCTTAATTAATAGATGGAGGAGGGGGAGAGGTAGGTGGATACATCTACATGATTTGAATTAGCACCCTCTAGAGCCAGGAAGTGAGCAAGCCTATTAGCTTCCCTATACACAAAGAATAATTGGATCAGAATCTCAAGGCTAAGGTTCTTTATCTTGTGAATCCACTGGTTGATGTGCTAAGGGGATGAAGGGTTTTCAGTCAGCAACTCCACCAAAAGGGAAGAGTCCACTTCAACAATGATCCACTTCCACTTGTTTCCCTCGGAAAATTTTAGGGCCCAGTAAAGAGCAGCAACTTTAGAATCCAAAGCATCTTCAGCAATATATGGGGCCTTATAGTAAAATAAAGTATGCCTAGAGTGGTCTCTGAAGATCCCCCCCATTCCAGCTTTCTTGTTAGTGAGTGTTGATTTTTATCAAGGGGTGAGGTGGCTTCTCCCATCTTACCTTGATGATCTTCGTATGTTTTACATCAATAGTGGGTAAGGTCTTCAAAATCTTAGGAAATTTCTTCCAACTTATCAGCTTCTTTAAGTATGTCAGACAATTAATCATCACAGTAGTAGAGTTTGTCCCACACTCCTCAAGTTTCACCTTGTTTCTAGCCATCCAAAGAAACCAGGCAACAATGAAGGGAAGTGGCATAAGGTTTATCTCCTACCAATCCTTAAGATAGTCCTTTATGTGACCCCATCCAATATTGATCAGGTTTAGATTCATTTAAGTGGTCAAACTATTCCAAACCTCCCAAGCAAATTTGCACCTAAAAAATAGATTATCCCTGGATTCTTGGTCAAGCTTGCAGAGATGACATCTTTATGGACCCTTCAGACCTTTCAGTTTCAGGATGTCATCAGTAGGAATCAATTCATTAAGGAATCTCCAAGAAAAGAACGCCTGGAATGAGTTAAATGTTTCTGGCAAGAGGAAATATTCCACTGGCAATGGTCCCAACTGAATAACTTATTCTGAATATCCTTTGAAAGGCTTGTCCAGGTCCTGTTCATGAGATGGAGTTGATCTTTTTTATTTCTGTCAAACTGGATTGTTGAAATGATTCTAACAGAAGGTTCCTTCAAAAAATTCTTCAAAGTATCCTCAGACCAGACAATGCCATTCCAGCAATCTTAGACTTGTAAATCCTCCTCATTTTCTTCCAGCAGAGGCTCCAAATGTTCTGTAAGGCACCAATTATCCTTCCAAAAGTTGATATCACCATGGCCTATCTCTCATGTTAGAAGTTTTTTAATGCCTCCACTAACCTTAAGCATCTGGATCCATGTCCTGGAATCCCCCAACTTCTTAGATACATCCCCATGGTGATCAAGTTTGCAGTATTTGGCCTGCATGAAATTAGCCCATAAGCTTTCATTTTGTCTAAAGTTAATCCAAAATTTACACATTCTCATATGTTGTATATGGTGTAAGCCTTTAAATCCCAACCCACCAGCTTCCAAGGGTTTAGCTACTCTTTGTCAGCTTTCCCAAGCGATTTGTTTTCTGTTCCCAGCCCAAAAAAATTTGTTGAAGGTTCTTTCCAGCATCAAGGAGGTGCTTTTTTTTATTGTTGCCAATTAAAGGATATAAAGAGGGATTGAGGTTAGGATGCTCTTTAGTAGGGTGATCCTTCCACCATTAGAGAGGTAAGAGTTAGACCACCCGTGGAGAGTGGAATTAATTGTGTCCATGACCTCATTAAATTGAGTCAATTTAGTTCTTCCTCTGATCAGTTGAACGCCCAGGTATTTGAAGGGAATCCTCGGGCTTGAGAAGCTTGTATAATCTAGCATAAACTATTTGGTTGGTAGAGAGACTCTCTTGCTGGCCAGGATCTCACATTTTTCCTTATTGACTTTCAGCCCAGACACCTGTTGGAATTTTGGCAAGCACTGCATGATGTACTTGGTAGCTGACTTAGTGGCCCTACTAAACATAAGAATATCATCAGCATACATAAGATGGCTAATATCCATCTTAGCTCTATTGTGATAAACATTGAAGCTTTTTCTTTTTTCCTGACAATCATTAAGTCTGGATAAGTAATCCAAGACCAGAATGAAAATGGTGAGGGATAGAGGGTCCCCTTGTTTTAGCCCTCTAGTAGCTTTGAATAATCCATGTGCTTTTCCATTTATGAATACAGAATTAACATTAGCCTCGAGCCATCTTTTGATGATCAGGCAGAACTCCCTGGAAAAGCCCCTAGCCTCCAAGCATTCTACAATGTAGCCCCAGTTCACCATATCATAATCCTTCTTCAAGTCAATCTTGTAATTTGCCTTTCCCCCTCTACAAGGTTTCTCCAAATTTTGTAAAAGTTCCTGTTCCAGGAGTATGTTGTCCCCTATGTTTCTGCCTTTCACAAAAGCTACCTGATTAGTGCTGATTAATTGAGGTAGTGTTGGCTGGATTCTGTTCACTAGTGTTTTGCTTATACTTTTGCTTATGACATTGGTAAGGCTCAAAGTTGTGTACTGGCTCTAGCTATCCTTGATTGAAGTCTTTGGGATGAAAACAATAGAGGAAGCATTGAAATAATTTGATAGAGAGTAACCTTTAAAGAAGTGTTGGATAGCTTAAATAACCTCCACCTTGATGACCCCCCTGGCTTTTTTATAGAAATTTGCTGTAAACCCATCAGGACCTGCAGACTTTGAACTATCAATGGAATTTAAAGCTCTTCTAATCTCATCCTCCTCTGGTATTCAAGTCAAGTTTAGTATAGTAGTGAATTGCTTGCTGTCAGCAAACAAAGTGTTGTCAAAGTGCTCTCTTTCAATGTTGTTTCCATTCATAAGGTTATGGCAGTACTGCATAGCACTTTCAGCAATATCCTCCTCTTGTCTAAGCCAAGTTCCATTATGGTCCTAGATGGAATGAATAGAGTTGCACTTTCTCTGGTATTTAATGCATGCATGATAGAATTTAGTGTTTTTATCCCCTTCAGTGAATTTTATTTTAGCAGCCTTTTGTTTGAGGAATTGTTCTTGCCAGTTTACATCATTTAAAAGTTTCTCATTTGCCTCTAAAAGAGTAGCTTCATCAGTCTTCCCTTTGTTATGCTCCTCCTCCAGTTCAACCACATCCTTTTCTGCCTTTTCCACAATCTTCAGAAGATCCCAAAAGGTGTTCCAACTCCACTGTTTAGAAGCTTTGCCCACCTTCTTTTGCTTAAGCCACAAATTAATGAAGGGGTCAGGGTGAGAATCATTCTTCCAATTGTCTTTAACAATCTTCAAGAAGTTCATATGTTGAGGCCAAAAATTCAAGTATCTAAAAGCACTTTTCTGGCAAGTACCCTTAGGGCCAATAGAGATCAACAAAGGCCTATGGTCTGAACTGTGTGATAGAAGTCTGCAAAAAATTTTGAATCCAGTTGTCATTAGCAAACACTCTATCAAGCCTTTCTCACATATCCTTCCTTCTCCAAGTGAATGTAGGACCACTAAAACCAAAGTCAAATAACCCAATTTTTTGAATATTGTCATTAAAAATGGATATAGTGGTAGGGTTAGGAGTTCTGCCCCTGTTCCTTTCAGCAAGAGAGGAAATGCAGTTAAAATCTCCTTCCAAAATCCAAGCTTTATCTATAGAATATTGGATGTACTACAGGGACTCCCACAGTTAAGTTCTAGAAGATTTGGAGCTTCCTGCATGGACAAGGAAGCAAAAACCTCAATGTCAACAATGTTAAGGTTCATATGCAACACTTGAGTGTGGTTCAGTAAAATAGAACACTTCATTTCTTTCCTGCAGAAAACCCAAATTTTGTTGTTGCTGTTAGTGAACAAATTAAAACCAGTGAAGGATTTGGCAATTTTCAAAGTATTAAGGTGGACCATAGGTTCAAAAATGGCTATGAACCAAAGTTTATGTTTTTTGTTTAGGTATTTAAGTCTTTTTAAGGATAAGGNGGGGGGGGGAAGAGTAAGGTTGGGATCTAGATCTAATCCTCCCCTTAGATTTGTTAAAAATTCCTTTTCTTTGATTGCTTAAGGCTTCCAATATTTGTAACTCCTTTCCCTTCTCATGTATCTATTCTTCTAGTATGGAGTTTATTTTCTTTTTAGTTTTCTGAAGTTGCCAATCTGATTCCAAGTTCTTTATTCATTTCTTCTAACAAATCTTGAGTAGGGGAAACTGCCACTAAATCATCCACAGGATTCCTTAAGTTTTTGGGAGAGAGAGATAAGTCCACCTAGGGGGCTTGCAAGGGGAGACTTCCACCTGGTTCCAAAACCTCACCAACTGCCTCTTCAGCTAAAGGGGGTCACCAAAGGTTGTTACTTCACAGATTTTTGACTAGCTAGTGAACTGATACTCTCTACTGTCCCTGCCACAGAGGAGAGTTTCTGGTGGACTTTTTTGTTTGTCTCTTCTGTCCCTGCCATAGTGGAGATCATCAGGTGAACTTCTTTGTTTTTAACATTGAGGAGATTGTTATTAGCGTCAACCAATTTTTGTTGAGGGTTATGAATTTACCTTCTATGAGAAGGGTTTAACCTGTAGCATTTCTCCCAAGTGTGACCAAACATTTTGCAATGTTGGCAATAATAGGGTCTTTGCTCCATGAAGACTTCCTGCCAAAACCCCTTTAAAGTGTCTCCAATCCATATCCTCTTAACTTCAAGAAGGGTGACATCCATTTCCACTAGAATCCTTGTAATGTCTGACCTGACTTTATTATAAGTGGCAGCATCTACCATGAAAGGTGTGCCCAAGGTACAACCAATATTATGCAAAGCATTCAGTTTAAATAGATGCAATGACAATTTTGGTAGCTTAAACCAAATAGGCAATGTGGGGGGTTCCTGTGAGGGGTCATACTCAGGAGACCATTTTAAAATCTTTATTTTTGTTCCAGCAATGATGTTTGATTGTTAGGCGAAAATCCTTGCATAGTCCTCTTCCTTTGTCAGCTGGATAAGGAGAAGCCTGCCATCTAGCAGACCTAGCTTCCAATCAGAGAATTTCAAAGAGTCAAAGTATTTCCTTACAAGGTCCATCTTTGGGTACCCCTGACTAAATTTACCAATGAGTGTAAATTGAACATCCAAGTTCAGTTCAGCAATATCCTATTCAGAGAAAAGAGCAGCTGGTTCCCCATCTTTAGATCCTACAGGATTTATGCAAGATGTTGAACCCCTCCCTGCAGTAGTGTTGTGAAATTCCTGAGGGAACACTAGGAGATCAGGATCCACCAAGGGGGAGGAAGGATTTCCTACAACCCCAGCATAAGTGGCTTTAGTCCATTGCAAATTTTTCTCCAAATCAATAGGGGTGGTCATGTTTACCACCAACAACACCCTCAAGAAGCAACAGAGACACAAAAATCAATAAAACCTGAGAAGTGACTTGCTCCAAAAGAACCAGCCAACAAAACCTCAGGGATCAAGAAAAGCTGGAAACATAGAACCTCAGCTAACAGATGAAGCAATCAACTCCAGGCCAGAGTCAAACCCCAAACTGGAGGGGTAAGAAAAGACTTTCTACTTCAGCTAAACAATGTAATAGTAACTACTTCACTCAATGAAGCAATGAGCATCAAAATCCTTTAGCAAACCAATAGAACAGTGATGAAGGATCAAAATAAGTCTGCCCGGGCCACTCCAAACAGACTCCACAAACCTTAGAGCATCCTTGAAGAGAAAACAAACTCCTTCACCCAGCTCCACAGCACCTCCAAGCAGCTCCATCACAGCCAAAACCCTAGCAGAGCACAGCTAGGTCCATCCGCCACCATCCTTATATATATATATATATATATATATTAATTTAATAGAATATCAAAATTAAAATTATGAAGGAGAGCATCAAAGTATGTAACTTCAAAAGTTTTCATCTTAGTGAGTTTAATTTATTACAAATTTTTGGACCCAGTCACAGACACTTGGCCAAATAAATAACCCCTAAGCAATCAACAACTCAAAATCTCATTTCAAGCAATTTTAAGTTGTATTGTATGTCTTTAAATATCATCCATTGATTGGCAACATAGTTCTTTCACCTAAATAATCCACCAGCTGGTGGGCTCCTCCTGAATAAATCTTTTCTATGACAAATGGTCCCTCCCAAGTTGGCTCAAATTTTCCACCTATCTTGCAACGTGCAAGAATAGGTCTATTGATAACAATAATGAGGTCACCCACTTTGAACATCCTCGGGCGGACCAATTTGTCATGAGCTTGTATCATCCTCACTTGGTAAAGTTCTAAATGTTGTTTTGCTTCTAGTCATTTTCCTTCAAAAGTTTCTAATTCTTCAAGTCTGAGCTTTTCACTTTCTTTAGTTGTAAGTTGGTTGGCAATGGCGACTCTGAGAAATGGTGTCTAAACTTCTAGCAGTAGTACGGTCTTGGATTCGTACACAAGTGCGTAGGGTGTACATTCAGTAGGAGTTCTGTATGTTGTCATGTAGGCCCACAAAGCTTCTAATAATTTATTATGCCAATCTTTTTTATTTTCATCCAATATTTTCTTCAAAATCTATACCATTGTTTTGTTGAAAGCCTCAGCCAGTCCGTTTACCC
Source organism: Phalaenopsis hybrid cultivar (assembly GCA_002079205.1). Taxonomy (NCBI): domain Eukaryota; kingdom Viridiplantae; phylum Streptophyta; class Magnoliopsida; order Asparagales; family Orchidaceae; genus Phalaenopsis; species Phalaenopsis hybrid cultivar. The sequence goes on along the minus strand of JXCR01148148.1, from coordinate 348,853 downwards.
TAGGATAGTAAATTTTAAAGTATCACCAATCTATCCCATATTTTTTGACAAAGTTGTTGATCTTTATGCTCTTAAATGATTTCTCATTGTCAGAAATCACTTTGTGTGGTACTCCAAAAGAGTTGATGATTTGAATCTTAAAAAGTTGAAGGATGTGTTGTGTTGTAACCTCTCGTAACGGCACTGCCTCTACCCACTTCGAGAAGTAATCCATAGCGGCAAGAATAAATCTATGTCCCTTTGAGGATAGAGGGTCAATTGCACCCATTATGTCCATGCCCCAAAACTTGAATGGGCCACGAGGCATCAGTTTGGTGTAGCACATTCGGAGGTTGGTGAAAGACCATCCCATTCACTTGACAAAGGTGACACCTTCTAGTAGTATCCATGAAATCAAACATCATTGTTGGCCAATAATACCCGAGCCTTTTAATCTTCATTTTTATTTTCGTCCCTAACTGGTGAGCACCACATAATCTGACATGGACTTCTTTAACAATATCTTGTGCTTCTGCTCTGCTCAGACATCTCAGCCACATCTGATCAAATGATTCTCTATAGAGTACATCACCTACTAGACCATATGACATAGCTCTTCTTGTGATGTGGTATGCCTCAGACTTATCTTCTGGCAGCTTTCCAGTTTTTAAATATTCTATCAATGTTTTGTGCAGCTTCATTAATGTCCGCAACCAAAATCATCATTCATTCTTCTTTTTCAAGTTTATGTAAATTTTTTAGGTCGATCCAAGATAAAACTCGTCTTTCTTGTATTGTAATATCGATGGAATCCTCCAGGGGACATGCCAGTTGCTTGGTAAGTTTCTCTAGAGCATCAACATGGGCATTATCTCTTCAAGGAATCTATATGAGAGTCACATTAGGGATTTGTTCAAGCAACTTCATTGAGTACGTGTGGTACTCTGTAGGTTTTGGCTTCAATATCTTGTATTATCAAGCAACTTGTTGGATAGCAAGTTGTGAGTCGCCATAGATGGCAATATCTGTTATATCTATTGAGATCTCCAATTCTAACTCAATGATTAACTTCTTCATATTATGCTTTATTATTTGTGCACGGCACTGTAAGGCAATAGAAGAATCTCAACATACCCATATCTGGTGTGATGAAAATTAGACCAATTATGCTATTCTTGGTATAACTACTTCTGATCCTTTGTTTTTTTTGGCTGATGAAGCTCCATCGAAATACATCTCCCAACATTGTGGATTGGAGAAATCCATTTGTAATACCTGTTCATCTGGTAGCTCGTCATTAAGAGGAGCCCAACTATAAGTGGGTGTACTGTGAGAAAATCTACTAAAATTTGTCACTTAATAGCATGGAGGGGAACAAAAGTTTCATCGAATCATTCCACCTTGATAGACGTCCGAAAAGTGTTGGTTGGGTCATCAAATATTGAAACAGATTAACTTTTGAAATAAGGGTAATTTTATGAGAAAGCATTTAATGCTTAATCTTTTAGGCGGCAAAAATTAAAGGTAGACAATGCTTCTTAATAAATGGGCACTTTACTTCCGTTGGTATTAGGGGCGCCTCAAGTAGTAGAGCGTGTTTTCCTTTCCCTCATCATTGACCCGAGTTAACAGGGCTCAAAGAGAGTCATCTAAGACCACAGTATAATGTATCAATGATTTTCTCGGGATAGGGGCTGCCAAAATATGAGGTGTCATTAAGTATTGCTTGATGCCTTCAAAGGTCTGTTAGCATTTCTCTTCTCAAAAAAATTTGGCATCTATTTTAATTAATGTCGAGAAGGGCCAACACCTACCTGAGAGATTTGAGATAAAGTGTCTCAGATATGCCAACTTTTTGTGGAAGGAGCATTGTTTTTTCAATGTTTTAGGAGGAGGCATTTCCAAGATGGTTTTAATCTTTTCAAGGTTGATCTCAATTCCCCGATGACGAACAACAAATCCTATAAATTTCCTTAAGGTGACGTATATTACACACTTTAAGAGATTCATCATGCGATTATATTATCGTAATCATTCAAATACAATCCTCAAATTGTACAAATGGTCAACTTTATGTTTTCTCTTGATCACCAAATCATCCACATAGCATTCCACTTGGTTATGAATGAGGTCACAAAGATCTTCATCATTTCTCATTGATATTTTGCTCCTACGTTCTTAAATCTGAATGGCATCACTGTGTAGCAAAAGATCTGAATCAGTGTTCTTAAGGCTGTAAGTGAAGCTTCCTCTAGAGCCATTTTGATTTGGTTGCATCCTTACAATCCATCCATGAAGGAAAAAATCTCATATGTCGAAGCGATTTCCAAAATATTTTCTTGTATCGGCAATTGAAATTCATCTTTTGGACAGGCTTTGTTTAAATCCCTGAAGTTGAAACATACACGAATCTGTCCATTTTTCTTCTTAACCTGTACAATATTAGCTAACCACGTGAGGTATTGCTCTTCTCGCACAAAGTTAATCTCTATTAATTTCTTCACCTTGGCAATGACTTGTTGCTCTATTTCAAGACACATTCTTCTGGGAGCTTATTTTACAGGGGTCATATCTCTGTCCACCCCGAGCTTATGAACTACAACTTTTGGGGATAATCCTAGCATTTCATCATAGTTCCATGCAAAGCAATCCTTGAATTTTGATAGTAACTTGATCAGTTTTGAAGATTCTACTTTGTTGAGTAAAAAAACTTTTAAATGTAGGTTAGGGTTGTTCTTTAGTCCCGAGATTAATTTCCTTTAGTGCCTTAATAATTGATTTAGATTCTTCCTCAAATTGTTGTGGGGAGTCTTCTATAATTGATCTTGAGAGTCATCCTCTACATAAAGGCAATCGTCTTCCAACTCGCTAGTAACGACCACGAAAAATTCTGAATCATCTACTGGTCATACTGTACCAAATCCAAGGCCCTCTTTCAAGCTAGGAGTTTGACTTTTAACATCCTACAATTTTTTAAAAAGCTGTAACTTATCTTTTGGTATTTTCTTTGGCATATATCCCTATTGAATGAACTTATATACACAAGGAGAAAAGTAACCAAAAGGTAATTCCATTAATTCATTAGAATCCTCTTCTAAATTTACATGATTTTTAAGATTAGCAGAAGTAGAAGCCCGAAAAAATTTGATTAGCTTTAAACCAACACTATGGACTTCCTTGACCTCTAAATTCTTGACCTTTTGAGGGAGAATTGGAATAAGGGTCATGAAATTCACATAGTCGTCGATCCGATCATACATCGACTCATATTCACTTTTCTCCATCTCTTCCAAAGATACCCATACTGTGGTTTCTTCTATTTTATCATAATCATTTACTCTTTGGATCTTTCTTCATCATCAATGTTTATGGTCGGCTTAGTCAATTTAGTAATCATATTGGTCCTTCCCCATCCACGTCCCCGGCATCAACCTCAGGTTCGCAAACTAAAAGAACCCTCACCAACTTGTTCCAAAAGTGTAGTGGAAGATTGTTGAAGCGAAGCTCAGTGGCTTCTCCCTCATGATCCTTCTGAATCTTCATTTTTATTTATCACCACTTAATGAGATAAGAGAGATTTCTTTGGAGGCACGTAGTAGGCTGCATCTTCATAAATGCGAACTTCATGAACTGAAAATGGTTGTAAATCTCCCTTAATGCAATGTTCTTGCTCTTTTTTGTAATAATTTATGCACTGATATAAGGAAGAGGGATCCATGTTGTGCTCATGAATATACGGTCGTCCGAGTAAAGCATTGAAAGAGGTCTCGGCGTTGATGATATGGAATTTTGTAGTTGTTACTAGTTCTCTGATTTTTATAAGTAGTGTAATTTATCTAAGGGCTCTTTCTGCCTTCCGATTAAATCCTCTTAACATCATTTTATCAGTTGTAAGCACTTGAGCCTCAATATCCAAGTATGCCAATATCTGTAGACTCATTAAGTTAAGTGATGCTCTTGGATATACCAAAACTCTAGAAGATACAAATCTACCGATATTAACAGAGATGTAGAGAAGTCAGTTGTGGTCAACTGTACCAAGCATCAGGTCTTCATTTGTAAAACTTATCATAGACTATTCCTTTAATGAACAAACTTCATCCGAGGATGTGCTGGCTAACAAAGCTAAGTAAATCTCTGGGTCAAACAAGGCTGTAACCAGAGACTCTCTCATCACCTTTGACAGGATTAGAGCGTCGTAAATGCTTAGTTTGGTTGGAAACCTCCTGAGATGAGCTAGAAATTTATAATCTACTTTATATAATCCTCGAATCTTTACTTGATTATTTGGTTCTTCCACTGATGGAGGTGGAGGTAGCTCTTCTTGAGTTACTATTTGTTTTCCTTTATCTATGGGAACTAACCTCAAGTGTAACACTTTCCCACTCCTTGGGTTTATTTCTGTGATTTCTTCTCCTTCTTGCAATGTTGTAAGTAATTTTTTTGTTGCTTCTTCTTCTTTAATGGAGAGATCCAAGTTGATAGCCAGCGGTGCACCGTGGCACTCAAGGACTGGCTCCTCACTCCTGGTACTATCATAACTGATGTCTTCGATATCTTTTTCATCCTTGTTAATGGGTTCATCAGACTTAAGTATGATTTGAGGATTGGTTTGGAAATCAAGATCGGGGCTAGATTTAGCAAAGTAAGTTACATTATCGCTAGAAACTGTTAAAATGTAGTTGAAATCATAATCATTATAATCATAATACCCTAGTGAGGAAAAAGATAATCATGCATGGTCAGGGGTTTGAAGATTTTCTTCCCTGAATTTGAGACAACCAATCTAACAGAGGAAGCCCATATCCTCCCTCTGGCGCTATCAATCTTTACAACATCTTTCTTCTCTTTCTCTTCTACTTACGGTGGTTTCTTTGATAAAATATCCATCTTTGGCTGACCAGGCTGTAAACTCTAAATGGCTGCCTGAGCTTATATGGTCCGAATCTGATCCAATAGCTTCTTGGATGATTTTATCCAAATTGTACTCCATCCATCTTCTTCTAAATATGGATCTATTGATGCGATTGGCTTGATCGGAATCATATTTATAGAATATTTTTCAAGTACTTTTAAGTATTCTTTCAAGATCATTATATTCTCTTAGTTAAGATTTTTTAGAGCAATCCTTGATGACGAAACATTCTTCTATAGTATGTCCGAGCATCCTTTGATATGGGAAATAATTGGGCTAATTTTTCCTGTCAACTTCCTCAGGTTTCCTTGGATATGGCAATCTGAACTTGGGTTTCTTCATTAAAATTTTAAATATTTTGGGTACAACATCATTTTAAAGGAATATATCATGCTCGTTTGTTCTAAAAGCGACAAACCCTTCTTATTTTCTATTTGATATGATCATCCTTGATGCGACTGCTGGCTAGACTGGCCATATTGTTGTGTTCCTTTTTTAGCATGTTGTGATGATGACTGGGAACTTTGACAAGAATGTTATTCTTGTATCTTTGTTAGTTGCTTTCCCTTATCAACTGTTGGTATTGTCTTGAACTTCTTCTCAGATTTTAAGTTGTTCTGGTCTTTTCCTATTTCTCTTGAGATTCCATGTGCTTAACTTCTTCTTACAGATTGCTAGCATTGCTGAGTAGCTTCTCAAAGGTCTTAATGGTGAGTCCCTTAAGCATGAAAGCTACTGGCCCATGGATGTTTTGAGTATGATCTCAACTACATGATGTTTCTATAGCTGCAGTTCACCTTTCATGCTAAGGTTTCTCCACATCAAGATATAATCTACTAGATTCTCGTTAAGTTTTTTTTACTTTCTATCACAAGATCTCCAATAAAAACGTGATGCTGCACACTAATCAAATGATATTTCCGACAGGTTGCTGACAAACTGACGGAAAATCAAGGCTTTGTTACCTCCGACATTACCACAAGTAGATCAGAAATGTGTTATGTACTATCTGGGATTTCCAATCCCATTAAATATCTTAAAGTTCTGTGACACAAAACCCATAATGTAGGTTACGACATCGAACTCCTCTGGGTAGGGTCTACCCTTTAAAATCAATGCACCACCCTTAGATTGGGCTAAGGCCTCCCAAACTTGATTGACCATTTGTTTAAATTCTTTTTCTAGTATCATAATAGATGGAAAATCCTTCTTCTACTGATCATCTCTGTTAGCTGAAGCAACTTCTCTCCTTTCTCCATTTGGAGAAGCTAACTGTGGTGGTTGAGTCTGTCCCTGAACTGTAGCCATGGCAGCCATGGAAGTCGCCATTTCTTCCATCCTTTTCTCCATTTGGTGGTTTACTCATCCCTTAGTAAAATGGACATACGCAGATCATCTATGATGTTCCCTTCAACGAGAGATTGGGTGTTGCGCACAGATGCAACAACTCTAGTTTTGAGGGCATGAATATCAATGAAGTTTTCATTGAGATAGTCGTTAAAGTCAAAATCATCATCATCGCCATCAATGTAAACTCCATGTTCTCGAGCTAACTTAACAATCTCGACCAAAGAAGACTACTCAAAATTCATGAGAAGGATATGATGAAACACGAATTTCATATATAAAAACAAGTTTACAAAACAAAAGAAATACTAGACACAACTTATCTCACAATCCTTCCCAAGAAAATCCCTAGAAGTTCTCTCCAAGCCTTTCTCTCATTATAATCACTCCCAGTTCTCTCGTAGAAATATAATGAAGAAGAAATCTCTCACCTTCCTCCTCCTCTTACAATCCTAGAAGAAAATATCCTCTTCACTCTCTCTCTAACTCACACCACTTTCTTTCTCTCCCTCACGTCACACACACACACACACACATACACACACTAACGAGAAGTCTTCTTTTTTTTGGGCTGCCTCCTTTGGAAAAGAATTCAAAATTCCTTGTAAAATTCTCTCCAAAAGTCAACTCTTTTGAATTCAAAAGATGTGTCTTTTGATCCAAGAGTCATATCCTTTTATAAAAAAATCTTCTAAAGTGTTGAGATGCACTGAATTACTCTAAGAGGTGTGTAGAACAATTCTCCTTTTGAAAATCATGTAATAATTTATCTTAAACTGCCTTAATTTGAAAAATTCATCCTTGGTGCATCATGTGTCGATCTGGCACATCATGCTCCAATTCTCTGGATTTTGGCACATCATGCGCCGATCTGGCGCATGATGTTTTTGACCTCATTTTTGGTTGAGGTCTAGTTTTTCCTCTTTAATAGTCAAGGTCTAGCCATAGGACTCTTTTGTTGATTATTCCTACAGGATTTGAAAAGGAACACTCGCCATTAGAAATTCCAAACTCTTCTTGCTCTGCTTGGAGTTCCACATATTGGTTCTAACCTCTAGCACTAAATAGGTGGGGTCAGTATGGGGGAAACCAAGTGAAGTCCCCCATAGGATGCTCAGACCTTAGGACTAACTGTAGGTGTTATGGTTTTAGTGGTGCTAACATGCACACACAACACTCTCTCACATACCCTAAACCATATGATTAATCTCCAGATACTGCTAATATGCACATTACAACAATAATTCAGATTATAACTCACTTATATTTCCTTAATTTGCAACAAAACCAAAAACTTGATCCTAAAGAAAAATAAGAATTTCACTTTTAATGTATATATATTGGGATACTACGCAAGTGTACGTATCATTATCAAGTAATATAGGACTTTTTGATTAAGACCTAAATATCGAACCTACATAGAATTTATACAATATGCACTTTTAGAAAACTTTCTATTTTTAAAAAGACAATTACTTAAACTAAATATATCTTGCATTAATAAAAATTCAAATATTTTTGGTATTTTTGATATTTTGACAAAAAATTAACAACTTAAAAAGATAACTAGAGTTTTGTAGATGAAAAGCACTTAATAAGAAAAGTAGCTTTCTTCTTATCATGAATCAGTAAAAGTGTAGGGATTCTATTGTAGAAGTATGCAGATTGTGTTGTGCCAAATATGAGCAATAATATTATTTACCCTTGCTAAAGTTACTATAAAGAACATTGACTAATTTAAAGATTGAATAGTTTTGAAGACCGGCTAGACAGGGATGATACTAGCTCTCACTCTAGCATTCCATCAATTCCCTCCACCTGAGGGCTAACATCACGTAATAGAACCTCAAATAATAAACCAAGTTGGGGGCTTTAACCTGTCACTTTAAATTCCTCTAACTCTACATCCTTCAATGAATATTTCCCTATTTATTTGCACTCAATCATATGAACTACATTCTCATTCATACAACCTCATGTGATTTTTTCTTATTGTTGACTGAGACGATACTAGCCCGATTCTTACATGTTCTCACAACAGATTTTAAAATCTGGATTGGCCAAATCAAGAAACAAATGAAGTGCATAGATTTAAATCATCACAACATCTTCCAACATTATAGATCAATACTCTCCACAATTTTCATCCAAAACTTAATTACTTATCACTTTAGGAAAGATAAAGAAAACTACTCAGAATCCATGGAGAAAATAAAACCACACTTTAGTTTAAAAGTACAAATCATTGTCAAACCAACTCAATTAAAACCAAAAGTAGTCTCAGAACAAAAAGATAAAAACTTTTCTCAAGTTCTCCACCAAACTCTTGAAGTTCTTTTGAAACCCTTCTCTTTACAATCACTCAACATAAAATAATAAAAAGGATAAAATAAAACTAAAAGTGTTGCCTGAATATCCCTCCGAACTAACTCCCCAAATGAGAACTTTCAAAACATTCCAATACTCTCAGGACAAACACTTTTTCGGACCATTTCAGGACTCTTTTCAAAGTCCTCTCTTCTTTATTTTATATTTTTACAAGAGGTTCCTTGGAAACTCTTCAAAATATGTCTAGATTTGATGTATTTCCCCAAGAGAATGAGAAGACTCGCAAGGTACGCTTTTACAGTTTACAGTACCGTTTTCTCTTTTACTTTCTGCACAATACTTTTATGCTACGAACTTGCATGTTAAGCAACAGTGTCACCCTGCATCAAAACCAAAACTACTATGATAGCCATAAAACCAAAACAAAAACTAAAATCAACCAAGAGAAAAATTCATCGCCACAACATTCAAAATATAAACAACTCAAAATTTAATCACAAACATTAGAAAACAACAATTGTAACTAAATTAAGACGTCTCTATCAGATGATCAGGAATCACTCAGAGGAGGTAACCAAGAGATGTTAATGAGACTTCCCACGGTCTAAATGAAAGTATGGAACTCATTGAGTTGAGTTTAGTAAATTAATTTGAACTAAGTGAATCTAATAGAAAATAGTAGTACCAGGGAACTATAGAATCCTAATCAGTGTCGCTCTAATCAACTTTATTATGCCCTCCTAACATTTAAGGAACTATAACCATATGGACATCTGATTTGACATCATAACCTGACACATTAGAAAACATAAACTCGACACGACGAGGAGCTTGGACTTAGCATCGTGGGCAGCATGGTCATCTTCAACAACAAGAGGAGCTACAACAGCGTATCCTTCCTTAGAATTAAATAACCAAGCCATAGGATTTCCAGATTCTTTGCTTATGCAACATAAATCCACTACCTTATCCTTATGCCTTGGAAACAATGTAAGCCCTAACTCATCTTAAGATTCTGAGGTTTTCATTCGTCATGACCTAAATCCTCACATCTTTCAGATAATTTGTGTGATCGTTTCGCATAAATGTAAGCCCTAAACAAAAAAATTGACAGGATGAAACACTTAAATAATTTCTCCTTGAAACCGAAACCAAATATTAGGACAGACTGGGAAGTCACTGAGGTTCTCGTCCAGATCTGTGATATCCCATAGTTCTTCCTCCTTTGGACTCTACAAAAAAATGCTCTAAATTTGAGTCATTTCCCATTAACACCTTTTTGTCCGATCTCGTTGAAAAGTCCTATCCTTTTGACCTCTTTGAAGACAATATTTCCTGATTTTTATCGAGAGTTTTTTTAGGTGACTTCGGTTATCTAAGATGTAATTAACTATAGGTGCTTGCCCTTATAGGAAGCTTTTTTGAACCCAGCTTAATATAAACCCTATTTAATTCTTTATATTAAATAAAGAAACTTATCGACAAATAATATGGTTTCGCAGACCAAACAAATGTCATATATTTCTTAGTTTATTTGATCAAGCCTCATCCTCAAGTCTTGTGCTTATCTTTCGGGATAGATACAGGATTTGAGGTACAGTGCTCTTTGCTTTAAACTATAAATAATATGGGGTTGGTTTGATATCATGTTTTTTTTAAACTATATATATATATATATATGTAAATTTAAAAAATTCCTTTTCGAAGCGGACAACAAGATTTTGATTCCGGTGACCGGCAGCTTCTAACGGGCAACTCCACCAACCCAAAGATAATGCCGACAGCTCCTGGCGACTTCACTGGGGACTAGCTTTTCTCACCATATTAATCAAGAAATATTATCTTCATATATCGGTAATGTGTCAACGTCCCTCTTGGACCAAATTACCTTTCTTTTGTTGAAAAACTTTAACCATTTCTTTCTTGGGTGTGTACGGTCATCTCTTTTGAACTTCAGGATCGTCTGTTCAATCACCTTTGAATAAAGGGGTTCAAGAGGCCATTAAGGACTTCTTAATATTTGTGTGGGGTCGAACCCAAAATAGGTGTGTTGGTGGACTACTTACACCTGAGCATTATGCGTTGTTAAGTTGATCCCGCACTGGGTCCTAAATTGTACTTTTTCCCTTTCGAATTTAATTTTCTATTTTGCAAATTAATCAGATCGTGTCATGATGTGCGTGCTCTTTAATTTTCCTTATATTCTTTAAATCTTTCCACTTTCAAAATTTTTTTCCTATGTTTTAAAATCTCCAGAAAGACTTGCTCAGTCTACAGATCGAACTCTGTTAATTTTTAGTGCTCGACCCAGAGATTTGCTTAGCTCAATTGGTCAGCACATCCTCAGATGAAGTTTGTTCATTGAAAGAACAGTCTGGGATAACATTCACATATGAAGACTTGTTCCTCGGTACCACCGACCATAATCAACCTCTCTACATCTCAGTAAATATCGGTAGATTTGTATTGTCGAGAGTCCTAGTAGACCAGGGAGCATCACTAAACTTTATGAGTCTACAGACATTAAAATATTTTGAAATTGAAGCTCAAAAGCTTATAGCCCATAAAATGATGTTAAGAGGATTCAAAGAAAAGGGAGAAAGAGCCCTTGGATTAATTACACTGTTAATGAAAGTTGGAGAATTAGTAATAACCGCAAAATTCCACATCATCAATGTAAAGACTTCTTTCAATGCTCTACTTGGACGACCATGGATTCACGAGCATAATATGGTTCCGTCATCCTTACATCAATGAATCAAATATTTTAAAGAAGGACAAGAACATTGTATTAAAGGACATTTACAACCATTCTCAGTTCATTAAGTAGGCATTCATGAAGACCCGCCTACTACACACCTCAAAAGAAAACAGTTTTTTCTCGTGAAGTTGTGACAAATGAAATACAACACTCAGAAGGATCACAAAGATGAGGCCATTCAACTCCACTTCGACAATTTACTATCTCCTCTTCACAACGAGGTGGTAGAGTTTCTTTCAATCCATACACTCAAGATTGAGACCGAGGACGTGGATGAGGAAGAACCAATCCAATTATTGAACAGACTAAGCTGACCATCAACATCGAAATGGGAGAAAGTTCTGATGAAGGAATTTTTGAGGAATAAATGATTATGATGATAAAGCAAAAGAAACCTCAATACAAGATCTCCTTGGAAGATGTGGAAAAGGATGAATATGAGTCAATGTATCATCGGATCAACCACTATGTGAATGTCATAACCCTTACTCTGATCTACCATTAAACTTTTGAGAGTTTAGAGGTGAAGAAAGTCCGTAGTGTTGGCTTGAAGCCAATCAAGGTTTACTGTGCTTCACCTTCTACTAGTTTTGAAAATCATTTAAATTTGGATGATGATTCTAATGAATTGATGGAATTACCTTTTGCTTACTTTTCTCCTTCTGTGCAAAAATTAATTCAACAGGAATATGTGCCACAAAAATGCCAAAAGATAAGCTACAACTTTTTGAAAAATTTTAGAATGTTAAAAGCTGAATTCTTAATTTAAAATTAGGTCTCAAATTTGGTACTGTATGACGAGTTGATGATTCAAAATTTTGCATGATTTTTACTAATGAATTAGAAAAGGACTTCCTCAATGTAGAGGATGACTCTCAAGAACAGTTAATAGTTGATGCTCTGCCAAAATTTGAAGAAGATATTAAGTCAACGGTTGACGAGTTAAAGGAATTCAACCTTGAGGCTGAGGAGCAGCCCCAACAAACCTTTATAGGTTTCTTACTCGACAAGGAAGAATCCATAAAGCTAATAAAGTTATTATCAAAATTTAAAGATTGCTTCGCATGGAGCTACGATGAAATGCTAGGGTTGTCAGTAGAAGTTGCAGTGCATAAGCTTGGGGTGGATAAAGATATGACCCCAATAAAATAAGCTCCTAAAAGAATGCACCTCAAAATAGAGCAACAAGTCATTGCCGAGGTGAAGAAATTAATAGACAATAATTTTGTAAGAGAAAAGCAATACCCCACATGGCTAGCCAATATCATGTCAGTTAAGAAGAAAAATGGACAAATCCGTGTATGTGTCAATTTCAGGGATCTAAATAAGGCATGCAAAAAGGATAAATTTCCACTGTCGATACGAGAATTAATGATGGACATCGCTTCAACACATGAGATCTTCTTTTTTATGGATGGATCTTCAGGATACAACAAAATAAAGATGGCTCCAGAGGATGCAACACTTGAAGCTTTTTGAACACCAATTGGGATTTTCTGCTACACGGTGATGTCGTTTGGATTAAAAAATGTCGGATAAACATATCAACGAGCAATGACAAAAATTTTTGATGACCTCGTTCACAACCAAGTGGAGTTCTATGTGGATGATCTGGTCATCAAAAGTAAAAAAAATGGAACATTTGTACGATTTGAGGATCGTGTTCGAATGATTAAGACAATATATTCTTAAGATGAATCCCTTAAAATGAGCCTTCGACGCTACCTCTGGAAAATTTATAGGATTCATTGTTCGTCAACGGGGGATCGAGATCGACTCAGATAAGATTAAAGCTATCTTATAAATGTCTTCTCCTAAAACTTTGAAACAACTACGTTCATTTCAAGGAAAGTTGGCATATCTGAGACGCGTTATTTTTAATCTCTCAAATAAGTGTCAGCCATTCTCGTCATTAATTAAAAAGGACTCCAAATTTGTTTGGGAAGAGAAATGCCAGCAGGCCTTCAAAGATGTCAAGCAATACTTAATGAAACCTTCTATTTTGGCAGACCCAATCCCAAGAAAACCAATGGTACTTTATACCGCGTCTTTAGACGACTCTCTCAGAGACCTATTAGCCCAAGTCAATGATGAGGGTAATGAAAATGCACTATACTATTTGAGTCGCTGTTTAATACCGACAGAAGTAAAGTATCCACCTATCGATAAGCATTGTCTAGCTTTAATTTTCACCGCCCAAAAGCTCATACATTACATGCTTTCTCATAAGATTACCCTCATTTCAAAAGTTAATTCGTTGCAATATTTAATGAACTGACAAACACTATCCGGACGTCTAGCTAGATGGTCAATGATTTTACTCCAATTCGATATAACTTTTATTCCCCTCCATGCTATCAAGGGACAAATTTTAGGAAAATTTCTCATCGCACACCTACTTCCAGCTGGGTCCCCACTCAACAATGAACTGCCAAATGAGACTATAAATAGAACCCTCCGATGTCAAATATTGGGAGATGTATTTGATGGAGCTTCTTCGGTCAAGAAAGATAAAGGTTCATAAATAGTTATACCAGGCAAAGCAAGGATTGGTTTAATTTTCATCACACCCGATAAAGGTTTCTTGAGATTCTTCTATCACCTGATAGTGTCGTATATAAATAACAAAGTAGAATATGAAGCACTAATCACCGATTTGGAGTTGACAATCTCAATGGATATGAAATATATTGACTTCTATGGTGACTCTCAACTTATCATTCAACAAGTTTCTGGAAATTACAAGATTTTGAAACCAAGGTTGGTGGAATACCATCAGTACGTGATGAAGCTAATAGCATATATTCCTAATGTAACTCTATACTAGATTCCTCGGGGGGATAACACACATGTCGGCGCTCTAGCAAAACTTTCTAAGGAGCTGGAATGTCCACCGGAGGATTCCATTGATATTATGATACAAGGAAGACAGGTATTATCTCAAATTGACCTAGATAATCTACACAAGCTCAAAAAAGAAGAAGGAATGATGATTGTAGTTGCTCACATCAATGATGATTGGTGTAAGCCATTAATAGATTATTTGAAAACTGAAAAGTTACCAGATAATAAGTCTGAGGTACATCACATAACAAGATGGGCTATGTCGTACGCTCTATTGGGAGATGTTCTCTATAGGAGGTCATTTGATCAGATGTGGCTGTGATGTCTGAGCAGATTAGAAGCACAAAATATTATCAAAGAAGTATATGTCGGATTGTGTGGTGCTCACCAGTCAAGGACAAAGATGAAGATGAAGATCAAAAGACTCAGATATTATTGGCCAGCGATCATATTCGATTGTATGGATACAGCTAGAAGGTGTCACCTTTGCCAAGGGCATAGAGTAGTCTTACACCAACCTCCAAATGTGCTACACCCAATTGTTTCCTCGTGGTCATTCTGGTGTTGGGGCACAGACATAATAGGTTCGATAGATCTTCCATCCTCTAAGGGACATAGATTTATTCTCGCCACTATGGATTACTTTTCCAAGTGGGCAGAGGCAGTGTCGTTATGAGAGGTTACATCACAGCACATCCTTTAATTTTTCATACCATTTCAGAGTTCCGTACAGAGTAATTTCTAACAATGGGACAGCCTTCAAGAGCACAAAAATCAATAACTTCATCAAATGACATGGGATAGAATGGAGATACTCAACAATTTATTATCCTAGAGAAAATGGCTTAGCTGAGGCTTTCAACAAAACACTGGTGCAGATCCTGAAAAATACACTAGATAAAAATAAAAGAGATTGGCATAACAAACTACTAGAAGCTTTGTGGGCCTACAGAACGACTTTCAGAACTCCCACTAAAAGTACACCCTTTGCACTTGTGTATGGTTCCGAGGCCGTCCTACCGCTAGAAAATCTGACACTGTCTCTCAGGGTCACTGTCGCTAACCAAATCACAACAGAATAAAGTGCAAAACTCATACTTGAAGAATTGAAAAGTTTCAATGATAAATGACTAGAAGGACAATAGCATTTAGAACTCTACCAAGCAAGGATGGTGCAGACTTATGGTAAATTTGTCCTCCCGAGGATTTTAAAGTTGGTGATCTTGTCCTCATTCTCAAAAGGCCTATTCTTACACACCGTAAAATAGGTGAAAATTTTGAACCAACTTAAGAGGGAACATTTGTCATAGTAGAAGTCTACTCAGGTGGATCCTACTAACTGGTGGATTTTTGGGACTAAAAACCTATGTTGCTAGTTAACGACCGCTACTTGAAGATATACTAGCCGACAAGATGCCACTTTAAATCAATATTTGCTTTTTGAAATTCTGATTATTCTAGGGTTATTTATTTGGCCAAACATCTGTGACCGTGTTTAAAATTTTGTAATAAATTAACCTCAATAAAAAAAAAATTTGAAATTGCTCATTTTATTTTTCTGTTTCTAATTTCTAAATTTAATTAAATTAAATAAAATTGAATAAATAAAATTTTCAATTTATCAAAGTTGTCGACGCTTTGTTTTTGTTCTTGTTCATGTTGGATGTCAGCGCACTGATGTTTTTTATCTTCTGCAGAAGAAATGTCGGAGCATAAGCTGATCTTTTCCTTCAAAGATGGCTTAAATCTCGCATTAGATAAGGAAAGGGCTGCTTTGGGCGGCATCATAGACCTTGATTTTGACTTTAGTCAGGTTGATGTGAATTATGAAGGTACTCTGATGAACATAGTCATCTGGCGAGAAAAAGAAGGATTACCGTCTCTAATAAAAATTGGAGCTGAAGACAATTCCTCGCAAAAAAGGAAAAAGATTATCACTTAGCAATACCCAATGGAGGGGACCAGTCGTCTACATTCCCTGATAAATGTACCAATGGGAGATTTAATAGGTCTCGATGAAGATAGAGAGCCTGATACACCACTTCGAAGAACGCAGCGTTGAACCGCCAACCGACGCAAACACAGAGCCTTTCTACGGGAGGAAGGAGACAATAGAGAGAAGCATCCATATTACTTGCCCATATTTGTAAAGGAAGGATTTATGAACAACCTATGAAAGAAACCTCTTCCATTCTACCAGATACAGAGGTTGAGCTGAAGCCAACTGTAGAGCCAATGCAGATAAAGATACCCCATGAGTCCTATAGGGGTTGTCCAATGTGTAATGCATAGCTGCCCATAGGAACATCTACCAGACAAACATTCATAGAATGCCCAAGATGCAATGTTGTACACTTGGATTGCTACAGTTCAATGAAAGTATTCACAGCCGCCAAAGTAGGAGGTCATAAGGTAGCACATACAGACGTTGAGTCATATATTCCACTATCTGCAGATACAGAGCAGACACTGGTCGTTGAAGAGGTTGAGACAAGAAAGCCGCCTCGACAATTTGATGATATTTCTACAACTTAGATGGAGAGAATGTGTAGAGTAAAGAGAAGAGAATTTAAATTCTATGAAGAGGTCTGGGTCCGGGGTGAAGTCATCAATATATTGGAGGGATTCGCACTATATACTGGAGTCTTCTCAGAGAGCGATGAGAAAAGGATTTTGGACTATGTATTTGATTTGCAAGTCAGAGGCCAAGTTGGTCTACTGAGGCCAAGAACATATGCAGAACCGCGAAAGTGGATGCGCGGGAAAGGTAAGATAACCATTCAGTGTAGTTGTTGCTATAATTTCAAGCAAGTGAATTCCCCTGATATCTTAAGATATGATGAGGGGGATCTGATGCCTTATGTGATAAAGAGAATGGTTAAAACATTAATTTGATGGAGTATACTTCCGCCATATTGCATCCCGAGCAGTTGCATCTTCAATATTTATGATGAAGGGAGTTGAATTCCTCCCCATATTGAACATCATGATTTTTTTATACCCTTTTACACAGTGTCTTTCATCAGCACAAGCAATATACTCTTTGAAAAAGAGATTTATATCGTTGGTCCCAGGGAATTTAGAGGGTCCTTTGAAATTTCACTGTCACTGGGATTGGTGCTGGTCTTAGATGAAAATGGTGCAAATTTAGCTAAACATTGCATCCCTGCAGTGCAACATCCTTGAATTTTTGTAACCTTTAGAAGAATGCAGGATGATGAGATACCACAAGGATTTCATCTAGAATCTGAACTGGAAGAGTTGCAGCCATATGAGTTATGAGAGAGTTGCACCTCTTAGTACACATGAAGGGAATTTTTATCCTTGAGCATGGCTTAGTATTTTAGCTTGATCAGGAGCTCACCATGCCGAAGATGATTAGCATGATACCTTTTTGTGTCAATTTTTGCATAGAAGAAATGATATATGTACTAGATATGTTCAGTGCATGATATGTATTCAGTATTTGATGATTCAGATATGTTCAGCATGTTGTATTTTTATACTTTAGCATGTACTCAGTCTGTAGCTCATATTTAAGGCAGATTAATGAAATTTCTTTCAAGATTCAACTTGTTTTTCAAATTTCCCTCTCTTGTGTGGTTGATGAGAAGCCATACAAACAAAGAATGATACAACAAAAGCTAGATATTAGAACTTCAAAATCTTTTTGAAAATTAACCAAAACTAAAATATTTTAAAAATATGTTTTGATAAATAAATATGATAAAAACAAAAAAAATGATGTATTTGTTGAGTCTGCTTCTCTCGGGTTTGAGATTACTTATTGTTTGCTTGCACAGTGAGATTATCCTAGTCTGCACCAGTTTTCTTCACATCCATGCGGAATGTCACATTCTGCATCAAATCTCATAAAATCTCAAAAAATTTTACAAGTTTTCCTCACAAATGACCATCTTCACATGCCACTTATCTATAAGTTCAAAACAACAAATTCTCTGCAATATGTTAGTATCATTCTTGGGTCAGCACCGAGATTCTGACTCCCTCCGCTACCTCTTGGGTTGGATCTGAGTCCTCGAGCTTTCCTTCCCAGTGTAGTGATATATTCCCGATCAGCATTTGAGTTAGATGTGAGTACTTGTGCTTTTCTTCTCAATCTGATTTTCTCCTGCTACCTTATAGGTTGGATCTGAGTCCTTGAGCATTCCTCCCCAACATAGTGATATGTTTCCATATAATATACACCTTCGGGGAAGAGGATACAGACATCTACTTTCATATTTTTTAGCAATAATATCAACCTTTAGGGAAGAGGATGCAGACATCTGCTTCCACTTTGCTTTGTAATAATATCAACCTTCATGGAAGAGGATACAGACATCCACTTCCACATTGCTTTGCAATAATGTCCAACTTTTGGGAAAGACAATACAGACATCCACTTCCACATTCGTTTGCAATAATACCCACTTTTTAAGGAATAGAATACAATCATCCACTTCCACATTGCTTAGCAAAAATATCAACCTTTGGGGAAGAGGATAGAAACATCTGCTTCCACATTGCTTTGCAATAAAATCCACCTTTTGGGAAAGAGGATACAGAATCTCTCTTCCACATTGCTTAGCAATAAAATCAACACATTACCTAACAATAATATCAATCTTTCGGGGAAGAGGATACAAACATCCGCTTTCATATTGCTTTGCAATAATATCAAACTTCAGGGAAGAGCATACGGACATCCTCTTCCACATTGCTTAACAATAATATCAACCTTCAAGGAAGAGGATATAGACATCCGCTTCCACATTGCTTAGCAATAATATCAACCTTCTGAGAAAAGGATACAGAATCCCGCTTCAACATTGCTTCACAATAATATCAACTTTCGGGGAAGAGGATACAGAGATCCGCTTTCACATTGCTTAGCATTAATATCAACCTTCGGTGAAGAGGATACACACATTTTCTTCCACATTGCTTAACAATAATATCAACCTTCGGGAAGAGGATACAGACATTCGATTCCACATTGCTTTACAATGGTCCAAATATCAAACTTTAGAGGGTTGAGGGAACAAGCCCTTTGATTAAATCAAGGCATCCCACTTCCATTCTTTGAGATCAGTTTAAGACCACCTGAAATGGAGTAAGGTATCTTATTCTTTCTCTAGACCCTAAACATGAATTTTAAATTCCCATTTTAGGGCCAACACCTAAATCCTAATTGTTATCCTTCAGTGTACCTGAAGCCTGATAATTTGAAATCCACTTTTAAATCCCCAGTAAGATTTCTAAATCCTCAATTTTGATTGAATGTCCACTTGCTAATTACCCAGCAAAAACAATTGTCACTCTCTTTTAATTATTGTTCTGGGTCTTTTGACTTAGAAATCTGTGATGGTTTTGTTGATCTTGTCGGTCAGCATCAATACACACGGTGTGTTGCCCAGCACACCACACTTATAGGGGGTCCATTTGTTGACCTCATTTTTGGTTGAGGTCTAGTTTTTCCTCTTTAGTAGCCTAGGTTATAGCCATAGGACTCTTCTATTGACTATTCTTATAGGGCTAGAAAAGGAACCCTCGCCATTAGAAATTCCAAACTCTTCTTTGCTCAGCTTAGAGTTCTACATATTGGTCCTAACCTTTAGCACTTAGTAGGTGGGGTCAATAGGTAGGATGTTCAGACCTTAGGACTAACCTTGGGTGGTCTGGTTTTGGTGAGGCTAACTTGCACACACTACACTCTCTCACATACCCTAATGACCACTTAGGTTGGTCTCTTGACTCATTTTGGAAAGCCCATGTGGATGACCTTGTACCCCTAGTATTTGGTTAAGAGGGTTAGAATCACACATTGAGCATCCAAAATGAGTCCTCATATGGCTCATATTGGTTTAGTATGGCTTCAGGGCTTGTCGGCCCATTTTGGCCCAAAATCACCAAATTACCAAAATACTCATACAACCCCAATCTTTGCCAAAAATCCAAAAATTACCCAAAATCCCCACCACTACCTAAATTGACCAATATTCACAAAATTTACCAAATTCCTAAAATACCCCCAAAAGTTGCCAAAATTACCAAAATGCCCTTCATGACCTATAAATTTCAAAAATTCCCAAAAATTTCAAAATCATCAAAAATATTCCCAATTTCAATTTTTATTTATTAATTTGACCCAATTTAACCAAATCAGTCCAATTTGACCAAAAGCCACAATTTACCCATAAAGGCCCAAATGTCCCCAAATTAACCCCAATTTTTGCTCAATTGACCCCAATCTTGCCCAATTTCAATTTCAAATCAAAATTTATCATTTCCATTTCTAATTCAAACAGAATTCAAGCTCAATATGATCCAATTACAAGATCAATTTTATTCAAATCAAAAAGGCCCAATTTTGACTATATGCCCAAATCCACCAATTCAGCCTATCAATTTAACTCAAAATCACTTCATATTTTGCCAAATCCTTCATGAAATTCTCCTACACCAAACTCAACATTCAATTAGCAAAAATTTTAGCCCAAACTCAATTTCCATTTTAAAAGCCCAAGCCCACCACATTTAACTTCAAAAGCCCAAATCCAAAGCCCATATGACAATTCTTTCTTTTCATCATCCTTTTGATTAAAATCAATCCTAAATTCATAAATTCCAAATCAAACCTTATGAAAAATTATACTATAATACCAAAAATTATAAAAATCCCTTATCATGAAAATTATTCAAGCCAAATGCAAGTCATGAAGCCACTCCCAAGCTATAGAAAAGCCATGATAGCCTTGCCACATCATCAAGCTAATAATGGCAAGAGGCCAAGCAACTTTTAACCCTCTTTAAAAAGGTTTGTAACTCTTTTAATGAATCATTTTAACCCATGTTTAGCAAAATCTCTTTTGATTGTGACTTATCCATAATGATTAAGCTAAACCAAATAATCTTCTCTTTGGCCCAAACCTTCCTTGAGGGGTGAACTTAACCCAAAACCATGATTTGACCCAAATTGACCAAAATAGCCCTTCCCCCATAAAATTTTAATTCAATGCATTTACATATGGCCAAACACAATTGACTTCACCAAACCCAAGCTCTGACCTCCTTGAATTGAATGGTGGCGTGAACCTGGGCGGCCGACCCCTTAGGCTGCCAAAAAAGCCCCCCCAAAGTGCTCCACCCGGGCTAAAACTCAAAGTTAAACCCATCCAAGCTATCTCATCCCAATTGGATTTTTGCACCTTGTTGGCATCCACATAAGCAACCTAGGGTACCCACCAATTGCCCCTGGTGGCCTCTCCTTCCCCCTCTATTTAAAACCACCCTCCATGGCCAAAGGAGGAGAGCCTGAAATTCCTTGGTGAGACTCCACAAAATTGCTTTCAGAGCTTTCTTAAGACCTCTTGAGTTCAACCTAACCATCTCGAGCCACTCAAATCCACTGCTCGAGCCCAATTTTGGAGCTCAAATTCAAGGCCGAAATAAGACACTCATCAAACCTCCACCAAATCCAAATTAATTGCACCCACACCATCTCCACAGTGAGAGAGGAAGATCCCCCACAAAAGCTCCTTCACCAGAGCACCCTAAGGTGGACTTTGATCATACCCCTAAATTGACTTTTGTTGAAATCATATCTAAATGATTCACCACTGCTCGAGGCTCAATCCTTAGTCTCTTGGGAGCCCCACGAAGGTTCCACAAGCATTCAATCGAAGCTTCACCTCTTGGACACAGGTATTGAAACTTAACCCTAAACCAAGCTTCATTTGATTCTTCATGCTTATAGACTTGATTTAAGACTTGATCAGCCATATGGATATGTTCTCCTAGTCAAGACGATTCTATAGGAGCAAACCACACTTAATTTAGTTGAGTATTGAGAGAGATATTAAGCCTCAAAGTTGGATGGTTTTTGGGTTAGAGCTTTGGGGACAATGACAGAGCGTCGTTGGATCAAGTGTTTATTGGATGGACTGTTGTGATGGCACCAGACGAAGGAATATAATGTGAATCACAGGCCGAGAGCGCTGAAGTGGATGGCGGCACCGAACTAGAAGACGCCATGTGGAGCTTCGGATCTGCCTTAGTTGAGGTGGCGTCGTGTCACTTAGGTAAAAAAGTAGGGATTTTCTTATTTATTTAAATATCCACAACTTCAAAAATCTATAACTTTGTGTAGCAAAATCATAAAAAAAATAAAAATATCATGTTACTCGATAAGGAGAGAAGAATAATGTGAAAATATTTTCATATTATTTGACACATATTTTATTTTTAATTAATTAAATTATATTTTCCTTATTTTGATTCTCCATTAAGATAGACATTTCACCATGGCATGGGACCACGGGGCTTCTGATGTCTTTGTTGTTATGCATCTCCTCTGATTTTTCCAAGGTCAGGGGGCATCTCTAACTAGAGATATTCAATTTTCAAGTTAATAGTCCCTATTTTTGTATAAAAATTATAATAATTAAAATACTCACTAGAAAAATATAAAACTTATTTTGGTAGGTTTATTGTGGTCAGAAGATCCTAGGAAAAAATTAAACTTAGTTTAATTCATTTAAAATAATCATAATTGTCACCAACCCTAAAAATAAAAAGAAATTTAATTTGGAGTAATTATAAATGTAATTGATATAAAAATCAATCTCGACTGTAACTTAATATTAGGGGAACTTCCCATAAAAATTTCAAGTCAACTGGAGTTAATTTGATCACTAAAATGAATTTTTAAGATAAAATAAAGTTTTTGATATTAAAATAATCGTAATATTTAAAATACAACTTAAAAAATTACAAGGTTTAGGGAACTCCTTATGACCAGAGGAACCTAAGAAAAATAAAATTTGAATTAAAATACATACTTCATTTTTAAGCTGTTTTTGAGCATTTATTACAAATCATAAAAAATCATAAAATTGTAAAAGCATACTAAAATATCACATTTGGTTTCTTGATTACTTGGAACCATTCAAAAAAATTTTTCCTAATTTTCTAAGTCAAGATATTAATTTTAAAATGATTAAAAATGAGTTTTCGTTATTTTTTTACTAAAATAATTCTAACAATTAAAATATAAATCACAAAAATATGAAATTTTCTTTTTTCGGTTCCCTGGACTTCGGGAGATTTAATTAAATTATTAAACTTAATTTTTCATTTAAATATTAATATATATTTAATTAATACTCAAAACCAACAAATAATTTTAATAATAAAATTAAATTTCTAAAAATTATGAAAACGAGACTAAGTGGTCCTCAGACTTACATGAACTTTCAATAATTTTCTTAAGGATTGAAGTTTTACTTTGATTAAGTTATTAAATTTTCATTGAAAATCCCTATTTTTGCATTATAAATAATTATAAAAATAAAATAAATTTACAAAATAAATATTTTCTATTCTGATGTTTTAATTAACCCATGAGTGAGGTAATATAAAATTTTGAAGTCATTTGAGTCTAATTTAATGAATTATATGGTATTAAAGCCTTAGGGGCAAAATGGTAAATTTGGAATCTATGGCTTAATTAGTATTTAGGCTTAACCAAAGGACTAAATGGGAAACAAGTAATCTTAATTCATATATTTTGATTTCTAAAATATGGAAAGGATAAATGGTAGAACCAATCTCACTTTGGTCTTATAAAGGATAAATTTGTAATTTTTCAAAATTAATGAAATTTAGAAGAATATTTAAATAGGGAGATATTAAAGGGAGGGGTTTGACTTTAGAAGATTATAAGTCACTGATCTTAAGCCCCAACTAATGGTTTTGAGATGATTTATAATTCATGATAAGGATTAAGAAAATAAATATAAATATTAAGAAAAATCTTTTTTTCTTAAAATTATAAATTCACCCATTAAATCTTAAGGGCTTAATAGTGAACTAGGCTTAATCAAAATGTTATCCAATGAGGTTTAGAAAACAACTTAAAATTAATTTAAATTTTTTCAAAATACTACAAGCCCATTCTTTAAAATCAAATTAATTAAATTCCTTATTTAAGTTAAGTCACCCCTAACGGTCTTTACCCATATAATTCATAAGTAAAATATCAAGTGATAAATACTCCACTTATGAGATAATTAAAACATCAAGTTCATTAAGCATTAGGGTATTAATTGGATGAACTATCTAGCAAATATGATAAAACCATAATGAACTCAAGATAATTCTAAGGACCATGAAATGTCTACGGCATTACCCAAAACTTCTTCATGATCCTTTAGAAATCTTGAAGGACATGTGGGCTTATTATAATTTCTTCAATGGAATCATCCTAAAAATTTAAATACACCAAGATATGACATAGGATTTGGTAGGCACACTTTTAGTTTGTACTACCTACTTTTTCTATAAGCATGCTTTAATTCCTGCAAAATCATATATATATATATATATATATATATATATAAATATATATATATATTGCATATACTAAAGTTTCTGGTGGAGGAATGAGAAGACTCACCAGTTACGCTACTAAATTAATCCATTCACATTTCAATACCTTTTTCATTTCAAACTTGCATGCTAAACAACGATTTCACCCTGCATGAAAACTAAAACCTTTAGGATAGCCATAAAATTGAAACTAAAACCAAAACTAAAATCAATCAAGATAAAATTCACCACCATAATATTAAAGATATAAGACAACTTAAAATTTAATCACGAACATCACAAAACAACAATTGCAACTAAATTAAGATGTCTCTGTCAAATGATCGGGAATCCCTCGGAGGAGGTAACATACGGTTGTTAATGAGACTTCCCAAGTTTTAAATGAAAGTACGAAATTCATTAAGTTGAGTTTAGTAAATTCATTTGGACTAAGTGAATTTGATAGAAAATAGTGGTACTAGAACAAGGGAACCGTAGGATCCTAACCGGTGTCTCTCTAATCAACTTTAATATGCCCCATAATATTTAAAGAACTAAAACCATAGGGACATTTGATTTAACATCATAACTTGGCATATTAGAAAATTTAAGCTCGCCACGACGAGGAGCTTAGAACTAGCATTATTGGCAGCATGACCATCCTTAACAGTGAGAGGATCTATAACAGAATATCTTTCCATAGAATTAAACAATGATCCATAGGATTTTGAGGTTGTTTGCCTATTAAAACATCAATCCTCAATATATCTTTAGGCCTTTGTATAGCTTATCTATACAATTTAGGCCCTAACCTGCTTTAGGATTTTGAGGTTGTCATCTGTCTCGACCTAAGTCCTCACATACTCCAGGCTATTTGTGCGTTTTGTCACACAAATATAAGCCCTAATAAATAAAATTGGCAGAATGAAACATTCAATAATTCTAATCTCCAAAATTGAAGCCAAACCATAAGATAACTTGGGAAGTCACCAAGGTTCTCCACCAGATCTATGAAATCCCCTAGTTCTTCCTCCTTTGGATTCCAAATAAAATGTTCTAAAATATGAGTCATTGCCATTTCACCCTCTTTGTCCGATCTTGTTGAAAAGTCTTATCCTTCGACCTCTTTGAAGATAATATCCCCTAATTTTTATGGAGAGCTCTCTTAGGTAACTTCGGTTATCTAGGATGTAATTAACTATAAGGCTTGCCCTTATAAGAAGCTTTTTCAAACCCAGCTTAATATAAACCCTATTTAATTCTTTGTATTAAATAAAGGAAATTGTCGGCTTATAAATAAAATGGTTTTTATAGATCTAAACTGATGGCATACAATCTTTAGTTTATTTAATTGAGCCTTCACCAGTAAGTAATATATCTATTCCTTGGGATAAGTGCACTACTTGCGGTATTAGGCTCATTTATTTAAACTATTAGGGATATGAGATCAGTTTGACCTTATATTTTAAAGAATTTAAAATACTATTTTTTTATAAATTATATATGTACTAAATTAAATTAAACGGGTGTTAGGATATCCATCTTAGCAGCCGACAACTTAATAACTTCCAACTTCTTAGTGCCGACAGATGCACCAGAATCCAAAATTGTCTCTTTTGCTCCAAATTTTGAATGGAAGAAGTAAAGTAAAATCTTCATTTTATTCAAGTAATTTTTTTAGTCCGAGAGCTCTAGACAAGTAGAGTGATGCACTGCATTCAGGAAAATTAATTTCTGAGTGATCTTTTAAAAGTCTAGGAGGAGTTGTAGAAGAGTTGACTGTTAAGCGGCAGTGGGAGTGGTTCTGTTATTTTTCTTTTGCCATCGTGATCACTATAGTATGAGAGTTCTATGCTAATCTCTTGGAGGCTGATGAGGAAGGAGTCATAGTGCAAGGGAAGACAATACCATTTTCTCCTGAGGTAATTAATCAGTTTTACTATTTGTCTCCTAGTATTTTTTTTTATGCAAATTATAGTAGTACTGAGGAGGAGCTAGACAAGATTATTTCATCTTTAATTGTTCGAAGAGGAATAAGTAAGATTACAAATGAAAGAAGAGTAAATTTTTTTGCCTCAAAGTTGGATGCCAATGCAAAGGCATGACACTATATTATCTCTGCTCGTCTGTTGCTAATAAATCATCTAAGTGAAGTGACTCGAGAAAGAGCAACCTTGAACTACTGCATTCAGCAATCCAAGCCGATTGATATTGGTGGATTGATTTATGGAGTTATTACCTGTTCTGCCATTGCTACTACTACCACAGGTTTGTGATTTGCATCCTTGATCTTTTCATTATGTGAGCAGGCTAGTGTTAGATATGATAGCTGAGAGGAGATCTTATAGCCACTGAAGCCCATTACAAGTGTGAATGTGAATACTTATTCACATCATTCTATTTTTGGATGGAAGGGTGGATTCTCTAAAAATTCTGCTTCATCTACTTCACGAGCCTCTAGTTCACAAGCTTCTACATCACAGGGTCAGACTTCTAGTTCTGATAATCAGTCATAGCTTATGGAAAGAATATTGAATGATGTAATCTATACTAATGAAAAAGTGGCAAATTTAGAGCATTTTATAGAGCATATGCATGAGTATATGAGAAGAAGTGATTTTGAGGAGGAATACAACACATTTATGGAGCATCTTGATAGAGGTAACCGAGATGTAGATTTCCTCAGTACCCTAGATATCCACCATATGAGCCTACAACTGCTTGGCGTAGTGATTATAGTGATGAGGAAGATGATACTTACTTTGATTTATAGTTCTATTTTCTATTTCTTATTTTTTTTTATTTATGTATTGCTATGAACTACGAATTTTGCAGGTATTTTATATTTATTGTTTTCAGTTGAGACTGTTGAAATTGTTAGCTTTAGGTGTTTTGTTTTGTTGACATTTTTGTGATGTATTTGTACTTTTGTGTAGTTAGTATGTTTGTGTTGTAGTAATTATTTTAATTGTGTTGTTTAGAGTACTTAGTTAGTGTTTGTTGAAATTAATTCAAAATCTTGGAAAATTTTAAAATTTAACTAACTTTTTACTTAAGAGCTGCATGTTTAAGAAAATTTCAATTTACTACCAGTTATTTTTCTTTGTTGCAACTGTGTTTGTTTGTCAGTGTCGGTTATACTCCACTGCATAGAAGTCTAAAATCTCTTTATATTATGTAGAGTTAAATATTTTATCAATTTAATTTTCTACTCCTATTTTTAATTTTTGTACTTTCGAATTTAAGATATGAAAATTCTTGCAAGCATGTTATAATTAGTTTTCATTCCTGCTTTTATATATGATCCTAAATGTTTTATTTCTATTAAAAATTTAAGTTTGGGGGGATGAAAAGTTTTAATGAAACTTAAAAGTTTCTTTGCTCTCAATTGTATTTCAAATAATTTGATTTTGTTTTGAAAAATGATTATGTATATGAAGTTATATTAGGGAAGTAAAATTTTGATTTTAGAAATGAGTAAGAAATTTTAGTTAAAATTTATAGTAATGGAGAAAAACTTAAAGTTAAAAATTTTTAGTGTAGAAAATGTTAAATATAGTGTAACTATCCTTAGTAAGAAAAATAGTATTTTTGAAAAATTTAGAAATTCAGATTTTTATTTTTAATACTTAAATTACTTTTATTAAAAAGAGTTTTCAAAACTATTATTATATTTCTAAGTAAAAGATTTATATCAGGGCTTTGCTTTAGGAAAGGAGAAGTGGAATTCAAAACCATTAAAGGCCTATCAAGATATAGTAATCCTTGCCTAAAAAAGAAAATGAAAAGAAAAAGAAAAAGGGAAAGAAAAAAAAGGAAGGCAAAGCTTGAGGATTAGTGCCTAATCAAAAACTTGTTCCACATTTGATCTTTTTAAAGTATAAGAGTTGGGAAACTCTTAAGCTTAAAAATATAATATGGTAAGTAAAATTATTCTTAATAAAAATTTTTAAGTAGAGATAATAAAAGGGCTAAGTTCTATATTTGGAAAATCTACAATATTCTAAAATAGATATGAACTCATATTTTTATATTTCTTAACATTAAAAATCTCTAAACTTTAAGTTGGTCTCATTTACTAATATTTTTTTAAATTGGACTACTATATTTCTAATTCTAAATTTTAGCTACACCTAAAGAAACTCATATGAATTATCTACTTCTGTTGGTTTTCAAAGATTAAAAGGTCACATGAGGACAAGTAACATCTTAAGTTTGAGGGATTTTGATACACCTAATATATATAGTATTTTTATACACATTTTTAAACCTATTTTTGAGATATTGCACTTAAATGAAAGGTATTGGTGTGTTTTTTTTGTAGGTACAATCAAATGGATGGAAAATGCTAAAAAGAGTGAAAGGGGGTCAAATTTGGAGCAAAAATGAAGAAAGGTGCAAAAATGAACTGAGGTGCCTAAGCGCGAGAGCATCCACACCTAAGCGTAAGGCTCCTTGTGCATTAGCGCCAAAGTTAGTTACTTTAAGATTTATTTGATTATAGCATATTTTTGTAGAGGTGTTTGAAGCAACCTTTGATAAAAATGTGAGAAATAGCCCATGGACATGAAAATTCATTCAATTGAATTTTAAGGAGACAACTTCTAGAAAATTCATTGAATGGACACACCATTTTGAAGATACAGCAAGGAACCCTTAGGATTTTTATAAGAAGATACTTAGATTTTCCAAAAAAAGGGGCCAGCAACCAACCACCAAAATTAACAACCATCGCCGCCGCCGATGGCCACATTTACTTTATTTTATTTTATTTTGAATGTTAGTTTGTATTGTGAGAGAATGAAGGGAATTCAAAGTAACGTCAAGACAAAGAGACATCAAGGCACCCCTTGGATTTTTATACGAAAAGACTTAGATTTTCCAAAAAAAGAGGTCAGCAACCAACAACCAAAATTAACAACCATCGCCAACATCGCCGGCCACATTTACTTTATTTTATTTTATTTTGAATGTTAGTTTGTATTGTGAGGGAATGAAGAGAATTCAAAGAAACTTCAAGACATTTGGTGGAGAGAATTTGAGATAAGTGTTTATCTTTGTGACTATACTTGATTTTTAATTTAGATTTCTTGTTTGTGAGCATGATTTCTACTTTTAAACTCACATGTGGTTTTGTTTTCTCCATGGATTCTGAGTAGTTTTCTCCATAGATTCTGAGTAGTTTTCTTTATTTTTTTTCTTAAAATGATAGGTGATTAAATGTTAAAAGAAAGTTGTGTGAAGTATTAGACTTTAATGTTGGAAGAAGTTGTGATGATTCATGACCTTGCACTTCATTTACTTCTTGATTTGTCCAATTAAGATGTTAAAACCTGTGAGGGAACATGTAAGCTCCTAGATGGTATTGTCTCAGTCAACAAATGGTTGGAATTACATATTGATTACATGAATGAGAATGTAGTTCATAGGGTTGAGTGCAAATAAATGTTGAAATATATTTTCAAGGTTGTAGAATTAGAGGACTTTAGAGTGATAGGTTAAAGCGCCCAATTTGATTTATAGTTTTATTTTTTGGTACGAGATGTTAGCCCTCAAGTGGAGGGAGAAGAGGGAACTCTAGAGTGAGACCTAGTACCTTCCCTGCCTAGTTAGTCTTCAAGACTATTCAAACTATAGATTAACTAATGTTCTTTATAACATCTCTAGTAAGGGTAAAGAATATTATTCCTCCTATTTGGCACAACACATTTAACATACTTTCACAACTGAATTTCTATGTTTATCACTGATTCATGATAATGAAAAAGATACTTTATTTATATTTTCTTCATCTTGCAAGTATTTTTGTTAAGTTAATTAGTTGCTTACTTTAGTTTCAATTATAAAAAAATTGTAAAAAGAATTGAAATTTTGTTCCAATTATAGCATCTTAAGTTTGATTAAGAATATATATTTTTAAGTATTTTCTAATCTAAAACTAATCCTCCTTATGGGTTCGATATTTGATACTTAATCAAAAAGTTCTATATTACTTGATAACGATACGTATACTTGTGTAGTATCTGATTTTGAAATATTATAAATATAATCATATACATTACACTTTAAATATCTATATATAGAAAGTTGGGATCATTGACCCTTCCTCCTTTAATAAGCTAAAGCATTTATGTTGCGTCCATAAACTTTCAAATTTTGCTATCTTAGAGCCTGTTATCTTTGTTAATAAGGACAACGTTCTCAAAAAATTCAAACTATATCATCATTTGTGTAACAAAAATAACAAGATTTTGAATTTATGGAAGCGTAATGTTAGCCTAAGCATTATTGATGATGAGGATCAATTCATTTAAAACTTATTCAAGATGGAGGATTTTCACGGTTGGGCTACTTTTGTCTATGCTAGCTCCCTTTTACAGAGTAAATATTTGCTTTGGAACAAGATAAAACAAAGGAGGCAAGCATTCACTGAAAATTGATTCATTGGAGTTGATTTTATTATGATTATGAAGCCAACTGAAAAAAGTGGAGGAGGTCGATGTGATCTTACGTTTATAAATCATTTATGTGATCAATTATCTTATGCGAGACTCTTTGATTTGGGATATTTAGGTTCCCCTTTCACATGGAGAAGGGGATTTATGTCGCAAATATTGGATAGATATTTTAGAAAACATCATTTCCTAAAATATTTTCAAGTCTCACGAGTACAACATCTACATGATGTTGCCTAAGATCATAATCCCATACTGCTATCTCTTGCTTTTAAAAAATAAGCCAACAATTAATAACTTCAAATTCTTTAATGTCTGGACCTCTCTTATTTCTTTATTGAGTCTTATTAACTAGGCTTGGAAGTTTGATGATGTTGGTATTCTATGGTATTTCTTATAGAAATTACATAAAAAGGTAGATTCACATTTGAAGAGGTGGAATTTCCAAGTCGTTAGTAATGTTCATACAAAAGTATTGAAAGCTCAAAAAATAGCTGAGTTACTAGAATGTCAGGTGATATGTAATCATCTACTTGTTAATGATGTGGCTAAAGCTTATATAACTCTTCTTAATGATATTTCTTTGGAGGGAAGCTTTTTGAAACAAAAGGCCAATGAGGTTCTTACGTGCTGATGGAGATCGTAACACAAAATTCTTTCATGCTTGTCAGTCACCTTTTCATTTTTTAAAAAAAGATATTTGATTTAATATAATATATAATAATATTTAGAAAATAATATTTTAATTTTTATAAATACGAGACCAAACCGATCCCATATAGACAATAGTTTAAATAAACGAGCAAAACACCGCAAGTGATGCATCTACCCCAAGGAATAGATATATCACTTATACTTGAGGCATGATTAAATAAACTAAGAAATTTATGACATTCGTTTAAGTTTGTGAATCTTTATATTGACTGACAAGTTCCCCTATGTCATATGAAAGATTATATATGGTTTATATTAAGCTGGTTTCTAAAGTTTCCTATAAGGTTAAACCCCTATAGTTAATTACATCTTAAATGACAAGGGTCACCAAATAAAATTTTTGATTTAGATTAGAAAATTTTGTCTTCAAGAATTTTGAGGGGCAGAACTTTTTAAAGATCAAACTAAGGAGTGTCAAATAGAAAGGCTCAAATTTTGAACATTGTATAGAATCCAAAGAGGGGAAACAATGTGTTGTCACATATTCGATGGAAACCCTAGTTAGTTCCCAACTATCCTCTTGTTAGTCTTCAATTTTGAAGAGAAAGTTGTTAATGTTTCATCCTATCAATTATTATTAATTAGGGCTTATGTTCATATGACACAATCATATAAATATATTGGAAGATAGGAGGGTTTATGTCATAACAAATGAAAACCTCGGAATCCTAAAATGAGTTAGGGGTTAAATTTCATCACATGGCTATGTAAAGGCCTAAAGATAAAGTGAGGATTTAGGTTGCACTAATTAAACAATCTTAATGTCCTATGGATTTTTATTAACATTCTAAGGACGGAATTTGCTGTTATAGATCCACTTATCGTGTTGCCCACGGTGCAAGCTTTAAGTTCCTCATTGAAGTAGTAGTATTAAGGTCCATGGTTCAAAAAATTTCAATGTTGAGCTTGTTCAATCATCATTGGGGGGTGGTTAAAGTTGATTAGAGTGACACTGGTTAGGATCCCATAGTTCCCTCGTTCCGATACAGCTATTTTCTTTTGAGTTTACTTAGCTTAAATGAGTTGTTAAGCTCATTTATAATAAAGAGATCTCATTATCAACTATGGGTTAACTCATCCGAGGGACTCCCTTAAATTCAAAAGAATGTGTTATGAAATTATTATTTTGTTGTTTTGTTTTAAAAAAGTTTTTTTAATTTTGAAAATTATTTTTGTTATTTTTAAGTTTTGGAAAATGTTTTGCAGATAAAACAAGCAAGTACAAGTAAGAAAATTCAGTAAAGTAAAAGGAAAGGAAATTGCGTTGCCAAAAATATAAATGTGTACCTATCATCTTCTCGCACTTAGAACTNATATATATATATATATATATATATATATATATATATATAATTGTGGGAAATTTAAATAAAATTGCAGGAAATTGAAAGTAAGAAAACCAGTTTAAGGCATATTTACTGAGTCTTGGGTCATAACTTGGTGAATCCTTAAAGGTTTTAATGGATGATTTTCTTGAACAAAGAATAAGAAGTTCAATTGTCCTTCAAAGTATCCTAGGGATCCTAAAAATGTTCAGGGCGAAATCCTAAACAACTTTTAAATTCCTTTGAAACATTCTAAATTAATTTAATCTTATTACATCACTTAAATAATCATCTGAATTTTGATTTATTTTCAATGAATTAATGCATCCTATGCTCCGTAAACTTCAATATTTCAACTATCCCATGAGTGGGGTACTCGGACAGTCACTTAATGTTTTATTTAAAAGCTATGTGAATGAATGCCCCAAG
Source organism: Phalaenopsis hybrid cultivar (assembly GCA_002079205.1). Lineage (NCBI taxonomy): Eukaryota > Viridiplantae > Streptophyta > Magnoliopsida > Asparagales > Orchidaceae > Phalaenopsis > Phalaenopsis hybrid cultivar. The sequence goes on along the minus strand of JXCR01148148.1, from coordinate 315,385 downwards.
GGACAAACCCGTGGGCATTAAGGATCCAGATAAAATCAAGCTTATAGTGTTTTCAAAATGTTTGTGATCAGTTATATTATCTTTTCTAAACCCCATTAAACAATCTTTGATTAAGCCNAACTATTCCATGAGTGAGGTACTCAGACAGTCACAATGTTTTATTTGAAAGCTATGTGAATGAATGCCCCAAGGGACAAACCCGTGGGCATGAAGGATCCAGATAAAATAAAGCTTATAATGTTTTCAAAATGTTTGTGATCAGTTATATTATCTTTTCTAAACCCCATTAAACAATCTTGGATTAAGCTTAGTTCACTACTAAGCCCATTAAAACTTCATGGGTAAATTTATAATAATCAAATGTCAAATAAAATAAAATTCAATTCTCATTAAAGGGTCGTGTTAATGTCTAATCATTAATTATGGGGCTTCCAAAAAAGTGAATTATTATGTTACTAACATAAGCCCACTACTTTTGTATCATCCAACTAAATTATCATCCAAGTCATAACAATTAACAAAATTACAATTCTACTCTTATCATGGAAAAGGTGGCAAATTGGTTTCTACCGCTTAACCCATTATGTTTCAAGGATCAAAAAGTGTTTATTATGATCAACATTATCCACTTAAACCTTTGGTTAATCCAAAATTTTAATTAAGACAGTAAAATCCAAAATTTCCATTTTGCTCCATATGTTGCCATCTTCATAACTCAAATGACTTTGAAATTTTTATGGTACACCACTCATGGGTCAATTAAAATATCAAAAGAGAAAAAGTGATTTTTTTAATTTATCTTTAATTTACATAAATATTTTAATGCAAAAGTAGGATTTTAAATGTGAATTTATTTGGTTAATCAAAGTAAGGTTATTGCTCATGAGAAAATTATTAGACTTTCACCTAGACCAAATGACCACTTGGACAAAATTTNTATATATATATATATATATATATATATATATATATATATATATATATGTAAATTAAAATATCCTTCTAAAGCGGGCGATAGGATTTTAATTCCAGTGACCGATAGCTTCCAACGGGCAACTTCACCCATGACCCAAAATAGTGCCGACAGTAAACTACAATTTTAAACTACAAAAGTGAAGCGTTAAATATGAATATAAAGTAATATAGTGAAAGCTAAATAAAATGCAGTAAAAAGATAAACTTAATTAAACTAATTGCTAAACTTTTAAAAGTAAATCTACAAAAACTAAACAAAGTTTTGGTGACGAAGAGTTCAAATTTAAGAAAGCATCCTTCCCCTTTACAATGAGTATATGAAATGTGAAGGAATTAAAATCATTTAAAAATATAAAATAATTTTTTTTGTGCTAAATAGGAGCAATCCTATTCTTTACCCACCCTCTTCTAAGTGCATAAATAACATTGACTAATTTGGGGTATGATTCCTAATTCTGCGGTTAGGCTGAGAGAATAACTGCTGCCACTCTAGAGCTCTCACTACTCTCTCACATGAGGGATAACAAACTCACTTTAGTTTCCAGTCAACTAGACCAAATTGGGGATTTTAATCTGTCACCTTAAAATCTCCAAATCTGCATCAAACAAAGTGTATCTCCTTGCACTTAACTCCATGGATGACATCCTCTCCCATGAAATTAAATGTGAATCTTACCATATTTTAGAAATCATAATTCTTTCAAAACATATGTTTTGCAACACATTTTAATAATTCAATTAACATATCAAAAAGTAAATGAAGATCGGATTTCAAATCAACACAAATTAATGATATTTAAAACCGCGTAAAACAAATTCAATTCTTCACAAAACCATACGTCAAATTAAGGATAAAGATAAAAAAGGCTACTCTGAATTCTTGAAAATGATACGACAAAACACAAATTTCATATATAAATAAAAATTACAATACAAAAGAAATAAAAGACATGACTTATCTTAAAATCCTTCCCAAACACATCCCTAGAAGTTCTCTTCAACCGTTTCTCTCCTTACAAGCACTCTCAATTCTCTCTTCGAAATGTAATGAAAGAAGAAATCTCTCACCTTCCCCTTTCTCTTACAATTCTTAAAAGTGCCCTTGACTTTCTTTCTCTCTCTTTTTCCCCCTTACATGCCAAACCAAAAACTCTCCTTTAGCCCTAGACTTACCTCTCTTTTATTAAAGGTTGCATCCCTCCAAAAAGAATTTGAAATTTCCACCAAAATTCTACCTAAAAATCAACTCTCCTGAAGTCAAACGACATGTCCATTGATCCAAGAGACATATCCCTTCATAAAAGAACCTTCTAAAGTGTCTAGATGCATTGAATTACTACAAGGGGTGTTTAGAACAAGTGTCCCTTTTGAAATTTGCACAAAATTTATTCTGAACCAGCTTAATCTACAAAAAGTCCTCTTTGGCGCATCTTGCACTAGTCATGGTGCATCTGGTACCAACTTGCTTAAGACTGTGATGTTCTGGGTTTTGGCGCTTTAGGCGCCAAATCTGGAACTTCTGACGCAACCACTATGTCAAATAGCACTTCTGGCGCCATTCTGGGGCATCTAGCGCCAGCTCTCTGTAAAATGGAGCTTCTGGCACCAATTTGGAGCATTAGGCGCCAGAATTTCCATAATCTGTTGTTTTTTCTCCAAATTTTGTTCTTTTTACTACTTTTGCTCCAAATTCATAATATTGATATACAAAAATATGAAAATACCCTTCTTTAAAGTGCAATATCACAAAAAATAAGCACAAAATGTATACTTAAAACAACATAATATTTTGGTGTATCAGCCCTCTTTATAAGACATATTAAAGACCCTTACGATAAAAAATCTAGACCAAATTGATAAAAGAATCTTGTCTATCGCCCTAAAGACATCAATTCTACTGCCATAAAAATTATTTCACTATTTATTTGCACTCCCCTCAATTGAACGCAATAGCTCTGCCAAAGATGAAATGTTGTACTCACTAGTTTGTGAAATCATAGCCCTCCTGAGTCCTTATATTTCTCAATGGATTTTAACGATACAAATGGCCAGTTTGTAATGCCAATAAAGAACCGGTGAAAATACCATAACAATATTCTAAAAATAAAAAGAGATGTTTAAATCATTTTCATCCCACAAAATTAATTCTCATATGCAAAGAGAAAGAAAAGTAATTGCTCACAACCTCAAACCCAAACTTGTTGACTTAGATCCCTTGATCTTTTTGGAGACTCATGCAGATGGTCCCCGAGACCCACTATCCTTATGATAGGGTCTAGCCCAGACTAGTACATAGAAAACCCAAATGGAGATTCCATTGGTCCATAGCTTAAATAAGGTGCTTGACACCTCACTTTCACCAAAATACCAAACTTAACCTTTTGCCCCTCCCTCCCCCCAAATCAACACAAAATTACTAAAACACCCCCAAACCTCAAATTTGACAAAAATTCCCAATTTCACCAAAATTACTCAAATTTGTTAAAAAATTATCTTCAATCATTTAAAACTACCCAAATTGCCTAAAACTTTCCAAAATTACCAATATTACCAAATAACCTCAAACTTGTCAAAATTACAAAAATACCCTTGGTGGCCCAAACATTCCCAAAACCAATAAAATCATCTAAAATGTTCCCAAAACCAATTTGAACCTTCCATTGAACCTAATTTGACAATTATTCACACAAAATTGTTCAATCAATTGGGCTCACTGTCATGGCTAGCCTAAACCAAACCCAACTTCAAGACAATTTAACCCAAATTGAACCCATGCACCAAAATTGATTAAGTTATTCCAAATTGGCGAACCAAGGACCACTCCAACCATTAACTGCACCCTAATGACCAGACTGGACTCTCCTAGCCGACCCTAGATAAGCTATGGACGAATGGTCCGTTGATTTAAGGGATTTCACCCAATATTTTGCCTAAACTTGAAATATCTTTGCCATCATTGCTTACCCTTTGTTAGTTAACCCCCCCTGACCTCCCTGAACTCAAAGGTGACCAGACACTAGCGAGCCACGGGAAACAGTCACCCCAAAAAGCACCAAATGGAAAAAAACCTAAAATTTGAACTCCCTGACTTGGCTCACTCCAATTTGATGATTGTGCCATTTTTCCCTCCACATCAGCAATCTTTAGCACCGATCAAACCTCCTTGAACTCCACCAAGTAGTTATGACTTTAAATTGCCATGGCCAAAAGAAGAAGAGCTTGAAAACCTTAGAAATACTTTGCCAAATTTTTACCAGAGCCTTCCCAAACCCTCCCAAGTTCAATCCCCCTGCTCTCAGCCACTCACAGCCACCACACGGAGCCAATTTCTTCACTGAAATTGGCCCCAAAACTAGGACAGATTTCTTCACATCTCCAAAGTCCACCAAACTCCAATTAACTATGCTCACACCATACCCAGAATGAGGGGAGCTAATTCCCCACAAAAGCCTAATCCCAAATAACATTTGAGTGAAATTGAGTGTAAGAGAGTGAACTAGCTCCAAAACAACACCAGAGTCAACCCTAAGGCCAAGCAGTCCTAGGGGAACTCCTCTTAAGATCCCTCATATTGAACCCACTTACTAAGTGCTAGAGGTTAGGACCAATTTGTGAAACTTCAAGTTGAGTAGAGAAGAGTTTAGATTTTATAATGATTAGGGCTCCTTTTCTAGTCATCTAGGAATAGTCAAAAGGAAAGTCCTATCGCTAGACCCTACGCTACTAAAGAGGAAAGAGCTAAACCTCAACCAAAAGTGAGGCTAACAAATGGACCCCTAGAAGGTGTGGTGTGGCGGTCAAGCACTTTGTACGTATTGGCATTGACCAAAGAGATCAACAAAATTAACACAAACTTCTAAGTCAACAAACCTAGAATAAAATGTAGAATTGAGTGACAATTGTTTCCGTTGGGGAGTGACACATACTCTCACTGGGGAAAAGAAAGAAGATTTTAAGGATAATTTTCAGGCAAACAAGTAGTCCCAGTGAAGACTCAATTAAAATCAAATATATTAAAGAAAGTTTGGATTTCAATTTAAAATTATAAGAAGGTGAAATTATGCACAAGGAAACCGACTTGAGTGGAAAACACACGCTCAGATGAGGGAATAGGGCGTCAAAGCCTACCCCAAATGTAAGGATGAGAATAAGAAGTCAAAGCCTACCCTGAAGATAAAGAATGGGGAAAGGACGTCTAAGCCTACCCTAAAAGTGTAAAAACGAGAATAGGGCATCCAAGGCTACTCTGAATGTTGATAATGAGAATAGATCATATAAGCCTACTTTGAAATTGAAAAGATGGGAATAAAACATCAAAGCCTACCCCGAATACAAAGATGGGAATAGGGCATCTAAGCCTACCCCAAAAGTAGAGAGTGGGAATAGGACATCTAAGCCTATCCCGAAAGTAGAGATGCGAATAGGGCATCAAAGTTTACCATGCAAGTAGAGAATGGGAATGGAATGTCTAATCCTACCCCAAAAGTGTGAGGATGAGAATCAAAATTTAGGTGTTGAACCTAAAAAGAGAATCAAAATTTTGGTACCGACTCTGATATAGGAGTTAAAATTTATGTATCAACATAAAAAAGGGAATAGGATGCATTACCCCATTTAAGGTGGTCTTATATCAATCACAAAATATGAGAATAAGATGCCTTACTCAATTTAAGGTGGTCCCTAAAGGTTGAGAATAGGATGCTTTACCCCATTTAAGGTGTTCTTAGACCTATCTCCAAGGATTTGGGTAGAGAATCAAATGCCTTACTCTATTTAAGTTGTTCTTAACCCGATCTCAAAAGATTTGGGTAGAGAAATTGATGCCTTATTCCATTTAAGGTGGCCTTGACCCGATCTCAAAGGATGAGTATAAAATGCCTTACTCCATTTAAGGTGGTCTTAAACGTATCTCAAAGATTTGAGAATCGGATGCCTTACTCTATTTAAGGTGGTCTTAAAGCTATCTCAAAGATTTGAGAATTGGATGCCTTACTCCATTTAAGGTGGTGTCATACTTATCTTAAAGATTTGTGTAGAGAATCAGATGCCTTACTCAATTTAAGGTTGTCTTAAACCAGTCTCAAAATATAAGAATAGGATGCCTTACTCCATTTAAGGTGGTTTTATACCTTTCTCCAAAGATTTGGGTAAGGAATTAGATGCCTTACTCAATCTAAGGTGGTCTTATCCAACCTCAAAAGATTTGAAAATAGGATGCCTTACTCCATTTAAGGTGGTCTCATATCTATCTCAAAGATTTGTCTCACATTTGGAAAGATAGTTCTGGGACTCACATCCAACAAAAATGGTGAAGAGGAAAATATATTAAAATTTCAGTATTGACCCCGAGAACAACATGAAAATAGTGTTGAGAATTTGTGGTTTTAATCTCATAGAAATGTGACATGTGAAGATTGACATTGATGATGAAAATTTCTGAGACTTTGTGTACAGTATGAAACACCACGAGGATGCGAGGAAATTTGTATAAACCATGAAAGTCGTGCTACACAAGCATAGAGTAAGAAACCCCGAACTCAAGAGAAATAAACTCAATAAATTTAAGATTTTATTTTCTTGTTGTTTTTATCAGATTTAATTATCAAAGTACATTTTCAAAACTTAATTTTTGTTGGTTGATTTTGTAAAAGGATATTTTATCTAAATTTTTTTATCAATATTTTTTTTATTATTTTTTTCTTTGTTCATTGTAGTTTAGAATCAACATATGGTTTTACAGCTTTTTATCAATTGCACAGAAGGGCAATTTGACAAATATGTTGAAATATGAAAGAAATTTCATTAATTTTCTTCAAATAGCTGTTACAGACTGGATATATGCTGAAAACGTCAAATAAGACAATCATGCTCAATACATCAGAAACATGGTGGAGTACATATCATATATGCTGCTATGTCACAGTACAAAAGGTGACAAAAAAACTGTCTATCTGTCCTCTGTGGGACGAGCTCCTGATCAAGTTGACCTACTAAGATATAGCCCTTATCTGGCATCATGTAAATCAAACCAATCCCTGTTTTGCCCGTGTCGGCTATTTTTCTTTCCAAAATAAGATTTTAAAATTAAAATTTGGAATTTATATATATATATATATATATATATTCAATGTAATTTTAATTTTGTGAAAATGGTATCTTTTATTTTTGGAAAATAATGAGAATGAATAAATCTCATATATTTAATAGTTTAAATAGCAGAGCATGATACCATAAATGATATATCATCTTTAAGGATGAACGTATCACTTATCGATAGGCTTAACTATCTAAACTTAAAAGTTTATGACTCTATTTTGGTCTGCAAAATTTATAGCCGACAAATTCCCCTATTAAACTTAAAATTTTATGACTCTATTTTGGTCTGCAAAATTTATAGCCGACAAATTCCCCTATCTAATATACAGATTAGATAGAGTTTAGATTAATCTGGGTTCTTAAATTCCATATAGGAGCAAGCCCATATAGTTAATTACAACTTAGACAACCGAAGTCACCTAAGAAAACTCTCGATAATGATCAAAGGTTCCATCTTCAAGAATTCAACGTTCAAGTTTCCACAATTGTTCATAGGAAAAGTCAAATGGGATAGGCTCAAATAAGAACAGTTATTTTCAAAATCCAAAGGAACGAAAAGTAGGAGATGCTGGAAATACTGAAGAAGAATCAGTGAAATCTCGAACTAATCTATGATTTGGCTTTACATCTTTGAAAGAGAAGTTATTTGATGTTTCAGTCCTATAAATTATTTAGATATTCGAGACTTATATCTATATATCATATGCAAATAGCTCGAGAAAATGTGAGGATTTATGTCATATTAAACGAAGACCTGAAAATCCTAAAAAGTTTAGGACTTATATCATACAATATATGGATAAAAATTATAAAAAGTCCTAAAAGATAATGTTAGGATTTACGTCGTACCAAATGAACAACCTGAATGTCTTATAGGTATGTTATTTAAATCTATCAAGATTCTACATAAGCTCATCCTTCAGTCTTTGGTAGTTGTCCCGATCATTGTCCAGAGATGAATCGTCACCCGACCACATCGTCGTCTCATTTCGAGAAGAGGAGAGAGAGAATAAAGAGTAATAAAATAAAAAGAAAACCATGCCTCGAACGGCTTATCCTAGGGGACTACACAAACATACTAGAAATGTAGCAACTAAAGCATGAATACTGGTAAATGTATATAGTTCAACAAAGAACAAACAAAAAAAGACTATGCTGTAAAATGTGATAGGAAAGTGCATGAGACATGCAGCGAAGTATAGTACGGTACAGAATAAGAGGGAATATGCTAGAAATAAAGTACGGAAATTAAATAAATAAAAACGTAACTGATCAAATTATGCTAAAGCTTCAAAACATATTGCAATTGTATGTTATAAATGGGTCAGGTAAACGTTTGCAGATTATAAAAGAAAGGTTAAATGATGAGCATATGAAAGTCTCAAGATGGGAAGTTAGATTTCAATTTGGGGATAGGCTCAGACTAGACCCCTTTTCTCTCTATCCTGATCCCACAGGCAACTGATATATCGAGATCAATCTATCAACATCAACTAGAGGCCACCAACGAATCACCCCTATAATCAGACAGTCTTAAACCCTGTCGTTTAGTGAATATGTGAATAGAGCAGTATCTGAACCTCTAAAAGTGTGGTGTACATATATGCGAGTGTAGTATCTGAACTCATTAAAGTGTAGTGTGTGAATTGTATAGTGTCTATGAGTGTAGTACAAATTTCTAATGCAAGTGTAATATTTGTGTAAAACCCGTAGTATCTATACATGATACGTAATATCTATCGTGCAAAATGTAGTGTGTGGATGTCTGCAGTGTAAAAAGGTGATATGATAATACTTAGATCCATCAAAAAAAGATGTGGCGTATCTGTATGTGGTGTGCAAGATGTACTATGTGATGTGTAAAATGTACGTGTAGGTTATATCCAATGTGTGCATGTATTAGTCAGGATATGGTGTCTACAGTGTAGTGTTGTATCAGCTCTTTCGTGAGTGTAATATTTGTGCAGTGTCTGAAGTATCTGTTCTTTTTTAAATGTAGTATCTATTCTTTTGTGAGTATCGATTCTTGAAACTTTTGAAAAAGGGTTAGAGCTGTTAATGATCTAGGGTTGAAAAGGGCATCACACTAATTTAATGTTGATTTTATATCTCAGCTATAAACTAAGCTGACAAATGGTTCTCTTGCATCATTGTCTATTACCCCTTATCTCGAACTAATAGGCCACCTCAATATTTCATATGCTCATTCAACAAATTTTGTATATTATGTATCAAGAAAAACTATAGGAGCATCTATTTAAGCATTTATATACATCCACCTTCTACCTTTAAGTTCAAACTTTAACATATACATATCCCTATTGTAGACCCTATGAACTTTTTCATAAAGAAATGTGCTACATTCTTGTATTATCAAATTCAAATCCACATAATCAATATAAGCTGAGAGCCAATTTCAACTGCTTTTAAGGATTAAGTGAACATTTCTCCAAAGTTCCAACTTATGCATTCAAATAAGGCAACAAAAGTACGAGAATTACAAATCCAAACTAAGTATTCAAATAAAATATATTTATTTATTTCATGCCTTTGAATGAAGCAGCAATGAGCATTGAAATTAGCTCCTATCTGTTTATTTAAAATCAAACAATTGATCTCAATATACCTTCAAACAGATGTAGTAAGAAGAATGGAAAGTTGCATCTCCAAATAAGCATTTAAAATCCAAAGAATGATAATCCAATATATATTCGACTAAGAGCAGCGATAAGAGCAAAAGCTGCAATTCCAAATTAGTTCCTAAATCATAAAGATAGTTTCCAACACATATTTAACCAAAGGGAAGCAAACCGAATTAAACTTACCCAAATTAGGTTTAATTAACCTTAAACCCAATTAGACTTAACCCATATTAAGTCTAATTAATCAATTAATCCTTACCCAAATTTAGTTTAATTAACTCTAACAAATTAGACTTAAACCCATATTAAGTCTAATTAATTATTTAAACCTTACCTAAATTAGGTTTAATAACCCCAACCTAATAACTTTAAACTTAAGTTCAACCCATGTTGGACTTAAGTCAAACCTATAACTTAGGTTTAACTCAACTTGAACCAAAGTCAACCAAACTCTAGGTTCAACATATACTGAACCTAAATCTAACCTTAAACTTAGGTTCAATTTAAATTGAATTTAGATTAACATAAACTTTAGGTTCAATTAAAATTGAACCTAACTCAAATCAACCCTTAGGTTCTACCTATATCGAACCTAAATACCTTAAGTCCTAAATTCATTCGACTTAAAACCTTTTCAACTTTTAGGTTCTACGTACATGGATCCTAAAACATCTTAAGTCCTAACTACATTGGACTTAAAACCAATTAAACTCTTAGGTTCTACCTACATTGAACCTAAAATATCTTAAGTCCTAACTACATTAGACTTAAAACCAATTCAATCCTTAGGTTCTACCTACGTTGAACCTAAACATCTTAAGTCCTAACTGCATTGAACTTAAAACCAATTCAATCCTCATGTTCTTCCTACATTGAACCTAAATAATCTTAAGTCCTAACTACTTTGGACTTAAAACCATTTCAACTCTTAGGTTCTACCTACATCAAACCTAATTACCTTAAGTCCTAACTACATTGGACTTAAAACTAATTAAACTCTTAGGTTCTACCAACATTGAACCTAAAACATGTTAAATCACTATTATATTGGACTTAAACCATTTCCAATCTTCAGGTTCTACCTATATTGAACCTAAAACATCATAAGTTTAACAACATTGGACTTAAAACCAATTAAACTCTTAGTTTCTAGTTACATTGAACCTAAAACGTCTTAAGTCCTAACTACATTGAACTTAAAACCAAGTCAATCCTTAGGTTATACCTACATTGAAACTAAACATCTTAAGTCCTAACTACATTGGACTTAAAACAAATTCAATCCTTATGTTCTACCTACATTGAACCTAAATCATCATAAGTCCTAACTACATTGGACTTAAAACCATTTCTAGTCTTACGTTCTACCTGAACCAAACTTAAATACCTTATGTCCTAAGTACATTGGACTTAAACCAATTAAACTCTTAGGTTCTACCTACATTGAACCTAAAACATCTTAAGTCCTAATTACATTAGACTTAAACATTTCCAATCTTTAAGTTCTACCTATATTGACCATAGAACTTCTTAAGTCCTATCCACATTTAAACTGTAGGTTCTACCAACATTCAACCTGGATCATCTTTAGTTTCACTGACATTAACCCTAAATCTTAGGTTTCAATTAAACTCTCTCAGGTCTAATTGGCATATGACCTAAAATAAATGACATCATAAAAATCTAACACAACAACATAAATGACATAAAATTCATCTTAAAAGATATTAAAACACAATTTAAAGATCTGTGTTCAGATTTATGAAGATTTCTTGGATGACGCAATCTATGGTTGCTGACAAGAATCTTCTGGTCCTAGTTTAAACACCTTTTGGACTAAGTAAGTCTGAATACTTCACAGCCCCAGGACGATAGAGCCATATACATCTTGATCGGGTCGTTTAAAAATTATTCAACCAATTAAATGACCAACTAAAATTGATAAAACTGACAACATGGTCTTATGCTAATCATGTTCTCTTTTGCAGGTTTATTGAAGACATGAAAAAAAAAATTACTCTAGATTTCCTTTGCATGTTATAGGGTGTGCTAACTCTGTTTTGCAGGACAATACTCAAAAGTGGAATTTCAAGACAACAAAACCAGACAAAAACAAAGAAAATAAAATAAAATGACATAAATAAAATGACATGGAATAACACAAAACCATAACTTTTAGGATAGTCATGAAGAAAATTTGACATGACAAATATAAAACAACAAAATGACGAAACAAAATAAAATGACATAACATGGAAAAAACAAAAATAAAATAGAATAAAATGACATGACATAACATGAATAAAACAAACATTTACGGTAGAATCAAATTCTTAGGAATCTATTACCCCATGAATAAAACAATTGAGGTTTCTTTCTTTAATATTGACATTTTAAAAAAATGCGTGTTAACAAGAATCAGGAGTTTTCTTAGGTAAATCTAGAATAGCTTAAGATGTAATTAACTATAGGAGCTTGCTCCTATAGGAAAATTAAGAATTCAGAATGGGTGATCAACCTAAATCTCTGGTTATCAGACCATTTATGTGGTCATCCTTATATGAGATTTTGACATTCTAGAGTCTTCCTTATATGTTTACCATGCAACATTTCCCTTGTTTTCTATCATTTCCCCTTTCCCTTTCTCCTAATTCCTTTAATACTTAAGGATCTTTTAATGGATCCAAAATTTTAAGGTAAATTGGAAAATAGGGCAATACGATATATAAACGGAGTGGCGACTCCAGCATCCTTATCGACAATAGACATGATGACATGAGGACACAAATGAGAATTGGCGGCGACCACAAATGATGAGTTCTAATCGCCCCTACGAGAGATTTGGTGACTCCGCAGGCAAAATTTTCTCCCCTCATCTTTCGTTAAATCATTTGTTCTTCATACAAAGAGATCCTACATTTAGATAGATAGAATTATCTTTCCCACATTTTATCTCTGCGACATTACAGTTAAAAAGATATTACATTCAATGATATTCTATCTTTTGACAGATAGAATTACCTTTCCCATAATTTAACTCTTTAAAATAAAATGACATTTTTAGACATTCTATCTTTTAACACATAGAACTATCTTTCCCACATTTTAACTCTTTGACATTAAGTGTTAAAATAAAATGACATTCTCAGATATTATATCTTTTGACAGATAGAATTATCTTTTTCACATTTTAACTCTTTGACATTAAGAGTTAATATAAAATGACATTATCATATATTCTATCTTTTGACAGATAAAATTATCTTTCCTACATTTTGACTCTTTGACATTATGAGTTAAAATAAATGATGATCTCAGATATTCTATTTCTTTGACATTAAGAATTTTAACTTTATGGCATTAAGAGTTAAAATCTGAGGAAATTCTAAGGTATTCAATCATTTGACAGATAGAACTACTTACCCAAATTTTAACTCTGCAACACTAAGAGTTAAAATAGCACGATATTCAAAGACATTCTATCTTTTGTTAGACAGAATTATCTTTCCTAAATTTTAACTCTACAACATTAAGAGTTAAAAATGACATGACATTCTAATATATTCTATCTTTTGACAGGTAGAATTAGCTTACCCAGACACAACATTCTATGATATTCTATCTTTTAATAGATAGAATTATCTTTCCTAAATTTGAACTCTACAACATTAAGAGTTAAAATAATATGACATTCTCAGATATTCTATCTTTTGATAGGTAGGATTATCTTACCCATTCTAAGATATCTATCTTTTGATAGATAAAATTATCTTTCCTAAATTTTAACTCTGCAACATTAAGATTTAAAATGACATGACATTCTAAGATATTCTAACTTTTGAGAAGTAAGATTATCTTACTCAGTTACAAAATTCTTAGGCATTCTATCTTTAGACAGTAGAATTATCTTTCTTAAATTTTTACTCTACAACATTAAGAGTTAAAAATGATAAGAAATTTTAAGATATTCTATTTTTTGATAGGTAGAATTATCATACCCAGACACGATATTCTAAAATATTCTATCATTTGACAGATAGAATTATCTTTCTTAAATTTTAACTCTATAACATTAAGAGTTAAAATAACATGACATTCCAAGATATTCTATCTTTTGACCCAAATTTTAATTTTACAACATTAAGAGTTAAAAATGACATGAAATTTTAAGATATTGTATCTTTTGACAAGTAGAATTATCTTACCCAGACACGACATTCTAAGATATTCTATCTTTTAATAGATTGAATTATCTTTCTGAAATTTTAACTCTACAACATTAAGAGTTAAAATAACATGATAAGTAGGATTATCTTACCTAGATATAACATTCTAAGATATTTTATCTTTTGACAGATAGAATCATCTTCTCTACATTTTAACTCTATGACATTAAGAGCTAAAATCTCTTTTTAAGATATTCTATCTTTTGACAGTAGAATTATTTTTCCCAAATTTTAACTCTAAGGGTTAATGAAATTCTAAGGTATTCTATCATTTGACAGATAGAATTACTTGACCAAATTTTAACTCTACAACACTAAGCGTTAAAATAATTTGACATTTTAAGATAATCTATCATTTGACAGCTAGAACTGTCTTACTTAATTATAACTCTTTGATAATAAGAGTTATCCACGACATTTGTGAAAGATATACTTGACCAAAGGAAAATATATTGAGATTTTCATACCTATTTTACACTGTTTTTGATGATATTGTACTTTAAAGAAAGATATTTTTGATGTTTTGTTGCAAGAATGAAGAATTAGGGTCATTGAAAAAAAAAATATGCAAAAAGGAGCAAATTTGGAGAAAAAATGGACCAAAGTGTGAAGATTTGGACAAGGCCACCAACGGCGAGCTCACTGGTGTCGACGACTGACTTTTCCTAAAACTACATATTTAATTCACTTAGAAGGCCCACCGACGATGCCCTCGAGGCTGCCAACGGTGAGATCAGCGGTTATGTCCAACAATGCATTGGATGAGGACAAATTTTGGAGGGGTGCTTAGGCAACTCTTGAGAAAACTCATCCACAACCTCAAAAGAAGATTTTGGCCAAAAATTGAGGGGGAGCGAAGAGCAATTTGAGGTCGTGGAGGTTAGAGAGGTTCTATTAGTGTATAAGGAGTTTACTAGAGTGTCTAATTGTGAGGAATTCTTTGAGAGATCATAAGAGTGGAGGAAAAGTGAGAGATATCTTCCTCCTTGCGACTTCAAAGAGGAATTTTGTGTGATGTAAATAAAGGATAAGATTTAGTGGAACTTCAAAGAGTTTTCTTCCGGAGAAATTAGAGATAAGTGTTATTTACTTGTTGTAGCTTGCATGACTTTGCTTTTATATATGAATTCCGAGTTTTGTTATGACTTCCCCATGTGTTTTTCTCTATCTTTCTCCTTGTCTTGAGATTTGTGAAATGGTGATTTGAATTGGTTGAGCCATGAAAACGTTAAAGAAATTTTGATATCTTTTCCGAAATGGTAATTTGAATTGGTGAAGCCATAAAAATGTTTAATAAATTGTGATGATCTTTTCACTTCAATATTAATTACTTTCAATCTGGCCCAATTGATTTGTTAAAATATGTTGAGTTTTACAACTAAAGTGAATAATTGGCAAAACCATGAAAATGTTTTTGGTAATTTGAATTGGTGAAGCCATGAAAATGTTAAAGAAATTGTGATGATCTTTTCACTTCAATCTTAATTTATTGGAGCCATGAAAATTTTAAAAAAATTATGATGATCTTTTCACTTCGATCTTAATTTACATGAAGCCATGAAAATGTTTGAGAAATTGTGATGATCTTTTCACTTCGATCTTAATTTACTTTCAAATCTGGAATTGATTTGTTTAAAATATGTTGAGTTTTACAACCGAATGGTGAAGTCATGAAAATGTTTAAGAAATTGTGATGATCTTTTCACTTCGATCTTAATTTACTGAAGCCATGAAAATGTTTGAGAAATTGTGATGATCTTTTCACTTCGATCTTAATTTACTTTCAAATCTGCCCAATTGATTTGTTAAAATATGTTGAGTTTTACAACTAAAGTGAAGATTACATCTAAGATTCATGGAGGTCAAAAAAATGTTTAAGAAATTGTGATGATCTTTTCACTTTGATCTTAATTTATTTTCAATCTGGTCATAAATGTTAAAGAAGTTGTGATGATCTTTTCACTTTGATCTTAATTTACCTTCAATCTGGCCAATAATGTTTAAGAAATTGTGATGATCTTTTCACTTTGATCTTAATTTGCTTTCAATTTGACCAATTATTTGTTAAAATATGTTGAGTTTTACAACTAAAGTGAAGATTACATCCAAGATTGAGGGAGGTTTTAAAATATGTTGAGTTTTACAACTAAAGTGAAGATTACATCCAAGATTTATGGAGGTCAAAATAAAATATGTTGAGTTTTACAACTAAAGTGAAGATTACATCCAAGATTTAGGGAGGTCAAAGCCATTGGAAGTATGTTGAGTTTTACAACTAAAGTGAAGATTACATCCAAGATTCAGGGAGATCAAAGCCCTTAGAAATTGGGTGCAAATAAATAGGGAAATGGTTGAGTTTTACAACTAAAGTGAAGATTACATCCAAGATTCAAGGAGGTCAAAGCCCTTGGAAATTGGGTGCAAATAAATATGAGTTTTACAACTAAAGTGAAGATTACATCAAAGATTCAGGGAGGTCAAAGCCCTTGGAAGTGGCGTGCAAATAAATATGGAAAAAAAAATTATCGGGCGTAGAACTGAAGATTTTAGAGTGACAGACTAAAATCCCCAATTCGGTCCTATCGTTTGGGAGCTAAAGTTTAGATGTTAGCCCTCAGGTGAGGGTAATGTGAAGCTCCAAAGTGAGAGCCAGTATCCCCCTAGCCTAGCCGCAGATTCAATAAAAAGGCGTAGGATTAGACAATGTTATTTATGTCTGGACCAAAGGGTAAAGAATAGGCATGCTTCTATTTGGCACATTATAATTTGAACTGATTCACTTTATCCATTCACTATAATTTCTTGACAAGAAGAAGGATGCTTTCTTATATACTGAATATCACATTAAAAACTTTATTAGTATAATTTGTTATTAAAAGTTATTAAAATTACATATTTATTTCAATTGCTTATTAGTGACAGATAAGCAATTTGAATTCCATTTTTGCGATTGAGTATTACTTTTCTAAAATCATAGTTCATAGCTTCTAATATTAATCCCTGTGGGATCGATATCTAGGACTTCGTTAGATCCCTATATATATGTATGCTTGCATTGATAAGTGTGAATTTACCATTATTGAATATTTTATATATACATCATTATCAAATCTATAACTGTTATTAAGTTTTTTGTGTCATAGCCGAGGAATTAAATATTTTAGCAGCAGTATTAAATACTTATATTTTTAAGCATACATAAAGTCACTGTCAAGTTTTTGGCGCCGTTGTCGGGGAGTAAACAAGAATCATAATTAGAGTAACGGACAAATTAGGATTATTTAGAAAATTTTTACTTGAATTGCAACTTATTTTCATATTTGGTTAACTTTTTTACTGTGTACTAATTTTCAATTGTATGCGTAAATTTGGACCTGACCATCTTATACCCTACGTTTCAGAATTGGAACGCACTATTAGAAAAATTATAAGACTCAAAAGAGAACCTAGAATTTCTAATACAATGGAAAACTACATGAACAGTCAAGGAATAGACAATGAACACCAACCTAGACCCCTACGAGATTATGTAAATCCTATAGCAGATGAAATTCATTTATGTATCCAAAATCCTGATGTAGCTGCTAATTCATTTGAGCTAACCTGGTATTATCCAAATGGTATAAAATAATCATTTCGGAGGTACACCAAATGAAGATCCTAATTTACACCTTGCTAGTTTTTTTAAAACTGTGTACTACCTTTAAATATGACAGAGTTTCAAACAATGTTGTTAGACTTAGACTCTTTCCTTTTTCATTTAGGGGTAAAGTTAAGATGCGGTTAAATTTCTTAGCACCAGGATCAATTAGAACTTGGGGTGAACTTTCACAAAAATTTCTATCCAAATATTTCCCTCCATCTTAAACTGCTAAACTTAGAAATGACGTAACATCGTTCTATCAGATTGATGGAGAGTCAATATATGAAGCTTGGGAGAGATTTAAAGATCTTCTTAGAAAATGCCCTCATCATTCATTACCAGATTGGCTGATAATTCAAACTTTTTATAATGGATTAGTGGGATCACATAGATCAATTTTAGATGTTGCGGCTGGTGGTTCTTTAATAGAAGAGATGGCTACCAACAATTTTTAATGGCCCACTGAAAGGGTAAATCCTAAAAGGGTAGCTAGTATCCACGATTCTGATGCAATGTATATGTTAACTTTGCAGATTGCTACAATATCAAAGAAATTAGATCACTATGGAATGAATTTTTCTCCAACACCTACTATGATGGAAGATAATTCATCCGGGCAATTTGTGGATGTTCAACCTTCATATGAGGCTTTAAATGCTATTAATAGACCCAACAACCCTTATTTGAACTACTATAACCCATGTTGGAAGAATCATCCAAATTTCAATTGGAATAACAATTCTGCTATAGATCAACAATGGGCGAACAACCAGTGAACCCATTAGGAAATTTATCCAACCAAGGAAATGTTAATTATAGACCTTCTTATCCTGCAGGATTTAATAGTAACACTCAAATTAAGGAAAAGATGTTATCTTTGGAAGAGCTGATATTAAACATGGGTCAACAACTGGCAAGGAAATCAATTACAAATTCAAGGAAATCAATTACAAAATCAAGGAACTGCTATTAAGAACACTCAAATTAAGGAGAAGAAGTTGTCTATGGAAGAACTGATATTAAACATGGGTCAACAGTTATAGAATCAAGCAATTACAGATTCAAGGAAATCAATTACAACATCAAGGAACTGCTATTAAGAATATTGAAAAACGTATCTATGGAAGAGCTGATATTAAACATGGGTCAACAATTATAGAATCAAGGAAATCAATTATAGATTCAAGGAAATCAATTACAACATCAAGGAACTGCTATTAAGAATATTGAGAACCAATTAAGGCGGAAGAGCTGATATTAAACATGGGTCAACAATTGCAGAATCAAGGAAATCAATTACAAATTATGGAAATCAATTACAAAATCAAGGAACTGCTATTAAGAATATTGAAAATCAATTAGGGCACATTGCTATTGCGCTTCGTAAGCGAACATTAGAAACTTTTCCTAGTACTGTGGAACCAAATCATAAAGACCAAGGAAAAAAAACAAATCAATGTACAATTACAAAGTGGAAAACAATTGGAAACAAGAGTACAAAAAGAAATGGAAACTGAAAAAGAGAAAGTGGATACCGAAAAAGTAAAGGATCATGAATACCCAGAATTAGAGTATCCATTTACACCAATGAAAGTTACCGTGGAAAAACCTCCACCACCATTTCCTCAAAGACTGAAGCATCCTTTTACACCAATGAAAATTATTGTGGAAAAACCTCCACCACCGTTTCCTCAAAGATTGAAGTAAAATAAAGAGAATAAACACACCATGAAAATTACTATGGAGAAACCTCCACCACCGTTTCCTCAAAGATTGAAGCAACACAAACAAAATAAATAATTTTCTAAATTTTTAGAAATTCTTAAGAAGTTAACAGTAAACCCTCCACCACCGTTTCCTCAAAGATTGAAGCAACACAAACAAAATAAACAATTTTCCAAGTTCTTAAAAATTCTCAAGAAATTAACGGTAAATATTACCTTAGTAGAAGCTTTAGAGCAAATGCTCAATTATGTGAAATTTATGAAAGATATTCTAAACAAGAAAAGGAACTTCACTGATAATGATGCACTTAGCGAAGAGTGTAGTGCAATTATTCAGAAAAAGTTTCCTGAAAAATTAAAAGATCTAGGTAGTTTCACTATACCGTGTGCTGCACTTAGCGAAGAGTGTAGTGCAATTATTCAGAAAAAGCTTCCAGAAAAATTAAAAGATCCCTTAGCGAAGAGTGTAGTGCAATTATTCAGAAAAAGCTTCCAGAAAAATTAAAAGATCCAGGCTGTCTCACTGTACAGTGTGCTATCGGTGAAAACTTTTATGGAAGAGCTTTATGTGATATGGGAGCCAATTAATCTTATGCCTCTATCAATTTTCAAAAGATTAAGATTAGGAGAAGTCTCACCTACTTCTGTAACTCTTGAGCTAGTGGATCGTTCAGCCATATCCTAAGGGAGTTATAGAAGATGTGTTAGTAAAAGTTGATAAATTTATCTTTCCTGTGAATTTCATTACCTAAGGGAGTTATAGAAGATGTGTTAGTAAAAGTTGATAAATTTATCTTTCTTGTGGATTTTAATTAAGAGATGTTTCACCTACTTTTGTAACTCTTCAGTTAGCAGATCATTCAATTACTTTTCCGGGAGTTATAGAAGATGTGTTAGTAAAAGTGGATAAATTTATCTTTCCTGTGGATTTCATTGCTTTATAGAAGATGTGTTAGTAAAAGTGGACAAATTTATCTTTCCTGTGGATTTCATTATTTTAGATATGGAGGAAGAGAAGATGTGTTAGTAAAAGTGGACAAATTTATCTTTCCTGTGGATTTCATTGTTTTAGATAATGAGGAATAGATGTGTTAGTAAAAGTTGATAAATTTATCTTTCCTATGGATTTCATTGTTTTAGATATGGGGGAAGATAAGGAAATACCTATCATTTTAAGGAGACCATTTTTAGCTACTGGAAAAGCTATGATATATATTAAAAAATGAAAATTAATTATGAGAGTTAACGATCAAGAAGTGATATTTAACATTGCGAAATCTATGAAATATCTTATTTTTGAAAGAGATAATGAATGTTTTTGCATGTAAATTAGTGAACATCTATTGAATGAACATTTTAAAGAACATTTTGAAGAAAAAGAACATTTTGAAGATAATGATGAAGTTACTTTGGATGAATTAGAAAATGAAGAATTATATTATGTTCAGGAAAGATTTGAGATGTTAGATATTACCAAAAATGTTGATAAGAATCTAGTTCCATCAGTTATAAAACCACCAGAACTTGAGTTGAAAATATTGCCGAGCCATTTGAAGTATGTGTTTCTAGGAGACTCATCTACATTACCTATTATTATATCTTCAGAATTAAATGATTTGCAAGAGCAAAGACTGTTAGATACATTAAAAAGATATAAGAAAGCTTTTACTTGGACCTTAGCTGATATTAAGGGAATCAGTCATTCGATCTGTATGCACAAAATTACACTAGATGAACAATATAAACCAAGAGTTGATCCATAAAGGAGATTAAACCAAATGATGAAAAAATTAGTTAAGAAGGAAATTTTTAAATGGTTAGACACCGGAATTGTATATTCTATTTCAGATAGTGCGTAGTAAGTCCAATTCATTGTGTTCCTAAGAAAGGAGGAGTGACTGTTGAAATAAAAGAAGATAATGAATTAATACTTATCAGACAAGTTACTGGGTGGCGTATTTGCATTGATTATAGAAATTTAAACATTACCACCAGAAAAGATCACTTCCCTTTATCCTTTTTAGACCAAATAGTAGATAGATTTGTTGGGCACAAATATTTTTGTTATTTAGATGGATATACCAGTTACCATCAAATTTCTATTGCTCCTGAGGATCAAGAAAAGTCAAAATTTACTAGTCCTTTTAGAACTTTTGCTTTTTGAAGAATGTCTTTTGGATTATGTAATGTACCTGCAACATTTCAGTGATGTATGTTTTCAAAATTTAGTAAGTTAATTGATGATGGATTTGAAGTGTTTATGTATGATTTCTCTGTATTTGGAACATCATTTGACGCATGCTTAAATTATCTTGAAAAAGTCTTGGAGTTATGCGAAAGAACTAATTTAGTTCTAAAGTGGGAGAAATGTCAATTTATGGTTGGAAGAGGAAGTGTGTTAGGACATAAAATTTCGGAAGATGGTATGGAAGCAGACCCAAAAAAAGTTCAAGTTATATCTAAACTAACACCTCCTACTAATGTAAGAGTGGTTAGGAGCTTTCTTTGACATGTTGGATTTTAGAGGTGTTTTATTAAAGATTTTTCAAAAATTACCAAACCTCTATGCCAACTTTTAGAAAAGGACAAAAATTAGAATTTACTGAAAACTGTTTAAATGCCTTTGAGTTATTAAAAAGAAATTAATCATAGCCCCTATTATAGTTTCACCTAACTGGGAGAAACCATTTGAACTGATGTGGGATGTTAGTAATTATGTTATTGGAGTTGTTCTTAGGCAAAGGTATGGAAATATTTTTAAGGTTATATACTACGCTAGTAAAAATTTTTAATAATGCTCAAATTAATTATACTATTACTGAAAAAGAGTTACTCGCAATTTTGTATGACCTAAAAAAATTTAGATCTTATATAATTGGGAATAAATGTGTTGTGCACACTGATCACT
Organism: Phalaenopsis hybrid cultivar; assembly: GCA_002079205.1. Lineage (NCBI taxonomy): Eukaryota > Viridiplantae > Streptophyta > Magnoliopsida > Asparagales > Orchidaceae > Phalaenopsis > Phalaenopsis hybrid cultivar. Next base: position 293,171 of record JXCR01148148.1, on the reverse strand, counting down.
CTGCTATTAAATATTTGATCCAAAAGAAGGATGTCAAACCAAGGTTAATTAGATGGATACTTTTGATGTAAGAATTTGATCTTATGGTGATTGATAGAAAGGGAACTGATAATCAAATTGCTTATCATTTGTTGAGATTAGAAAACCATGAATTATCTGACTCCCACAATGAAATTATTGAAAGTTTTCTTGATAAACAACTTTATAATATTAATGAGTGGAAAATACCTTGGTATGCTGATATTATTAATTATATTGTAAGTGATATTTTGCCACCTATGCTGACACTGCAACAACAAAGAAAATTCAATCATGATGCAAAAGCATACTTTTGGGATGAGCCTTATTTATATAAACAATGTAAGGATCTGATTATGAGGAGATGTGTACCTTATTGTGATATTTGGCCACCTATGCTGACATTGCAACAGCAAAGGAAATTCATTCATGATGCAAAAGCATATTTTTGAATGAGCCTTATTTATATAAATAATGTAAGGATCTAATTATGAGAAGATGTGTACCTTATGAAGAAACTGAGCATCATTCAGAAATGTCATGATTCTGAATTTGGAGGACATTTTGGGATTGATAAAACTACTTATAAAATTTTACAAGCTAGATTTTATTGGCCTACTATCTTTAGAGATTTTAATAGATACATAAAAACTTGTTATCGATGTTAACGAGTAGGAAATATATCTAGAAGAAACCTCTGAATTTTTTATTAGAAGTTAAGATCTTTGATGTTTGGGGATTAGATTTCATGGGACCATTTATTCCTTCATTCAAAAACTTATACATATTAATTGCAGTAGACTACGTTTTAAAGTAGATTGAAGAACAAGTTTTACATTGTTGTGACGTGGAAAGTGTTTCAAAATTTTTAATGAAAAATATTTTCACTAGATACGGAATGCCTATAATGATTATCACTGACAGAGGATCCCATTTTAGGATTAAATACATTCAGAGATTAGCAGAAAAGTTTAATATTATTCATAGAATCTCTATTGACTTAAAACCCTAGTAGAATAGATTGGTCCACTAGACTGGATACAACATTATGGGCTTACAGGACTGCTTATAAAACTCCTATTGGAATGACTCCTTACAGAATAATTTTTGGAAAGTCTTGTCACTTACCAGTAAAATTGGAGCATAAAACATATTGGGCGATTAAGAGACTGATTTTTTGAAAGACTTGTCACTTACCAGTAGAATTGGAGCATAAAGCATATTGGGCGATTAAAGATATTATAATTTGAAAGATGCTGGTAAGAAGAGATTGTTACAATTAAATGAATTGAAAGAACATTTGAAAGATGCTGGTAAGAAGAGATTGTTACAATTAAATGAATTGGAAGAATTAAGAAATCCTTACCAGTAGAATTGGAGCATAAAGCATATTAGGCAATTAAAGAATTCAATTATAATTTGAAATAGTAGAATTGGAGCATAAAGCATATTAGGCGATTAAAGAATTCAATTATAATTTGAAAGATATTGGTGAGAAGAGATTGTTACAATTGAATGAATTGGAAGAATTAAGAAATGAATCTTATGATAATGAAAAAATTTATAAGGAGAAACTGAAGTTATGGCATGATCGGAAGATTAACCAGAAGAACTTTGAACAAGGACAAGAAGTTTTGCATTACAATACTAGGCTGAAGTTATTTCCTGGGAAATTGAATAGTGTGACTCAAGTTTATACATACGGAGCTGTTGAAATTGAAGATCAGAGGACTGTTAAAGATTTAAATAAATGGACATAGATTAAAACCATATTTTGAGGGTAAAAGACCAAATTTTAAAGAGGTTTTATTGATCAGTCAACCTGAGTAATATCTGAATAGGCTGGGCTGATGACGGTAAACCAAGCGCTTGATGGGAGGCAACCCATAATTATCTTTAGTTTTATTGCGATTACAATAGTTTTTATTTGAAATTGTCATTAGTTTGTGGTAGTATTGAACTCTACTACTCTTATTTACCCTAAAAGTATCATAAAAAATTGATCTATAGAGAAAAATTGGAACGCAATCGGAACAGAGCGAAACGGTGCAATTTTTGCCTTAGGCACCAACGATGCTATCGACACCACCGACAGCGGGTTTTTCCCAAGAGTCCAAGAAAATAAATACTAAAGGCTCGCCGATGGCACCTTCGACGCTGCTGATGGTGAGACCAGAGGGATGGCGGTTTCTGGAGTTTGAATGACAATTTTTTGCTGTTTTTGGGCGGGACTTATCCCTTTTAAACTCCCAAACTCAATTCCTAAGTTCATATTTCTCCCAAAAATATAGTGAAACCCCACCAAATTCTTTCCTATGACGTCCAGTTCCTCTAAAAATCCCAGAATGCTAGTGTTTAACTGGAGAAAGTTCATTAGTGCGAAAGCGCAGCGAATCTTCAACAAGGCACTGACGAAGAAAAGATTAATCAAGGAGCGAGAATTCGTAAATCAAGGATTGAATAATCACTTGATGGTAATTGAAGAGATGATTTTGCGGTAAAGATGGGAAGTGTTGTGCTACACTACCACCGTCGTGGCTGTCCATGTGGTAAAGGAATTTTATGCAAATTTACATGGAATCAACCAGGGAGTCATCTATGTGCGAGGTAGATGGATAACTTTACTCCTGCACGGATCAATGAATTATAAATGATTGAGAACGATCCTATCTGCTATTATTCCAACTTCATCCCAACAAGAAACCTGATGAATGAAATTTACCAATATTTAATGGACGAAACTGAAGACTTGGAAATGAGAGAAAATGGGTATGTTAGTTTTTCTGCAATACTCCTAAATCCCGTTTCAAAACACTGACACTTCTTTATTTCTACAAAATGTTACCGACAATGAAGATAGGAAAATTTTCTAAAGAAAGTGCAATTATGAATTACTGCATCAAAATGAGACTGTCGATTGATATTGGATTGATTATTGTGAAGTTTATTTTGGGCCTAATCATTCATGGTCAACTTATGGGCTTAGACACCATTCCACAATTTTCTCACTTTCCAGTCAGTTCTAAGTATCCTATGAAATTTGGGAAAATGTACTTCTACCTTGGAAGCCTTTGGACCCAACTGAGAGATTCCCAGCTGTTGAAGATGAAAATAACATAATTATTATGGTAGATCAATCATCTCAGAATTCACTACCGATTCAACATTTAGTTCCTGACAAGACTCTGGTAATCCTGCGTAGAATCAAGAATTGTAGAAGGAGGTATAAAATGTTATGAATGCATTTAATAATATCTCTGATTTCTTTGATATCTAGACTAGAGGATGAAAGAACATTTTGAGCACTCTGGACATTTAGAAGATAGTTTGATATGACTGATGAGGAGGATGAAATTAATAGAGGAGGATTCTACTGAAGAATTTCCATTCCGACCCTTCTATAACCTCTTCGTTCATATGCAATCAATAGGTGATCTCAGAGGAGAATCTAACACTGAATCTGATGAATAATAGATTTATATTTGCTACCTGTATGTCTATGTGTGTAATTTGATTTGAATTTTGTATTTTCTTTGCTTTAAAATTATTCTTTTAGATCTCTGTATAGTTGAGACTAAGCATAGGATGTTTTGTTTTCAGCATTTTGAGTTTTGTGGCTTGGATTGCGACGCTGAATTAATGTATTGAGGTTGAGAAATACAAAACTTTGGTGTGTTACGTAACATATATTGTACACCTTGGAATTTATATATATTTGTGATGTTTTATGTTGTGAAACTTTTTTTGTGATAAGTACATCATTTAATCACTTAAAATTGTGTCTATAAAGATTGAACGGATGTCGTTGGGGTTTGAAATTGATTGAAATTCCAAAAATCTAGAAATTGAAATAAATCAATAGAGCCTGCCGATGGCGCCCTCGACACCGTCGATGGTGGACTTTTCCTGAGACTTAAGATATAATTTCAATAGAGCTCACAGAGGGCGCCGGAAAACCCGCCGGCGGTGAGATCCAGAAAAAACACAATTTTTGACCAGTCAACCGCCACTATTCATCATACCCTTCCTCTAAAAAATGTGATTTTGACCTAGGGCTTAAGAGATCTTGGATTGGGAGGTGATTTCAAGGCATTTAGACACTAGATTTGATCATCTCTATGTAAGAGCTTCACTCCAAACTTAAAATATTTGATTTTTACCATAAATTTCTTCCACATTGAGGAGATCCAAAAATTTTTATAATGTGAAGAAAATAATAGGAAGAAATTCATGGAACTTAGTTTTAAACTCTTAGAATCATTCTTGGAAGCCATTATTTGCATATTTGAAGTATATTTTGGAAGTTTTATATAATTGTGATTACATTGAAATGGATCCACGACAAAAGAGATGACTTGAGTTCGACGAGTCTCGCTTCGTTAATGTGAAGGCTCAATCAAGGTTTACTTCAATGCTTGAAGGAAAAAAGTGTATACATGATAGAGTTTTGTAGAGTCTTGGAGGAGAAATTGAACAAATTATTACCGAGCAGAGGTGGGAAAACTTCTATTACACCTCCAATAAGGCTGCTGCAAATATTGTGAAAGAATTCTATGCCAACGTGTTCTATTCTAAAGACGGAATCGTTCAAGTGCGGGGATTTCCTGATGAATTTAATGCCGCTCGCAATAACACCTTTTATGAAGTCCCTGACTCTTATAACTGTCATTATGAAACCTTCAGTATGATGGAAGGCCCCTGAATGATGTCATCAACTTTTTCACTGATGGGAAAGGAACATAGAAGATTAAGCAACAAGAACGGGTAAGTTTTTCTGCTTCCATGTTAAATGCCACATCTACAGCGTGAAATTATTATATTTCCTCTACTCTGTTACTGACCTATCACCATAGTGAGGTAACAAGAGATAGAGCTATTCTAAATTTCTGTATTCTTAATAAAAGGAATATAAATGTGGGGAGAATCATTTTAAAAATATCTTGACTACGACAAGGAGTGAAACAAGTGGAAGTCTAGGACATCCTGACCTTATTTATGCACTTTGCCAACTTTCTGGAGTGAAAGCTGGCGGTGAGTGAGTTTACCCTATGAAACCCATTGGTAAAGCTAATTTGAAAACTTATGAATTCCATGAAAAAAGGAGAACTGGGAGTATGAGTCAAGAAGCTTCTACTAGTAGAGATGACCCCTCTACAAGTTATGACCTTCCTTCTTCTAGTTCCTCTACCCTAACAGACTTCATGAATGAGTTGACGTTGCAGCAAAAGAATATAGAATTAAAAAATGAAAGGATTAGAGGTTTAGAACGTTGACATGATTATGACAGTGAGTACCTTCAGAGGCATTCAAATTTTGAGATAGCTTACTACGAAACTCAGACCCAACACTACTGAGGTGAGCCTGATTGTACTTTTCCTGAGTGCCCCCGATATACTCAGTATCAGCCCAATCCACCTGCCGATCAAGGAGACGAAGACATAGTTTCAGATTTTGATATCTGAATGTAATTGATGTACTTGTAATTTGACTTTTAAGTTAGTAATTTTTGTAATAGAAACAAATGTTTGTTTGTACTTTTTATTTTTTATTGTTGTAATTGGATATTTTAATTATTATGATAATAGTTAGTGTGGTAGTTAAAATTTGCATGTGTAGTATAATGGATGTTGATTAGTACTTCATGAATTGTAATGTGATTTTCATTTTTGCATTTTAATTGTAATTGTTTTGTTTGGTATTGTAGATGTGTTAGTGAATTATTGTGTTTGTTTAATATTTTAGTTTTGTTTTATTTCAAATTTTCAGTACCGAGCAATTTCTCTAATGATTTATATGTGTAGAAAGCTCCTAATGTTACAGACAAAGTGAAGTAGAAATTGCGAGAAGGACTACAAAAAGTTCATAATGATGAAAATGCCTAAAATACTGAGGTATGATTTATATTTAGTGTCTTTCCACCTATATCATTTCATATTGAAAAATTTAAGCTTGGGGGAGGGAAGAAAAAGATTAGCTATTAGATGTCCTATATTTAAATATTTTCAAAAATTATTAATATGATTTTATGTAGTGAATTTAATTTATGTAACTATATCTTTTAGCTATTTTAATATTATGGTAGATTTAAAGGAATATTTTTGTAATGAAAATTATTTTTTTAGATTAGATATTTAGTATAAGAGAATAAGACTATAGTTAACTATTTAAAGTAAAGGAAACTATATTTTAAAGTTTTAGTATAAGAGAATAAGACTATAGTTAACTATTTAAAGTAAAGGAAACTATATTTTAAAGTATAGAATAAGATTATAGTTAACTATTTAAAGTAAAGGAAACTATATTTTAAAGTATTAAGAATCTAAAAATTCATTTGAGAAGAAACGATTGGGACTCAATGATGTAAAAGCTATGAAATATTTATAAGGTAAAGGAATGCTTTGAGTTTCAAATTTAGGGAAAGAAATGTGATGTTCAAAATCATTAAAGGCTATCCAGATATAGTAATCCTCACTTGAAAAAGGAAAAAGAAAGGATTGAAAACAATCCCTAAAAAGAAAATAAAAATTTATAGGATTGAAAGCAATCCAAATGGAAAAGAGAAAAGAAAGAAAAGAATATGAAGGTGAGGAGAAGCTTGAGGAAATGCCTAATCAAAAATTGGCTTCACTGGACCTACCTAAAGGGAAAACCTAAATACATTCCTAAACTTATATTTATAAAATAGATATTTTACTAGTAGTGTTCTCATGAAGTTCCTATCCTTTGAATATTCTAAGTAATTGAATTGATATTTTACTAGTATAGTTATCACGAATTCTTATCATTTGAATATTCTAAGTGACTTAATATTGCAACATATAGTCATTCTTGAAATGAATAGAAGAGTATTTGAATATTCTAAGTGACTTGATATTACAACATATAGTCATTCTTGAAATGAATAGAAGACTAGAACTCTTAAACTTAATGACTAGATAATCTTGTAGCTACAAAGAAATTCAATTGCTTGAACTGTTTTCTAAAAATCTCACTATGATATTTATCCTAAATCAAACTTATGGTTAATTACTTGAATTTTTTCTGAAAATCTCACTATGGTATTTATCTAAATCAAACTTATAGTACTCCTGAATTAAAATTTTACTACAGTAGATCATAAATTTTATATAGTACTAAAATTACTGGAGAACAAGTAATAGTTAAGTTTGGGGGATTTTGACCAAAGGAAAATATGTTGAGATTTTTATACGTATTTTATACTATTTTCTTATGATATTACACTTTAAAGAAAGGTATTTTATATGTTTTGATGCAAGAATGAATAATTAGGGTCATTGGAGCAAAAAGATGCAAAAAGGAACAAATTTGGAGCGAAAAGGACCAAAATGAAAAAAATTGAACTAGGGCGCCAACGAAGAGCCCAACGGCGCCGACGACGGACTTTTCCCGAGACTCCAGATTTAATTCACTAAGAATGCCTGCCGACTGCGCCCACGAGGCCGCCGACGGCGAGATCGGCAGTTATGTCCAACAATGCATTGGATGAGGACAAATTTTGGAGGGGTGCTTAGGCAACTCTTGGGAAAACTCATCCTCAATTTTAGAAGAAGTTTTTGGCCAAAAATTGAGGGGGACCAAAGAGGAGTTTGAGGTCCTAGAGGTTAGAGAGCTTCCATTAGTCTATAGAGAGTTTACTAGAGAGTCTAATTGTGAGGAATTCTTTGAGAGATTGTAAGAGTGGAGAGAAAGTGAGAGATTTATTCCTCCTTGCCACTTTGAAGAAGAATTCTATGTGCTGTAAAGAAAGGAAGAGATTCAGAGGAACTTTGAGGAGTTTTCTTGGGGAGAAATTAGAGATGAGTGTTATTTAATTGTTGTAGTTTGTATGACTTTACTTTTATATATGAATTTTGGGTTTTGTAGTGACTTGCCCATGAGTTCCGAGTAGTTTTCTCTATCTTTCTCCTTGTCTTGAGATTTGTTTGGTGATTTGAATTGGTGAAGCCATGAAAATGTTTAAGAAATTGTGATGATCTTTTCACTTCGGTGATTTGAATTGGTTGAGCCATGAAAATGTTAAAGAAATTGTGATGATCTTTTCACTTTGTTCTTAATTTACTTTCAATCTAGCCAATTGATTTGTTAAAATATGTTGAGTTTTATAACTAAAGTGAAGATTATATCAAAGATTCATGGAGGTCAAAGCCCTTTGAAGTTGGGTGCAAATAAATATGGAAATAAAATTATCAGGCGTAGAATTGGAGATTTTAGAGTGACGAACTAAAATTCCCAATTCGGTTCGATCATTTGGGTGCTGAAGTGTGGATGTTAGCCCTCAGGCAAGGGTAATGTGGGAGCTCCAAAATGAGAGTTGGTATCCTCCCATCCTTGTCGCAGATTCAGTGAAAAAGCATGGGATTAGTCAATCTTCTTTATGCCTGGACCAAAGGGTAAAGAATAAGTATGCTCATATTTGGCACAATACAATTTGAACTGATTCACTTTATCCATTCACTATAATTTTTTGAAAAGGAGAAGGATGCTTTTTTATATATTGAATATCACATTAAAAAATTTTCTAGTATAATTTGTTATTTAAGAGTTATTAAAATTATATATATTTTTTAATTAGCTATTAGTGATAGATAAGCAATTTGAATTCCATTGTTGCGATTGAGTATTGCTTTTCTAAAATCTTAGTTCGTAGCTTCTAATATTACTCCCTGAGGGATTGATATCTAGGACTCCATTAGAGCCTTATATTACTTGAGCAATACAGATACTTGCGTTGATAAGTGTAACTTTACCATTATTGAATATTTTATAAATACATCTTTATTGAATATATAATTGTTATTAAGTTTTTGATGTCGTTGCTGAGGAATTAAATCTTTTAGCAGCAGTATTAAATACTTGTATTTTTTAGAATATATAAAGTCGCTTTTAATACCATATAGACATTCTACAACATCAGTGACAGACATTTTATCACAGACATACCATGACAATCACGTCAGACAATCACAACAGGCATACCATGACAATCGCAACAAACATACCAAGACAATGACAACATGACATTCCACAAAAATGACAACAGACATATCATGAAAATCATAAAAACATATCGTGATCTTCAGACATTTCATGACATTCACGACAGACATTTCATAATATTCATGGCATTTACTTCATGATAAACACGATAGACATTCTATGACTGCTACAATAACCATTCCATGATATTCACAATGAACATTCAATAGTCATTCTATGACATTTATGACATACAAAGACATTCGGCATTGCGCGCAGATGCAGTGGCTCTAGTTTTGATGACATGAACAACCATGAAGTCTTTATTAAGACAGTCGTTAAAGTCAAAATCTTCATCATCATCATCATCTACAGAAATTCCATGTTCTCGGGCTAACTCAGAAATTTTGATATTGAGCTTCTCAACCTTTTCTTTGATTAATGATTCTTGTATCATCTTATGTTTTGGAAGAGTCTACTGAACATCCTCCATTTGTTCATTCATCTTGCTACCAATAACAACGACAATGTCGGATACTTTGGACCATTGCTTCATTCCATGTTCCTACTCTATGGGCTCACTAAACTGTATTTGTATGATGACCTTAGGTACCCATACCCTTTTCTTTGATAGTGATGTCTTTATATAGGGTGTCTCAATAGAGGCATTAACATGTAAAAGAGAGGTATGCTCCCCATGGTGAAGACCAGTACAATATTGGGTAACCTCTTTATCTTTTCCTTCAAAACTTTACAAACTTCCTTAAGGTTGGTAATTGGTATAATTCTTGGACCCAAACATGACTTAACCGGTCAATAGTGTGCAGTTCTTGGAGTAGAAATAATAAAATTGGTGGTGATGATGATAGTATCAACTTTGCTTCCTAGGCAAAACCTAAAGGGAATGCGAGCAAGTAAAGTTTTAGTTGCTCTTTGAGATCGTCTGGTAGATTTGACATCACTCAAAATTTCTTTCTTCAAGCAAAGAAATACTGCACATCCCACTCCTTTAAGTAATTCACCGACTAAACGACACTCTTTGGTAACTAGTCTCTAGAATACTGTGCTGACTCGGGTTTTAGGAGTAGGCTTCTTCCCCTCCCCACCATGTCTATCAGGTGACGATAAAGTAGCATCAATCTTCTAGATACTTTTGCACCCATTGGTGTCCATTAAGGGATGGAATCTACTCCATCACAGAAGTGGATAAGTCTCTAATAACCCTAGTTCATCTTGGTGAGGAATTTCATCAATAACATTCCTTAAGAATCTGGGTTTTAGTAGCCTTCCGAACTTTTCATCTTTGATTTCTTCTTTGTGATCGAGTTAATGGCACAGTTCTCGAACTCGATCTAATTTCAAACACTGATGGCGGGATAGTGAATCCTTTGGTTTCATCTTCAATAAGCATGACCTCTTTTCCCTTAGTAGAGAGGGCAACAATAGGTTTAGCAGGTGTTGTGGTGGCAATAGTCTTTACCTTCTTGTAAGAAGGGAAATCCTAGGGATAGTTCAAGTTGAACTTAGCAGACGGCTCCTGAACTTTTGGGGCAGTAATTTTCATTACGATGAAGGGAGATTTCCAAAGGATGACCTCAAGTTCTTCAAATTTCACTCCAAACTTGATGGTGGGTGTGACATTGCGAGTATCTCAGCTCTTCGGCAGGTTACATGAGAAAGTGAGCTTAGGGAACACCATTATAGTAGCTTAAAAAAGAAAGCTCTAGGTTAGTTATTTGGCTAATATGTTGTAATTCTACTGCGAACACTAAATATTAACTAAGGTCAATTTGTAGACTAGGCAAGTCTATTTAATTTTTTAGTTTGTAAAAAATTTAGAATTTTAGTAAAAGTAACTTTGAAAATAGGAGAATTTAGTTATTTATACATAGAAGGTTAAAGAGCAAGCACAACACGACACAATTCAATTTAATTTAGAAAATAAAAAAATAAACTCGAAAGGGCATCAAGAGGAAAGTAAAGTTTAGGACCCAGAGCTGGACTAACTTCAGAAACCATATCACCCGGGCCAAACTAGCCCACCAACACACCTACTGGGGGTCCAACCCCATGACATGGGAGATATTTATATGCTAATATTTATGAAGTTGACACGACTTAACGACGCATAAAACTTGATGCACGTAGATTTATAATAAATATGCTATATAATACTAACAAAACACTTTTTATAAATATAATTTATCCTTCAAAACTTTTTCTTAAACTACTTAATCTCTCCTAAATATCAACAAAAGTATAAGTATCGTGCAAGTAATAAAGGGCTCTAATGGAGTCCTAGATATCGATCCCACAGGGAAGTTACAAAATCCTAAAGTAAATTTTGGAAATTATTTTATAACAAAAACAAAAAATAAAAGTAAAGTGAAAATTTTGAAAATTGACTACTCAGGTGAATGCTAATTAAAATGCAGATATAAGATTAAAGAAATTAAACTAAGCTAAATACCTAACTTTCAAAAGTAAAGTTGCCAAAATTAAATAAAGTTTCTGATGTGATGGAAAGTTCAAATTTAAGAAAGCATCCTTCCTCTCTATAATGAGTATATAGTTTGTAAAGAAATTGAAATCATTTGAAAATATCTATAAAAACTATTTTGTGCAAAAAAAGAGCAAACCTATTCTTTACCCTCTTCCGAGTGCTGTAAAGAACACTGACTAATCTAGAGTTTGGTCCTTAATTTTGTGGTTAGGCAGGGAGCATACCAGCTGCCACTCCAGTGCTTCCACTACTCCCTCCTCTGAGGGCTAACAATCTTGCATTAGTTTCCAATCAACTGAACCAAATTGGGGGTTTTATTCTGCCACCTTAAAATCTCTAATTCTACGTCCAACAAAAGTATATTTCCCTATTTATTTGCACCCAATTCCATGGATGGCATACTCCCCCATGAAATCAAATTTGATTCTCCCTATGTTGTAGAAATCATATTTCATTTAAGAACATATATCTCTCAACAAGTTTTAACATTTCAATTGGCCAAATTGAAAAGTAAATGAAGATCAAAGTTCAAAACATCACATATTATAGTCATTTAAAATGGTAGAAAAACAAATCTATTCTTCAAAAAATCATATCCTCAAAGTAGGGAGAAGGATAAAGAAGATTATTCATAATTCATGTGAAGGATACAATAAAACAAAAATTTCATATATAAAAATGAGTTTACAAAACAAAAGAAATAAAAATACAACTTATTTCACAATCATTCGCAAGAAAATCCCTGGAAGTTCTCTCCAAGCCTTTCTCTCTTTATAAACACTCCAACTCTCTCTTAGAAATGCAATGAAGAAGAAATCTCTCAAATTCCCTCTCCTCTTAAAAACCTAGAAGAAAATCTCTTCTTCTCCCACTCTCTGACTCTCACGCCACCCACCAAAACCTCTTTTCGTCCCCCCCAGATGTTCTTCAAGTCATCTAGTTTTATTCTTAGGCTTCCCCTTTTGGAAAAGAATTCAAAATTTCCTCCAAAAGTCAACTTTTTTGAATTTAAAAGATGTATCATTTGATCTAAAAGTCATATCCCTTCTTAAAAGAATCTTCCAATCTGTATAGATGCATTAAATCACTCAAAGGGGTATGTAGAACAAGTGTCCCATTGAAAATTCACGCAAAATTTGTCTCCCACCTTAATTTGAAAAAGTTATCTCTGGCGCATCATGCGCCAACTTCCCAGATTTTGGCGCATCATGCGCCAGTTCTATGGATTTAAGCCATTTTTGTTCCAAATTTAATCATTTTTATCATTTTTGCTCCAAATGCATAAACGATATATACTTGCAACAAAAACACAAAAAATACATTTCTTTAAAGTGCAATATCACAAAAAAAAGCATAAAATAGGTACTTAAAACAACATATTATTTTTGTGTATCAAAATCCCCCAAACTTAAATGTTACTTGTCCTCAAGTGACACTTTTATTACATAAAAACATATGGCTTATGAGTAGAGTTTAACTTATAACTTCTATACTTTAGTTTAATAAATAGAATAACAAAATTTAAGGAAAACCCTTTAATAACTTAGCTTCAAATTCTAAGTCTAGGAATACTTAGTAATCAAATTTAAGATTTCTGAATCTATTTTCATTTTAAGAAGAATTGCAATTTGTTATATTAAGGACATTTAGAACGTTCATATAAAAAAGAATTTCATGAAAACTTTACTAGGAATGCTACTAATAAACTAATATAAGTTTATAAAATGTAATAAAGATTTTTCCTGAAGTTCATTCAAGTGAAACCAATTTTTGATTAGGCATTTCCTCGAGCTTCTCCTCACTTATATTTCTTTCTTTTCTTTTAATTTTTTTATTTTCTTTTAGGATCTTTTCAATCCTTTCTTTTCTTTTTGTTTTTCTTTTTTAAGTAAGGATTAATCTAACTAGATAGTCTTTAGTGATTTTAAACTTCACTATCCTCTTCTTAAAGTAAAAAATCTATACCTTTATTTACCTTATAAATTCATATTAGTTTATGATTTTTCATAAAGTCTCATTCCTTTCTTCTTACTTGAAACTTTAAAATTCTTAACACTTAAAAAATATAATTTTCTTTACTTTAAAAAGAAAAGCAAAGTCTTATCTTATCATACCAAATATCTTCAACGTTAGAATTGACCTTCATTACAAAAACTCTTTACCTAAATTTACTATAATACTTATAAATATAAGTATAGTCATTTAAAGTTAAATTTTAATTCCCCACGCCATGTTAAATTAATATTTTAAAATTATGCTTACTTAAGAACAATTAAAGTTTAGTTTACTCTTTTTCAAAATAACTTTTTGTTTCCCCCAAACTTAAGTTTTTAAATGACTTTAAAAATATTTTGGATATGAAATTTAATAGTTGAAAGAAAATATTAAATGCATGAAAATAAAAATTGACTTGTAGAGGAATTCTGACTATGAAACTTGGCTCTGGTATACTGGAGGTACTTACTGTAAAACTACATATAGGCTTTAAAGCATTAAATAAAACATAATATATTCTAGAGAACTGATCCCGATGATAAAATTGTGTAAAATATATAAATTTGACTCCATGGTAACGACACCAAAATTTGATTCGTTATTTTATGAATAAGAAATTTAAGTAATTTATGTACAGATTCTACGTAAGTGTACGTATCATTTTCAAGCAATACAAGACTTTCTGTTTAAACCCGAAATATGGATCCCAAGAGGAAGGTTTAATTTGGAAATGATAAATTAACTAGTAAATTCACCGCAATAAAATAAAATTATTTTCACTAATTTTGAATATTTGATGTACGATTAGAGGTAAATTATTAATTACTAGTAAAACTATAACGCAAAGTTTAAACAGTATCTACCAAACTATGTTTATGTGATGAATTTATCTAATATAAAAAAACATGTTTCCCACTACAATGCTGGTTTTGGTAAAATGAGATGAGATAAATAGTTTAAATCTATATTCTACCAAATAAGATCCATTTTGATTCTCTACCCTCATTCAGTGTTACAAAGAATAATTGTTAATCTTAGGTCCAGCCTTTAAATATGTAGTTAGGCTAAGAGGATACTGTCTCTCACTCTAAAGGTCCCACTTCCTTTTCGTTGAAGTCTAACGCTCGCTTTAGTTCTTAAACACAAAGAACAAATTGGGGATTTTAGTCTGTCACCTTAAAATCTCTAATTTTACACCAAACAATGTACATTTCCTTATTTATTTGCACTTATTTTCATGAATGAACTGCTCCTCCATGCAATTAAATGTGATTTTCACTCTGTTGTAGAACTCATACTGCATTTTCCAGATCATATGTTTCACTACATATTTTAACATTTTTATTGCCCAGATCAAAAAGTAAATTAGGAACGAAGTTAAATTAGGAACAAAGTTAAACAACCATCACAATTTATTTTATATTTTTAAAATTGAAACATCCAAATTATCGCTTCATTTCACCATATCTCAGAGTATAGAGAAAGATAATAAAAACTACTCAGACTTCATGAGAAATATACAACAAAACATTAATTTTGTATATAAAAGAAAGTTTATACAACAATAATAAACAAAGAAAACTCATCTAAAACTCGTTCTCAAAGCAAATCCCTTGTAGCCTCTCTTGGACTCTTTCTCTCTTTACAATACTCTTGATTCTCCCTTAGAAGATGTAAGGAAGAAGGAATCTCTCACTTCTCTCCCTCTATAAAAACTCTTAAGAAAAGAATTCACACTTAAACTCACCAAAAAACTAAAAATTCTAAAGAACTAAAGGACTATTAAATCTTAGAATAGAATCTTTCCCATGCTTATTAAATTCTAAATGACTTCTAAATTCTAAAGAACTAAATGACCATTAAATCTTAGAAAAGAATTCTAAAGAACTAAAGAACAATTAGAAAAGAATCTAGCAACGCATGGTGGAGCTTAATAAATCTTTCTCATGCTTCATAAATTGATTCCCCTTCAAACTGACAAAAAAATGTGATATCATTTCTAAGCTTAGGAGTTTTTGAAGGTGAGAAAAATTTTGATAAAAAATTTTGTGATAAATCTCCCCATGTTCTGATAGATCCAGGTGCTAATGAGTTTAACCACATCTTAGCTTTATCACTTAAAGAAAAAGGAAAAAGTCTAAGTTTGACGACATCATTTGACACTCCATCATATTTAAATGTAGCACACAATTCAAAAAAACTAGCAAGGTTTAAATTAGGATCTTCAGCAGGTGTCCCTCCAAACTGATTATTTTGTACCATTTGTATAATAGTAGGTTTAAGTTTCAATAAATTGGCAGCTATCGTAGGATTTTGTATACTAAAATGAATTACATCTTCTGTAGGATTTGCATAGTCTCTTAAACGTCATAGATGATGTTCATTTTCATTTCCAACATTGTTTAAATTGCATGCCATTTTGCAAAACTGATCTTTCTCTTTTTGTTGTTTTCAAATTTTTCTAACAGTTCTTTCTAACTTAGAGTCGTAATGTACTAAATTTTTAGATCTTACACTACGCATAAGCAGAATAAAGAAAGTTTAAAAACAAGCAAACAATAAAATACGAAAATGTTCCAATTAAACTACTAACAAAATCTTTCTCTTGTTTTACATAAAATAAAATAAATTACTAATATTTTCCATTACTTCCCCGACAACGACTCCAAAAACTTGGCACGCGAGATTTGTATATGCAAATATTTATGAAGTTAACACCACTTAACGGTGCCTAACACTTGATGCAAGTAGATTTATAATATATATGCAATATAATCTTAGCAAAACACTTTTTATAAATATAATTTGTCCTTTAAAACTCTTTTTTAAAATATAAAATTTCTCCTATATATCAATGTAAGTATACATATAGTGCAAGTAATAAAGGGCTCTAATGGAGTCCTAAGGATCGATCCTACAGGGAAATTAGAAAGTCCTAAGGTAAATTTTAGAAATTTTTTATAACAAAAACAAAAAATAAAAGTAAAGTGCAAAATTTGAAATTGACTACTATGGTGAATGCTGATTAAAATGCAGATGTAAGATTACAAAAATTAAACAAAACTAAATACTAAAGTTTCATAAATAAAATTGCTAAAATTAAACAAATTTTTTATTTTGATGGAAAGTTCAAATTTAAAAAAGCATCCTTCCCCTTTATATTGAGTATATGGTTTGTGAAGAGACTAAAATCATTTGAAAATATCTATAAAAAATGTTTTGTGTCAAATTGGAGCAATCCTATTCTTTACCCTCTTACGAGTGCTATAAAGAACATTGACTAATCTAGAGTTTGGTCCCTAATTTCGTGGTTCATATCAAATTCCCCTACCCCACGGAGTAGTAATGACTTTGAAAGGAAACAGAGCTGATATGGAAAAGCAATGTTTACCAAGAGTCAGTCGTCAAAGAATTTCAATAGCACTCCAAAGAATACATCTTGATAAAGGCAGTTTATTACTAGCCCATACCAGAACTTGAGGGATTGCAACCTTTAGAAATGCCATGACCCCATGTGTATCCAATATCCTAGGTTATACATGAAAAAAATCATTTCTGACAGTACCTTGAAGTGCTAGATATCGATGGTATGTCTCAATTTATTCTAAGGTTGCTAAGATAAAGATAAGAATATGAATGTGATGTACATTATATGATATTCTATTGACACCTTTCTATAATGATGTTACGTTTGAGAAGATGTGATCTACATTTGAAATCTTTTGTTGACATTTCATCAGTATATAGTATGCTTTATAAAGCAATGATACCTGGGTTTTATTACTAATAAAAATCCCCAACTAATAACATTGCTTGCGCAGATCCTGAAATGCCAAAATGAACATTTGCAACTAAAAATGACATAAATTAAAATAAACAAAATTTCATGAAACAACATCAACATCACATCTCAAAATCTAAAATAAAAGATGCAAGACAAATACACTCCTCTTTATACATACATCACACATCTCTTTTGCTATTGGATATAAGACCTCCATGACAGAGAGTTATAACGTTCCTATGGCTTTTCCTTTAGGATAGGACATAAATTTATCAGCATTCCTTTTTTCAAAATTGACATTCAACATCTCTTAGGAGTGACACAAGGCCTCCTTCAGCGAAGTATGGAATCCACTTTCTCTTATGCTATTGGATATAAAGCCTTCCTAACATGGAATTATGGCTTTCATGAAGTTTTTTGGGATGAGATGTAAGTCTATTAGCATTCTTTTCTCAAACCCGACATTCAACATCTTTTAGGAGTGGTATAAGGCCTCCTTAAATGGAGAATGATATCTACTTTCTTTTCTATTATTTTACATAAGGCCTTCCTGACACAGAGTTATTGATATCCTCTAGCTTTTCCTCTAGGATAGGATGTAAGTCTATTAGCCTTCCTTTCTCAAAACCAACATTCAACATTATTAAGGAGTAGTATAAGGCATCCTTCATCAGAGTATGAAATCTACTTTCTCTTTTGATTTGGTATATAAGAACTCCCTGACACAGAGTTATGGCTTTCCTCTAGCTTTTCTATTGGGATATGATGTAAGTCTAGTAGAATTCCTTCCTCAAATTGGCATTCAACATCGTTGAGAAGTGGTATAAGGCCTTCTCAATGAAGTATGACATCTACATTCTCTTTTGCTATTGGATATAAGACCTTCCTAACACATAGTTATGGATTTCCCTTAGCTTTTCCATGGGACAGAATGTAAGTCTATTAGCATTCCTTTCTCAAAATTGACATTCGACATCATTGAGAAATGGTATAAGGCCTCCTTCAATGGAGTATGACATCCACTTTATCTTTTATTATTGGATATAAGACCCCTCTAACGAGGAGTTATGGATTTCCTTTAGCTTTTCCATTGGGATAGGATGTAAGTCTATTAGCATTCCTTTCTTAAAATTGACATTTGACATCTGTGAGATGTTGTATATGACCTCCTTCTATGGAATATGACATCTAGTATCTCTTTTGTTATTTGATATAAGACCTCCCTAATACTAAATTATGGCTATCCTCTAACTCTTCCTTTGGAATATGATATAAGTCCTCTAGCATTCCTTCCATTACTGACATTTTATATCTTTGAAAAGTAGTATAAGACCTCCTTTAAGGAAATATGGCATCTGTTATTGCTTTTGCTATGGGATGTAAGGCCTTTCTGGTAAAGAAATCATGGCTTTCCTATAGCTTACATATTCCCTATGACTTCTTTAGTCATAACACTCTCTTTCTCAATGGGCTTAATAAGTAAATGATAAACTACCTGGCACGGTATAATTGCATTCTTATTTAAAGCCACTGACACAATAACAATTTCTTGGGTTATCTATACCACTTCGGTCAACGCCAACCTGTGTGACAAACTTATTTAGTATTACACACATATTAAGGGCGCATTGTTGACTTCACTTTTATGAGAACCTACCCCAAATTGACATCGATAGATAGGACATGTCTTGAGTTATCCACATTAATTTAGGATATCCAGGCACCCTTTTATAAATATAAAGATTAACATGCTCATTAAATCCATCCTACGGAGGAGGTCTACCAACATTGACCCCATTGAACCTATTTAGAGTCCCCATTTTCTAAAAGTTGGATTAATCCCTAATGTACCCTCTTTGAGCTCAAATCATGATGCTACCCTAAGGTGATCAGATCGATAATGTCAAACCCTAATCTAGTCACCACATTAACCATTTGATCAACCCTAGACCCAATAGTCACTAAATTGAACATTTGGTCAACATTGGACCCAATGGTCACCACATTGACCATTGGTCAACCATAAGACTTAATGGGTCAAACTTGGTCAGTTGATCAAATCTAAGACCTAATCGGTCAAACTTGGTCAACCCTATGACCTAATTGGTCAACCCTATGACTTAGTTTGTCAAACTTGGTCAATTGGTCAACCTTAGGACCTAATTGGTCAAACATGGCCAATTGGTCAACCCTATGACCGAATTGGTCAAACTTGGTCAATTGGTCAACTTTAGGACCTAATTTGTCCAACTTGGTCAATTGGCAACCATAGACCCAATGGTCGCCACATTACCCACATGGACCATTTGGTCAACTACGGGACCCAACTGGTCAACTCTGATCAATTGGTCAACCTACACCATTTTTAATCAATTCATGGTCCTTTGATAAAATTTTCTAATCTCTTAATTACTTAATTGTTTATTTAATTAAAAGAGTAAAATTAGGTCTTATTAATCCTACTGTTTAAGTCCTAAAATCATAACCATAACCAACATATAGATAAAATCTAAGCCTACCAATGAAAACCCAAAATTTTCTATGGAAGCCCAAGCTCAAAGACATTCATGACTTGTCATTTCAGGTCACTCAAGACCTACAAAACCCTTCATGACATAATACCCATGAAGACCCATTAAGACACTTAAAGCCCAATTTTTTAACTTTTCAAAAGTCATCGTGAGGAAGGGATAGTTGGCTACTTACATGGCAATTAGTTCACCCTCATTGGATCAACATGGAATGTTCAAACCAAATCATCCTTCTGGTCCTTATCTACCTCATCATTATTTGAATGGGAAAAAGCCATGCCATAGCCACCACTTTTACCATAATTGAAGCTCATCATGACACACTGTAGAGAAGCTCAACATGGCTACTCTCAAAGAAAAGATTATCTTCAAAACCATAATGAGCCACCTCCTTCCTCCTCTAATTGAGTTCAAGCTTATCCATGGCTTTCCCATGGCTATAACAAGTCATATCCAAGAGCTTACACTTAGAAGAAGTTAGATAAAGTCTTCAACGCTTGTTACCCTAAACAACAAAAAATACTCCCCATATCCTAAACAATAAAACCTCTATAGTTTTAGCCTCTGTAACTCAATAGGAAGCACCAATTTTTTATTTGAAATCTAGGACATTTTTTGGGTTAGACAAAAACCATCTCTAAACTTTAATTTAACACTTCCAAAAGCTTCCCTAAGTTCCATGATGAAGTTACCCATCTAAGTTAGCCTTTCTCGCAAGCTCTAACCTACTACTATGTGAAATCATGAGGCATTCTCAGCTAAGACGTAGTGCAGCCTAAAATCACTCTAAATTGAGCTAAGGAGGAGCTTTAAAAGGACCTGATGATTGTTCCTATAAAGCTTAACTGAGGCCCCACCACCCAAAACCAGGTATGGAACTTTAACCCTAATGTCTTGATTAGATTTGGAACATTGTGAAGAAAATGATCACATCATAGCCACATAACCGTATGGATATGTTTGTATCATTAAATTGAAGCTTTAGAATAAATTTCATGAAAATCCATTAATATTTGAGCGAAATTGTAATTACAAACAGTTCTTGAGTTAACATCCCCTAGGGACGATGACCCGATGTCGTCCAGTTCTGTGTATTAGAAATGGATGGCTCTGATCCTGCCACACCACATATCCATCCATATGAAGCGAATGAATTTGGACATCCTAAAATATATAATATTTTTATACACATTTCTATACCTATTTTTGAGATATTGCGCTTTAATGAAAGTTATTTTTGTGTTTTTCTTGAAGGTACAATCAAATGGATGAAAAATGCTAATAGGAGTGAAAAGGGTCAAGTTTGGAGCAAAAATGAAGAAAGGTGCAAAAATAAACTAGGGTGCCTAAGTGTC
Source organism: Phalaenopsis hybrid cultivar (assembly GCA_002079205.1). Classification (NCBI taxonomy): domain Eukaryota; kingdom Viridiplantae; phylum Streptophyta; class Magnoliopsida; order Asparagales; family Orchidaceae; genus Phalaenopsis; species Phalaenopsis hybrid cultivar. The sequence continues at coordinate 271,988 of JXCR01148148.1, read as the reverse complement.
AAGTCTGACTCCTAAGCTCCAGAGGCTCTGAGCCTAAGCCTCAGGTTCCCCATGCTTAAGCGCTAGAAGTAGTTACTTGATCATTTATTTTATTTGGGTGGAATTTTGAAGAGGTGTTTGTAGCAATCCTTGACAAAACATGGGAAATAACCCATGGATATGAAAATTCATTCAATTGGTTTATGAGGAGGCAACTTCTAAAAGATTCATTGAATGACGACACCTTTTTTAAGAGACACCAAGACACCCTTGGGATTTTTATAAGAAAAGACTTGAATCATCAAAGGAAACCGCCAGAGACCAACCATTCATCAAATTTTATAGACAAGTATTTTAGTTAAGTTAATTAGTTGATCACTTTATTTTCAATTAACAAAAATTACAAAAAGAATCAAACTTTCATTCCTATTTTAGCATCTTAAATTTAAGTAAGAATATATTGTAAATAAAATTTTGTTATCTAACATTAGTGCTCCCTGTGAGATCGATATTTGGGATTTAATCAGAAAGTTCTATATTACTTGATAACGATAAGTATACTTGCGTAGTTTCTTATATTGAAATATTATAATTGCATTCTTATTTGCTTCATAGTGAAAGATTTACCTAGCTTTTTCTTTGGATCAACTTTTTGGCTTTGTTGAAAATTAAGAATACCTATTAAAGAAATTAAAATCATATATTGCATTTTACATCTATCTATACCAAACAATCGACACCATGTTTTTGGCACCGTTGCCGAGGAGGAGGAGAAATATAAAAGTAATTTGCAAAAATATTTTCAATAGAAGTTTTTAGAGAGCAAAATTTTTAGTAAGCCTTATTTAAACTTAAAAATATTTTTTAGGAATATTTTAGTGTCATTTTTATATAAAGTTTGTGTATTTTTATTTTTTGCTTTATTTTAACTTATGTATTTTTTAGTAATGTATGCGTAGATTAGGTTCAGTTGGACTTGTGCCTTACAATTCAGAATTAGAAAAAAACTAATAGAAAAATTAAAAAATTAAAAATTACAAAAATTTTTCAAGAAATGGTAAATTAGAATAATTAAAATGTTGAAGAGTGTAGATCTTCAAGAGATTATGCAAAGCTTACGGTGGATGAACTTCATTATAGCATCCAAAAAAACATTGTAGTGACTAATTCGTTTGAGCTTAAACCTGTTATTATCCAAATGATATCAAATAATCAGTTTGGGGGAGCACCAACTGAAGATCCAAATTTAAATCTTTTCAATTTTTTAGAATTGTGGGCTACGTTTATATATGATGGTATATTAAATAATGTTATAAGACTTAGATTATTTCCTTTCTCACTGAAGGATAAGGCTAAGATATGGTTACATTCATTATCATCTGGATCTCTCAGAATTTGGAGTGATTTAGCACAAAAATTCCTTGCTAAAAATTTTCCACCATCAAATACTATGAAGCTTAGAAATGATATTACATCTTTTAGTTAGTTTGAAGACGAATCTATTTATGAAGCATGAGAATGATTTAAAGAATGCTTAAGAATGTGTCCACACCATGTTATACCAGATTGGTTAAAAATTCAAACTTTTTATAATGGATTAGCTAGATCTCTTAGATATATTATTGATGCCGTTGTTGGTGGTTTAGCGATGTCAAAACCATTTAATGATGCTTATCTTTAATAGAAGAGTTGGCTACTAATAATTTTCAATAGTCTTCTAAAAGGGTAAATCTTAAGAAAGTAGCCAATATTCATGAAACTAATGCTTTTGCCATGCTAGCAAATCTAATTCCTGCAATTTTAAAGAAGTTAAACCAATTTGGAAAGAATTTTTCTCAACCAATTCCAATGATTGAAGAGAATTCATTGGGCCAAATTATAGATTCTCAAGCATCATTAGAGACTTTGAATGACATAAATAATAAGTAGAATAACCCATATTCAAATTATTATAACCCTGGTTAGAAAAACTATCCCAACATCGATTGGAATAATGCTACGGGTGGTTATAATTAGTAATGGAGGGAACAATCAAGTAAACCCATTGAAAAACTAGAGCAATCAATGGAATAATAATTATAAACCTACTTATCCTCCAGCTTTTAATAGTAATCCACAATTTAAGGAGAAGAAGTTGTCTACAGAAGAAGTGGTGTTAAAAATGGGAAATAAGTTACAAATTCAAAGAGATACAATTATAAATATTGAGAATTAATTGGGATAAATAGCATACTCATTAAGTAATAGATCTCGAGGAACACTTCCTAGTAATACAGAAAATAAGTTTGAAAGACCAGAATAAAGAGCAAGTAAAAGCCGTTCAACTCAGAAGTGGAAGAGAATTGGAAGGTAGAGTTCAAAAAGAGAATAAAGTAGAGAGAGAGAGAGAAGAGAATGAAGAATCAAAAGAGGACACTGTAGAAGGTTTAGAGATTCCTATTTCTCCACTTAAAGTTAATTTAGAAAAACCACCACCTCCATTTCCTCAGAGGCTTCCACAATAAAGGTTGGATAAGCAATTTTTATAATTTCTAGAAATTTTTAAGAAGCATACAATTAATATTCCATTTTTTGAAGCTCTAAAACAAATGTTAAGCTATGTGAAGTTTATGAAGGATATTCTTAACAGGAAAAGGAAGTTTGAAGTTACCAAATTAGTTGCACTTAGTAAGGAGTGCAGTGCTATAATTTAGAAGAAGCTTCCTGAAAAGCTTAAAGATCCTATTAGCTTTACAATTTTATGTGCAATAGGAGTAAAATTTTATGGGAAAGCTTTATGTGATTTAGGAGCAGGGATCAACCTTATAACATTATCAATATTTAAAAGATTTGGATTTGGAGAAAAAACCCCTACTACTGTAACTCTGTCGTTAGAAGATCATTCAATAACATATCCTAAAGGAATTTTAGAAGATTTCCTAGTGAAAGTGGATCAATTCATCTTTCCTAATGATTTCATTATGCTAGATATGGAGGAAGATAAGCAGATACCTATCAATTTGGGGATACCTTTCTTAGCCACAAGAAGAATAATGATATAGATGTGCATAAAGGATAATTAACTATGCGCCTTAATGATCCAAACATTTATATTTTCAAATTAATGAAATACCATATAAAAGGTGAATATTTTGAATGCTATAGAATGGATGTTCTAAGATATTTAAGTGAATGCTACTTCAAAACAACTTATGAAGAGAAATATGAGATGAAAGATTTAGAACATGAACAAGAAGATCAACTGGATCAATATGAAGATTTATGCAAGGGAGATTAAAACTATGTCCAAGAAAGTTTTGAAATTTTAGATACAACAGAAAAAAATACATCTTTTTGTCTATCAATTCAAAAATCTATCAAGCTTGAGTTGAATTTACTTCCTGAACATTTGAAGTGTGCCTGTTTAGGTGATTCCTCTGCATTACCTGTCATAATTTCCTCAAAATTATTACAGAAGAAGAAGAGAGTTTGATGAAAACTTTAAAGAGTTATGAGAAAGCCTTTGGATGGGCAATTGTTGATATAAACGAAATCAGTTCTGCAATTTGTACGCATAGAAATCATATGGAAGAGAACTACATAACCAGGGCTAATCCTCAAAAGAGATTGTATTCTATTACGAAAGAAGTTGTTAAGAAAGAAATTTTAAAGTGGTTAGATGCTGTAATTATCTACCCTATTTGAGATAGTGCATGGTTTAGTCCAATTCACTATGTTGCTAAGAAAGGAGGAGTGACTGTGACTTTGAATAAACATAATGAGTTAATACCAACAAGATAAGTCAAAGGATGTGGATATGCATTGATTATAGAAAACTAAATCTCGCCACTATGAAAGATCATTTTTCACTACCCTTTCAAGAGCCGATGCTGGATAGACTAGCTGGGCATAAACACTTTTATTTTCTGGATAGATATACTGGTTATCACCAAATACAAAAAGCTCCTGTGCATCAAGAGAAAAAACCTTTTAGCAGTCCTTATTCTTCATTTACTTTTAGAAGAATGTCATTTGGTTTATGTAATGCACCTACTACATTTCCAAGTTGAATGATGGCTATTTTTCTGATTTAATTGAAAAGGGATTGAAGTTTTTATTGATGATTTTTTAATTTTTAGAACTTCATTTCAATCATTTTTAGAACATCTATCAAAAGTTCTTAAGCTCTGTGAAGAAATAAATTTAGTCCTTAATTGGGAAAAATGTCAATTTAAGTTAGCAGTAGGAATAGTTTTGGGACACTAAAATTCAAAAATTGGTATTGAAGTAGTCCCGAAAAAAATTAAAGTGATCACTAATTTACCCTACCCAACAAGTGTGAAGGAAATTAGGAGTTTTTTAAGACACGCTGGTTTCTACAGGCGTTATATTAACAACTCAAAAATTACTAAGCCTCTGTGTCATTGACTTGAAAATGGTGTAATTTTTAATTTTGATGACGAGTGCCTAAAAGCTTTTGAATTATATAAAGAAAAATCGGTCACCAAACCAATTATTATTTCATCAGATTGGGAAAAACCTTTTAAATTAATGTGCGTTGCTAGTGACTATACTATTTGAGTTGTTTTTGGGCAAAAGCATGATAAGATTTTCAAGGTTATCTACTATGATAGTAGAACTCTTAATGAAGCTCAAATCAATTATACCACAACTGAGAAAGAGTTATTAGCAGTAGTATATGCTTTTAATAAATTTAGATCATACTTAATTGGTACTAAATGTATAGTGCATACAGATCATTCTGCTATTAACTATTTAATGGAAAAGAAGGATGCAAAATCAAGACTCATAAGATGGGTTCTTCTTTTGCAAGAATTTGACTTTAAAATAGTGGATAGGAAGGGAGCTGAGAATTAAATTGTTGATCATCTGTCCAGGCTTGAATTAGAAAAACCACTCTGTTTTGAAAAAGAAATTAATGAACAACTTCCACATGAAGATAGCTCAATTTTAATGAGTTGCGTATTTTACGGTATGTTGACATTATGAACTTCATTTTTAGTGATGTTATACCATATGTAATGACAAACCAACAAAAAAGGAAATTTGTATCTAAAGCTAAAACTTATTTTTGGGATGACCCATTTTTATATAAACAAGGAAATGATCATAATATTTGAAAATGTGTGCTTTTAGAATAAACTTATGAAATTATTAAATGTCATAATTTTGATTTTGGGGGACATTTTGGTGTTGATAAAACAACACACAAAATTTTATAATCTGGATTTTATTGGTCTTTAGAGATGTTAACGTTTATATCAAAACTTGTGATTAGTGTTAAAAAGTTGACAATATTTCTAGGAGGGATGAGATGACCCTTAATTATGTGTTAGAAGTTAAGATATTTGATGTTTGAGGATTATATTTCATCAGACCATTTATAACATATTTAGGAAATTTATATATATATTTTTTAGCAGTAGATTATGTATCCAACTGGATAGAAGTTGTTGCTTTACCTTGATGTGAAGCTCAAAGTTTGCAATGTATTTAGGAATGAATATATTTTTTAGATTTGGGATGCCGAGGGTAATCATAACTGGCGGGGGAAGTCATTTCAAAAAGGTAATAATGGATAAATTATTAAAGAAATAATATGTTAACCAAAGAATTGCTATTGCTTATCATCCTTAGACAAGTGGTTTGGCTGAATTATCCAACCATGAAATTAAAAGAATATTAGAAAAATCTATAAATCCAACAAAAATTGATTGGCCAACTAAACTTGACTATGCTTTGTGGGCTTATAATACTGCTTACAGAACTCCTTTACGAATGTCGCCAAACAAGCTAATATTTGGGAAAGCGTGTCACTTATTAGTTGAACTTGAGCATAAAGCATAATGGATGATTAAGGAATTTAATTACAATTTAAAAGATGTTGGTGAGAAGAGGTTATTGCAATAAAATGAGCTTGAAGAGATAAGGAATGAATCTTATAAAAGTGCTAAAATTTATAAAGAAAAGATGAAGATGTGGCATGATCAAAGGATTTAAACCAAAAATTTTCACCAAGGGCAACAAGTTTTGCTTTATAATGCCAGGTTTAGATTATTTCTAGGCAAACTTTATTCTAGGTGGATGGGCCCATTTATTGTGATGAAAGTTTATCCCTTTGGAGTTGTCGATATCAAATATCCTAAAACTAAAATATTAAAAGTAAATGGTCACAGGTTGAAATCCTACCTTTTAGGTGACTAACTTAAATGAAATGATTTTTTGATGTTGGATTAACTAGAATAAGCATCGGTTACATCAGGCTGATGACATTAAACTAAGCGCTCTATGGGAAGCAACTCATAGTTATCTTTGTTTGTTTTTATTGTTATATTGCTGTCTGTGATTTAGAAAATTCTCGTAGTATTTTGACCATATATTGAGTTTATGATTATTCTAAGACCATAAAAGATCATAGACATGTTAGAACGAATGTTTGGATGTTAAGTTGACCTATGCTAAATTAAGCACTGGCGCTTAAGTGTCAAGATCTCCGCTTAAGCGCGACAGTTAAAAAACATGTCTGAATTTATTTTCTAGAAGTTCTAACATTGAATTGGTTGGCTTGAATGTGTGAGTCTAGTTCTGGGCTGTGTTTAGGAGTTATGGGGAAGGTTTTGAGCCTATTTAAAGAAGGGACAAAAGAGAAATTTCACCACACCTCTATTTAATCCTAAATTTTACGTAGAAAGAGAGAAGACTTGAAAAATGTCTTCTTGGGAGAGTGATTTGAAGAAGGAGGAAGTAATGAGAAAGAAGTTTATTAGTCAGAGTGCGCAAGAGATGTATAATGGTTTTCTCGTCATTAGAAGCTAAGGAATAGCAGAGAAAATCACTAAAATTGAGGCTAACATGGCTTCAATTTGAAGCCAAAGTGATAGAATTTAATGCACATCTGGATCATTTGGGATGGCAACTTAAGATACAGTCTATCCATACCAGTTTTATAGAATAAGAAGATAAGGTAATGTATCTTAAGAATAAGTGATTGAAGACGATTTAACCAGAGTTATTAATCACCATCCGTTCTTTCATACATACATTCTAAATGCTGAAGGAGAGACTAACGATAGGTTAGACTTTGTTCCATCAACTAGAGAGTGGAACTAAGTTTGTTATTTTATGTTTATGTTTTTAGTATTTGTTAATGTTAAGTGTGTTTTAATGTGTTTAATATGTTGATATTGTCTAGTGTTTGTGCTAGGAATTTTCTCATCCAAGATTATTTGGATTGAGAATTTATGAATTTGAAAGTGTTTGTAATTGTTCGTGAATTAATATAAATGTTTTGTTTGTGTGAAATTTTGTGTTATTTAGTGTTGAATCGAATTAGTTTAAGTTGGTGAATCTTGAATAAGAGGAGATTTAAGAGAGAAGAAAATAGTATATATAATGTTTTCAGACAATAGAGGGCTGGTCGACTCAGGCCAGGAGTGCATTTTACTTGCATCGAAAAAATCAAAATTTGTGCATTGGCGCCTAAGTGCTAAAACCCATGCTTAAGTGCTGCCTAAATAGAAAGACTGGTACCTAAGGGTTGAACCATTCGTGCTTAAGTGCTGGTTCATGAAAATTGGTTTGCGGGCTATTTTAAGTGAATTTTTGGGCCAAAAAACACCGTTAACACACCTTCACTCGCCTTCTTCCTCAGTTTTTCGTGAATTGGGAGCAAGGGCATCACCTATTTTGAAGATTTCTTGATGGATTCCAGCTAAATTTGTTATATTTGATCTTTTGAGGTATGAGATTCATTTCTATGCAAAAACTTTTTATTTTCACCATGTATTTTGAGCACATTAACGAGCTGCCTGAGAAATCATTATTCATGGTGAAAATTTTAAAAAAATTGATGGATAATGCATGGATTTGTTAGTTTAAGCTTTTAAGAGTTGAGTTTAGTGATTTGGAGTTGATTGTGAAATTTATTTTGAATTTTATACATTTTTAAGAAAATGGCACCAAGAATGAAAAGAAGTAAGGGAAATGCTCCATTCAATCCAAGTAACTTTGTTAGTTTGAGAGCTCAGGATTAGTATAGCGATGCACTGCATTCTAGTAAATTAAGTCATAAGCTATGTTTTAAAAATCTGGAAGGAGCTATTGTAGAGTTGATTGTTAGCCGCCAGTGGGAGCCGTTCTGTTATTTTTCTGCTATCGTCGTGATTTCTATAGTATGAGATTTCTATGCTAATCTCTTGGAGGCTGATGAGGAAGGATTCATAGTACGAGAGAAGACAATATCATTTTTTCCTGAGGTAATTATTTAATTTTATCATTTTCCTCTTAGTACTTTGTGTTCTATGAAAATTATAGCCCTACTGAGGAGGATCTAGATGAGATTATATCATCTTTGACTGTTAGGAGAGGATTATGGAAGATTACAAATGAAAGAAGAGTGAACTTCTCTACTTCAAAGTTTGATGCCAATGCAATGGCATGACATTATTTTATTTCTGCTTTTCTGCTTCCGATAAAGTATTTAAGTGAAGTGACTCGATGGAGAGCAACTTTAAACTATTATATTCAGCAGTCTAAGCCAAATGATATTGGAAGATTGATTTATCAAGTTATTACCAGTTCTGTTGTTGCTGCTACTACTGCAAGTTTGGAATTTGCACCCTTGATCTTTTCTTTATAAAAGCAGGCTGGTGTTAGATATGATAGCTGGGAGGAGATCAAACAGTCGTTGAAGCCCATTACCAGTGTGAATGTGAAGATTTATTCTTATCATTCTATTTTTGGTTAGAAGGGTGGATTCTCTAGTAGTTATATTGCCTCTACTTCACCAGCTTCTACTTCCCATGCTTCTACAACACGGAGTCAGACTTTTTGTTATGATACTCAGTCACAGCTTATGGAAAGGATATTAAATAATGTTATTTATACAAATGAAAAAGTGGCAATCTTAGAGCATTTTGCAAAGCATATGGATGAATATATGAGAAGACGAAGTGATTATGAGGAGGAATACAAGATAGCTATGGAGCATCTTAATAGAGATAACCAGGATGTAGTATTTCCTCAGTATCCTAGATATCTACCATATGAGCCTACAGCTCCTTAGCGTAGTGATGGTAGTGATGAGGAGGATGATAATTAGCTAGATTTATAGTTTTGCTTTCTATTTTATATTTTATATTTTATATTTATTTATTATTATGAAATGTGGATGGTGTATGTATTCTATACTTTTTTGTGATGTATTCAGTTGAGATTGCAGAGATTGTTAGTTTTTGTTATGTTTTTTGTGTTTTTTCTTACCCATTATGTGATGTATTTGTGTTTAGTGAGTACTTATTATGTGTGGTAGTAATTGTTTTAATTGTGTTTTTATATTTAATTAGTGTTGGTTGAACTTAATTCTGGATTCTTAGAAAGGTTTAGAATTTAGCTAACTTGCTACTTAAAAATCTGCATGTTAAAATTTTTAATTTACTACCAGATTATTTTTCTTTATATTGCACTCATGTTTGTTTGTTAGTGTGTTTATTTGCTTTTATGTTATACTCCACTGCATAAAAGTATGATGAATCTCTGCATTTTAAGAAAATTAAAATTTGTTCATTTAAATTTTTACTCCCATTTTTTATTTTTGTACTTGCACAATTAGGATATAAAAATTCCTGCAAGCATGTTATAGTTAGTTTCCATTCCTGCTTATTTATATGTGATTCTAAAATTTTTTATTTCTATTAAAAATTTATGTTTGGGGGTGGGTTGAAAAATTTTTCTAAAAAGAACTTAAAAGTTTATTTGTCCGCAATTGTATTTCATATAAAATTGATTTTAATTTGAATAATGATTATGTATATGAAGTTATATTTGGTAAGTAAAATTTTGATTTTAGAAATGAGTAAAAGAATTTAATTAAAATTCATAGTAATGAAGAAAAACTTAAAGTAAATATTTTTTAGTGTGGAAAATTCTAAGTATTGTGTACCTATCTTTAATAGGAAAAAAATATTTTTTAAAATTTAGAAATTTAGACTTTTTTTATTTTTAAAACTAAAATTTCTTTTATTAAAATTAATTTTCAAAACTATTATGATGTTTTTAAGTAAAAGAAAAATATCAACTATTTGCTTTAGGAAATGAAGAGTGGAATTCAAAACCAGCAAAGGCCTATCCAGATGTATTAATCCCTGCCACAAAAGAAAGTAAAAAAAGAAGAAAAAGAAAAGAAAAAATTGAAAAAGGTAAGAGAAGTTTGAGGATTAGTGCCTAATCAAAAATTGGTTCAACGTCTGATCTTTTAATGTATAAGACTTGAGAAACTCTTAAGCTTAAGGATATAATATAGTGGGTAAATTATGCTTAATAAAAATTTTTAATTGGAGAAGATAAAATGACTAAACTCTATATTTGGAAAATTTACAATATTTCTGAATTAAATAATAACTCATATTTCATATTTCATAACATTAAAAATTTCTAAACTTTAAGTTGGTCTAATTTACTATTTTTTTTTCTAAATTGGACTACTATATTTCTACATAAAAAATTTGGTAACTCCTAAAGAAACTCATATACATTATCTACTTATGTTGGTTTTTAAAGAATGAAAGGCCATTCGAGGACAAGTAACATCTTAAGTTTGGAGGATTTTGATACACCAAAAATATATAGTGTTTTTATGCACATTTTCATACCTATTTTTAAAATATTGAGCTTTAATGAAAGGTATTTTTGTATTTTTCTTACAGGTACAATCAAATTGATAAAAAGTTCTAAAAGGAGTTAACAAGGGTCAAATTTGGAGCAAAAATGAAGAAGGGTGCAAAAATGAACTGGGGCGCCTAAGCGTTACCCCGTGCTTAAGCTCCAGAAGTAGTTACTTGATGATTTATTTAATTAGAGTAGATTTTTAAAGAGGTGCTTGACGCAACCCTTGCTAAAAATGTGGGAAATAGCCAATGGACATGAAAATTCATTTAATTGGCTTATGAGGAGGCAACTTCTTGAAGATTCATTGAATGGAGACACCTTCTTAAAGTGACACCAAGGCACCCCTTGGATTTTTATAAGAAATGACTTGGATCATCAACAAAACCGCCAAAGGCGGACCATCCATCAAGCTTTTGAGTGTTAGTTTGTATTGTGAGAGAAGGAAGAGAATTCAAAGGAACTTCAAGACATTTGGTGGAGAAAGTTTGAGATAATTGTTTATTTTTATGTCTACACTTGCCTTTAATTTATATTTCTTGTTTTTGTGCATGATTTCTACTTTTAACTCACGTGTGGTTGTGTTTTCTCCATTAATTCCAAGTAGTTTTCTTTACCGTTTTCCTTAAAATGATAAGTGAGTAAATATTCAAAAGGAGTTTGTGTGAAGTATTAGACTTCAATGTTGGAAGAAGTTGTGATGACTTGAACCTTGGACTTCATTTACTTCTTGATTTAGCCAATTAAGATGTTAATATTTGTAGTGAGAACATGTAAGATCCGAGATGGTATTGTCTCACTCAAGAAATGGTTAGAATCACATAATGATTTCATGAATGAGATTGTAGTTCATGGGGTTGAGTTAAAATAAATAGGGAAATATATTTAAAGGGTATAGAATTAGAGGACTCTAGAGTGACAGGTTAAAGTCCTGTTGACCTCACTTTTGGTCGAGGTTTAGTTTTTCCTCTTTGGTGGCCTAAGTTCTAACCATAGGACTTTCCTATTGACTATTCTCAGGAAACTAGACAAGGAACCCTCACCATCTGAAATTCTACACTCCACTTTACTCAGCTTGAAGTTCCACATAATGATCCTAACCTTTAGCACTTAGTAGGTGGGGTCATTATGGGAGAACTCAAGATACCCTTAAGACTATTAGACCTTAGGGTTGACCTTGGGTTTTGGTCTAGGGCTTAAGGTAAATACTTGCACTCACAACCACTCCCTATCCTAAACTTAAACTTTTAGGCTTTGATCCCTTGATACATTTGGGAGACTCATGTAGGTGGTCACCTAAGCCCATTAGCCCTAGGCTAAGGTTTGGCTAAGATCACTACATAGAGAACCCAAAATGAGTTTTCCATTGGTTCATGGCTTATTTATGGCGGTTGGTACTCCAACTCTAACAAGATACCCAAGTTATCATTTTGGCTCTAAATTCCCCCAAATTACCTAGATACCATTGGGACCCCAAATTTGGCTAACATTCCCAAATTTACCCAAAATACCCTATTAGTTCATAAATCATTTTCAAAACAACCTGAAAACACCCAAACTACCCAAAATCACCAAAATTGGCCAAATTACCAAAATACCCCTCCTTACCCAAAATTCCAAAAATTTCAAAAAACTCAAAAATTCCCAAAACCCCCCAAATATTTTCAATTTCATTTTTCTCAACTATCACATGACCCAATTTGGCCAATTTAACCATCTTTGACCAAAACCCTCAAATTGCCCTTTAAAGGCCCATATTTTCCCCAAATCACTCTAAATGTTTATCAAATTGGTCTCAATTTACCACAATTTTAATTCTAAACTCAAATCCACTCTTGATATGACCAATCTAGACCAAATACAAGCTCAATTAGTCCATCATTTGAACCCAATTTTGAGTTAGACAAAAAAACCCAAATTTTGGCCCGATGACTTGGTTCCACAAAATTGAACGCATGGCCCACTCCATTTGCCACAATTTGTGTTGAAAAACCTTCATAACATCCCCATACATCAAACTTGAGCTTCAATTGACATTGGTGAGGCCTCAATTTCCTTGGATTTTAACCTAAGTCCAAAAAGCCCCAAATTTACCCCAAATTGGCCATGTCTCAAAGTCTCACCAAATTGATAGCCTTAGCCCCAAAATTTCCACACCATCCCTTCATGAAAAATTTTCACAACATCTCCCTTGATCATTTCAACTATTTAATTTGGATTTAACCTAAGGCTAGACCAACCTATACCCATGTCTAGCCCAACATGCCCAAATTGACCAAACTTAAAAAATCCATCAAATTGACTCACCAATTGAACTCAAAATTACTTCAACCCTTCACCAAAAATCTTCATAAAAATCATCTACACAATGTTTATCAATCAATAGGGTCAAATTACATGGCTAGCCTAGCCCAAACCCAAGCTTTGATCAGTTGAACCCACATTGAACCCATGAACTAAAGATGGCCTAACTACCCCAAACTCACCAAATTAATGACTCCACAACCATTAGTTGGACCCTAGTGACCAGCCTAAACCTCTTAAAGCCACCTAAACTAAGCAATGGACCAAAGTTCCCCTAAATTAATGGATTTAATGCCATATTTTCATAAGCTTAGGATATTTTTGCCAAAACAAAGCATAAACACATTAAGTTGCTTTGACATATTCCCCTAGCTCACCTGACCTCCCTAGCTACTAGGCTTGCCAGGCGGCCAACCTAGTGGCTGTAAAATGGACAAAATGAGAGCCACCCCCATGGGATTAAACCTAATTCAAACCTAGAGGCCACCTCATCCAAATTGAAGTTTAGAGCCGCTTTGCCGTCCACCTAGGCAGCACATTTCACCCCCCAATTGGCCATGGTAGCAAGCCTAAGGCCATGTTTATAAAATGCTCCCCTCCATGGCCATGGAGGGAGAGCTGAAAATTACTCTAAGATACTTCCCAAAATTGATCCCAAAGCCTCTTTGTGACCTCCTCAGTGCAACCCAACCACCACATTGCCCTGAATCCCCTTGTCGAAGCTCAATTTTTGAGCTCAAAACCATGTCGGAGATAGGGCAAGGCTCTCCACATTTCTAAACTCTGCCAAACTCAAATTAAACTTACCCACACCTTCACAACAATGAGAGAAGCCAAAGCCCTATCAAATCCCCCTTCCACAGAGCCCCTAGCATAGCTCTAGACCAACACCTGAAATCGATCTTGTACTAATTTGGGTCTAGACATTTCACCATAGAATGAGGCTTAATCCCTAGCTTCTTTAGACCCCAACAAACCTGCTGAGACTCTCTGATCAAAGCTTTACTTCTCAGAGCCAAGGTGTAAAACTTCTCCTCCTCCCAAGCATATTTTGATTTTCTATTTAATTAGGTTTAATTTAATTGCTTGATTGCTGTATGGATATGTTCGTCTCACTTAAATGAGTCCATAGGATCAATCCCAAGGTGATTTGGTTGAGTCTAGGCTAAGATCTTAGTGTTTTAGTATGGATAATCATGGGAACGCTCAATTTGGGACGATGACGGGGAGTCGTCCGATCGCGCGTGTTTCGGATGGACGGAGGAGATCGAGCCGGATAGTGTTACATTACATGAACCGCGGGCCAAGTCAGCAGCTACGTGGATGGTGGTGTCCAACCAGAGTGTGTCACGCGTGCTTTTGGAGCTTTCTAGGACACAGTTAGTGTCACGCGTTTAATAGATAAATAAGGAAATTAAAAAATCAAAAAATGATCACTAGCTTTAAAAATTCATATCTTGGTGTTGAAAAATCATAAAAATAAAATAAAAATACTATCTTTTTCAGTGAATAGAGGAGAACAATGTGAAAATGATTTGGAGTCCATTTGATGATAATTTTATTTTAATTAATTAAACAATAATTTGGATGTTTTGATTCTCCATGCATGTAGTAATCTCACCATGGCTTGAAATTTTAGGATTTTCTTGCCTCTGTCTTAGAGAACATTCCCTGATTTTTTCAAAGTCAGAGGAGGTCCCTAGACAGATAATCATAACTTTCATGTTTATGTGCATTACTTGCTTAAAATAATCATGGAAATTAGCATGTTGCTTATAAAAATCCAAGAAAATTTTGAAAGGTTTATGATGACTAGAGAGCCTTCAAGAAAATTTGTCATTAGCTAAGTCATTTAAAATAAACCTAAACTTTACAAACCCTAAATCACTAACATAATTAATTTTTAAAAAATACAAACAACAAAAAGGCTTGATTTTTTATCTTCATTATTTTTTAGGATCTAGAGAACTCATCATAAAAACTTCAAAGCATTTTGAGTTCATTTGGTAACTTAAGTTGATTTTTAAAGATAAATAATATTTTTGGCACTAAATTAATTTTTAATAATTAAAATATAACATAAAAATTATAAAAACTTATTTTTTGAGTTCTCTGTGATCAAGTGTATCTTCTAAAAATATAATAGTATTTAAAATAAAAACTTGATTTTTAACCTCTTTTCAATATTTAAATAATTAAAAATTCATAAAAATCACAAAAAGAATAATTCATGGAAATGTTTGAAATTGCATCCTAAGTATTTAAGAACCATTAGAATATTTTTCCTAATTTTCTAAATAAAGATACTGAATTTCAAAGCTTAAAATTTTTTTTAAAGGCTAAAAATGGGTTTTCACTAAGAATAATTCCAATAAATCAAATAAAAATAAAAAATATATAAAATTTTCTTATTTGGGTTCTCTGACATCAAGAAGGTTTTTCAAAAATACAAAACTTAATTCTCCCTATTAAAATTTTTTATATTTAATAAATACTCTAGAAGTTAAAATGATTGTTCAAATTCAAATAAAATTAAAAAAATCATGAAATTTGGTCCAAAAGCTTATCTAGTCTAGGTCTAGCTCCAGTAAAAATTTCAAGAGATTTGGATTTACCCTGGTCAAGTTAGGGATTTTCTTGGAAAAATCCTATTTTTGCATGAAAATAATTATATAAATTAAATTAAAATTTTAAAAATCACATTTTCTCCTCTGATGTCTTAATTTGAATTGAATTTGACATCGTATGAGGTGATAGAGCCTTAGGGGCAAATGTGTAGTTTTAGAAAATTAGTCTTAATTAACATTTAGGCTTAATTCAAGGAGGTAAACGGGCAACCTCTGATCTTAATTTGATGTTTGAAACATAAAGGATTAATTGGTAGAATCCAACCTCACTTTCTTAATTGAAAAGATAGGTTAATAAATTTCTAAATTATTAAAATTTAGAAGTTTATTAAAATAAAATGAACCGATGACTTAGGGGTATGAATTTTGAAGTCAATAATTAATCAATTTAATGCCCCTATTTTTGATTTTCAAATGAAATTCAAATCATGAATCATGGCCACCTAAAGCTTAACCTTTTCAAAACTAATTAAGCCACTCACCAGGTCTTTAGGGCTTAGTAGTGACTTAGGCTAAATCAAGTTTCATTTAAATGTGGACCAAAAAAGTAAATATCAAATAAAATTAAGACATCTTTCAAACACTATGAACCACCAAAATTTGGCTAAGTGTTCCAATAACACTAACTTGCCTCTTTAAGGGTCTTCACCCACAAAATCTTCAAAATTAAATTACAGGTGATAATTATCTTACTCTTAGGGATAATTGAGACATCAATGCTCACCGAGCACTAAGGGTATTTACAGGATGAATTATTAAGAAACATATTAAGTTTAAAAGAACTTGAGATTTTCCACCAGGCAGCGAGATAGTAGCATAAACCTGCTTCTTTCTCTAGATCTGTTGGATACATCAGAGATTTACTAAACTTAATATTTTGGTTTGGCAACATCATCCTTAATTAAACTCCTAAGGACCCACCAAGATATGACTTAGGGTTAGATAGGTCGTCAAAATTTTACTTCCCTGTTTCATATAAACTGTCTTAGCTTGCCTTTCTAGTTTCAGGTGGTGGAACGAGAAGACTAATCAGGTACGCTTTTACAGTTTTCAGCGTCGTCTTTCTAGTACTTTTAAACCTGCAAATTTGCATGCTAAACAACGACGCCACCCTACATGAAAACTAAAACAATTAGGATAGCCACAAAACCAAAACCAAAACCTAAAACTAAAACTAAAATCAACCAAGATAAAATTCACCCCCACAACATTCAAAATATAAAAAAACTCAAAATTTCATCACAAACATCACACAAAACTACAACTTCAACTAAATTAAGATGACTATATTGGATGATCGGGAATCCCTCTCAGGAGGTAACCTATGGTTGCTAACGAGGCTTCCCAAGATCTAAATGAAATTATGGAACTCATTAAGTTGAGTTTAGTATATTCATTTAGACTAAGTGAATCCAATAGAAAATAGTAGTGTCGGAACGAGAGAACCGTAGGATCCTAACTGGTGTCGCTCTAATCAACTATAACATGCCCCTATAAAATTTAAAGAACTTCAAACGTAACGCCACCTGATTTAACATCATAACTTGACGCACTAGAAAACTCAAACTCATCGTAGCAAGGAGCTTGGAGCTAGCATGGTTGACAACATGGTCATCTTTAACAACAAAACCTGTCTTCTACAGCTAAACCAATCTTCCTTCCTTAGATATAAATAATAAAGCCATAGGAATTCGAGGTTTTTTTCTTATGCAACGTAAATCCTCATCTTATCTTTAGGCCTTTGTACAGCCCTGCTATGCAATAAAAGCCCTAAATCGTCTTAAGATTTCGAGGTTGTCGTCCATCATGACCTAAACCCTCACATCTTTCAGGCTATTTATGTGATCGTTTCACACGAATGTAAGCCCTAACTAATAAAATTGGCAGGATGAAACACCTAAATATTTCTCCTCAAAACCAAAGCCAAACATTAGGATTGCTTGGGAAGTCACCGAGGTTCCCCTCTGGATCCATGACATCCCTTAGTTCTTCCTCCTTTGGACTCTACAACAAAATGTTCAAAATTTGAACCAATCCCCTTTCACACCTCTACGTGTGATCTCATTTGAGTCCTACCCTTTGAAATTCCTTGAAGATAATATTTCCTGATTTTTATCGAGAGTCTTCTAAGTATTTCTTAATTTTTATCGAGAGTCTTCTTAGGTGTTCCAAATTTGAACCAATCCCCTTTCACACCTCTACGTCCGATTTCGTTGAAGAGTCCTATATAAAATGTTCCAAATTTGAACCAATCCCCTTTCACACCTCTACGTTCGATTTTGTTGAAGAGTCCTACTCTTTGAAACTCCTTGAAGATAATATTTCCTGATTTTTATCGAGAGTCTTCTTAGGTGACTTTAGATTGAACCAATCCCCTTTCACACCTCTACGTCCGATCTCATTGAAAAGTCCTACCCTTTGAAATTTTTATTCTACAATAAAAATGTTCCAAATTTGAACTAGTCCCCTTTCACACATCTACGTCCGATTTCGTTGAAGAGTCCTACCCTTTGAAATTCTCTTTCACACCTCTACATCTGATCTCATTGAAAAGTCCTCCCCTTTGAAACTCCTTGAAGATAATATTCACACCTCTACGTCTGATTTCGTTAAAGAGTCCTACCCTTTGAAATTCCTTGAAGATAATCTTTCTGATTTTTATCGAGAGTCTTCTTAAGTGACTTTAAAATGTTCCAAATTTGAACCAATCCCCTTTCACACCTCTACGTCCGATTTCGTTAAAGAAGCTACCCTTTGAAATTCTTTGAAGATAATATTTCTTGATTTTTATCGAGAGTCTTCTTAGGTGACTACCCTTTGAAACTCCTTGAAGATAATATTTCCTGATTTTTATCGAGAGTCTTCTTAGGTGAATATAAAATGTTCCAAATTTGAACCAATCCCCTTTCACACCTCTACGTTCGATTTTGTTGAAGAGTCCTACTCTTTGAAACTCCTTGAAGATAATATTTCCTGATTTTTATCGAGAGTCTTCTTAGGTGACTTTAGTTTGAAATTTCTTGAAGATAATATTTCCTGATTTTTATCGAGAGTCTTCTTAAGTGACTTTGATCATTTAAGATGTAATTAACTATAGGGCTTTGCCCTTATAGGAAGCTTTTTTTGAACATAGCTCAATATAAACATTATTTAATTCCTTATATTAAATAGGGAAACTTGTTGGCAAATACAAAGGTTTCGCATACCAAACGCGTGTCACATATTACCTAGTTTATTTGATCGAGCCTCATCCTCAAGCCTTGTGTATATCCTTCGAAATAGATACAGGATTTGAGGTACAGTGCTCTTTGATTTAAACTATGAAAAATATGGGGTTAGTTTGATTTCATATTTTTTCATAAATCTAAAGTATATATGCAAATTAAAACGTCCTTCTGAAGCTGGTGATGGGATTTCGATTCCGGCGACCGACAGCTTCTTACGGGCCACTCTCCAACCAAGACTAACGTCGACAGCTTCTAGCGACTCCACTGGGGAGTAGCTTTTATCTCAACACAAATCAAGAAATAATATCTTCACACATCGGTAATGTGTCTGTTTCCATCTTGGACAAAATTACCCTTCATTCGTTGACATACTTTACCCATTTTTGTCTTGGGAAATTACAACTAACTCCTTGAACTTCAGAACTATCTATTCAATCATCTCTAAATAGAGGGGTCCAGGGGGCCATTAAGGACTCCTTAAATTTTCATGTGGGGCCATGACCCCAATATTTGTGATGGTGGACTAGTTCCACCTAGGCGTTGTCTGCCACTAAATGGGTACTGCACTGGGTCCTAAAATACTTCACTTCTCCCTTCCAAATTTGATTTGCTACTTTGCAAATTGTGTTTTGTTGCACGACGCACTTTGAAATTTTCTTTCATTAATTAAATTTTACACCTCTTGATTTTTCTTAAACAAGATTTTAAAATACTCATAAATTAAGAACCGCTCAGTCTATAGATCAACCTCAACTTTCAGTGCTTGCACTAAAATATAATGAGGTTTTTTTCTATATAGCTAACCCTGAAACTTTTTGTTTTTAAGCCTGCAGCAATGGTCTACCCAACACTGACCTTTTTCTGCAACCCGCAATTGAGGCACAAAGCCCGTAATCTCGCGACTACCATCAAATTCGAAGCCAAATTTAAAGATCTCGAGGTCATCCTCGGTAAAGCCCTAATTGTAGTGATGAAGATTGCCACACCGAAAATACAAGAACCATGCGTAAAATTTAGTCTGAACTGCCTTCAAGACTTCCCTGCCTATAAGAAGTCTAAAGCTACTACCGCCACGATACCCGCTAAACTTACTATCCTCACCGCTACTAAAGGGAAAGAAGTAATGATTATTAAGGATCCAAGTGAGGCATTATCTGTCCCACCACCCGTGTTTAAAATCAGATCAAGTTTGAGGACTTTACCGCTGACCCGCACACGAAAGAGGAACCACAATAGAAGAGTTCGGAGGGTCATCAAAGCCCAAACTCTGAAGGAGACACCTGTTGAGGAGGAGCCTCGTCAAGTTGAAGAAGTGTTACTAGAAATTTATCCACTCCTACGAGGGAATAGATTCCATCCTCTGATGAATATCAATGGATATGAGACTATCTAGAGAATCACCGCTGCATTACCACCACTTCATGAACATGGTGAGGAGAGAAAGAATTTCACTCCTATCACCCGAGTTAGTGCAGTTTTCAAAAGCCTAGCTACCAAAGAAGGATGTTAGGTTAGTGAGTTACTTAAACAAGTGGGAGATGCAATTTCCCTCGCATGAAGAAGGAAATTTTGAAGGGCGTCAAATCCGTCAGACAGTCCCAGAAGACAACTGGAGTGTCACCTACTCACATCCCTATTTGGTTTCGTTTAGGGAACATAGTTGATACCACAGTAATTACTACTGATTATACCGTCATCAGGATCGCTGGCCGTCCACTGGTTAAGTCGAGACCCGTTCCAAAAATCTTATCCGTCACCCATTATGGAGATATTCCTACAATCCTAAAGGCAAAGACAAGATGATTACCTGGCACTATAGCCGGTCTACACCATGAAGAGCATACTGTCCCTCAACATACTAATATTTCTACTAAGCCACTCCGTGTTGAGACATATCGTCAAAAAAGAAAAAGGTTTGGGTGCCTAAGGTGGCTGCACCGATACAGTCCGGCGAGCCTGTGTTATTAGAATAGGAAATGAAACCATGATCTGAAATATCTAACATTGTCTCAACAATAGCCAACTAGATGGAGGAACAAGTAAAGGATGTCCACTGGGTCCTCCAAATATTAAAGCGATAAAGGAATAAATAACTGAAGAGAACGTTGAGAAACTCAGGATCGAGATTTTCGAATTAGCTTGAGAGCACAGAGTTTTCATCGATAGTAATGATGAAGATTTTGATTGCAATGATTACTTGGAGGAAGATTTCATGGATGTCCATGTAATTGAAACAAGAGCCGCCACATCTTCGCGTGAGGCTCAACCTCACATCGAAGAGAGCGTCGTAGATGAGCTGCATAGGGTTGTCCTTCTAAAGGATGAGCAAGTTAGTCTACTAAAGAAAAGAATAGAAGAGATGACCGCATCCATGACCGCTATTGCCACTATTCAGAGGCAATCACAAGCGCCGTAATTTGCTTCTCCAGAGATCAATCATCCAGACATCATACACATCACAGATGAAAGAAGAGAGGTTGCTTCAGCAAACAGAGATGAGCAACATAGAAAGGATTCTCCATCAGGTACTATACCAGAAAAGGAATTCAAGAAAATGGTTGAACAAATGCAAGAAGTTTTAACCCAATCTAAGGGTGGTGCATTGGTTCTAAAGGGTAGACCTAATATGAGAAATTTGATGTCGTGCCTTTCTGACAATAACTTTATATGTGCTTAAAAATACAAGTTTTTAATACTGCCGCTAGAAGATTTAATTCCTCAGTAACGACACCAAAAACTTAATAATGGTTATAGATTCGATAAAGATGTATATATAAAATATTCAATAATGGTAAAGTCACACTTATCAATGCAAGTATACGATAGATTCAATAAAGATGTATATATAAAATATTCAATAATGGTAAAGTCACACTTATCAACGTAAGTATACGTATTGCTTAAATATTATAGAGCTCTAATGAAGTCCTAGCTATCAATCTCAGAGCGACTAATAATAGAAGCTACAAACTAAGATTTTAGAAAATCAATACTTAATCATAATAATATATTCCAAATTGCTTATCTGTCACTAATAGGCAATTGAAATAAATATGTTATTTTAATAACTCTTAAATAACAAATTATACAAATAAAGTTTCTAATGTGAAATTTAATATATAAGAAAGCATCCTTCTCCTTGTCAATAAATTATAATTTATTGATAAATTGAGTCAGTTCAAATTGTATTGTGTCAAATAGAAGCATACATATTCTTTACCCTTTGGTCCAGGCATAAAGAACATTGACTAATCCTATACTTGGTTGTTGAATCTGCGGCTAGGCTGAGAGGATACCAGCTCTCACTTCAGAGCTCCCACTTTCCCCTCGCCTGAGGGCTAACATATACACTTCAACACCCAAACGATAGGACCAAATTGGGGATTTTAGTCTATCAATCTAAAATCTCCAATTCTACGCTCGATAATTTTATTTCACTATTTATTTGCACCCAACTTCCAAGGACTTTGACCTCCCTGAATCTTGGATGTAATCTTCACTTTAGTTGTAAGACTCAACATATTTTAACCAATCAATTGACCATATTGAAAGTAAATTAAGATCGAAGTGAAAAGACCATCACAACTTATTTAACATTTTCAAAGCTCGACTAATTCAAATCACCATTTCAAAAATCTCAAGACAAGGAGAAAGACACAAGAAACTACTCAGAACTCATGGGGAAGAGACAACAAAACTCATAATTTTTATATATAAGAAAAGCCATACAAACTATAAGTAAACAACACTTATCTCTAACTCCTCCCCAAGCAAACTCCTCGAAGTTCCTCTAAATCTCTTCATTTCTTTACAACACACAGAATTCTTCTTTAAAGCGGCAAGGAGGAAGAATTCTCTCACCTTCCTTCCACTCTTTAAATCTCTCAAAGAATTCCTCACAATCTAACCCTAAATTAGACTCTATACACACAACTGGGGCTCTTGGACGCTATTCAAATCTTCGAACACCTCAAACTCTCCTCAATTTTCGGCCAAAATGCTCTTTTAAAGTTGTAGAAGAGTTTTCCCAATAGTTGCCTAAGCATCCCTCCAAAAATCGTCCACAATCCATGCACCTTTTGAAATATCCATCGATCTCGCTGTCGGCGGTGGGCCTTCTAAATTAATTGATCTGAGTCTCAGGAAAATTGCGCCATCGGCGCCCTAGTTCAAATCTTCCTATTTTGGTCCTTTTTCCCTCCAAATTTGCTCTTTTGTATCTTTTTGCTCCAATGACCCTAATTCATCATTCCTGCAACAAAACATCAAAAATACATTTTTTGCTAGTTCAAATCTTCACATTTTGGTCCTTTTCGCTCCAAATTCGCTCATTTTTGCATCGTTTGCTCCAAATTTACCATAATTCATCATACCTGCAACAAAACATCAAAAATACCCTTCTTTAAAGTGCAATATCATAAAAAACAGTGTAAAATAAGTATGAAAATCTCAATATATTTTCCTTTGATTAAAATCCCCAAACTTAACTAATACATGTCCTTGAGTAATTTGGTACTATATAAAAGTTATGATCTACTGTAGTAAAGTTTTAATTCAGAAATACTATAAGTTTGATTTCAGTAAATATCATTGTGAGATTTTTGGAAAAAAATTTAAGTAATTAAATTCACTCTGTAGGTACAAGATTATCTAGTTATCAAGTTTAAGAGATCTAGTTTCCTATTCATTTCAAGAATGACTATATGTTGTATTATCAAGTTACTTATAATATTCAAATGATATGAACTTCATGAGAAAACCACTAGTAAAAGATATAATCAATAATTATAAGTTCAGGAATGTATTAGGTTTTTCCTTTAGGTAAGTCCAGTGATACTAATTTTTTATTAGGCATCTCCTCATGCTTCTCCTCACTTTCATATATTTTTTTTCTTTCTTTTCTTCTCTCTTTTTCATTTGGATTGCTTTCAATCCTATATATTTTTCTTTTCTTTTTAGGGATTGTTGTCAATCCTTTATTTTTCCTTTTTCAAGTGAGGATTACTATATCTGGATAGCCTTTAATGATTTTTAACATCACCTCGTTCCCTAAATTTGAAACTCAAAGCATTCCTTTACCTTATAAATATTTCATAGTTTTTACATCGGAGCCCCAATCTTTTCTTCTCAAATGAATTTCCAAGATTCTTAACACTTCAAAATATAGTTTGCTTTTCTTTAAATAGTTAACTATAGTGTTATTCTCTTATACTAAATATCTTAATCCACAAAATTAAATTTCATTACAAAAATAATCCCTTAAATTTACCATAATATTTAAATGTCTACAAAATATAGTTATCTGAATTAAATTCTCTACATAAAATCATATTAATAATTTTTTAAAATATTTAAAGTGAGAACATCTAATAGTTAATCTTTTTCTTCCCTCCCCCAAACTTAAATTTTTTAATATGAAATGATATAGGTAGAAAGGAAATTTCTAAATATAAATCATACCTCAGCATTTTAGGCATTTCATTATTCTGAAATTTTTTGCAGTCCTCAAATTTCTACTTCACCTGGTATGTAACATTAGGAGCTTTCTATACATATAAATCATCAGAGAATTTGTTGGGTAATGAAATTTTGAAATAAGTACAAACTAAATACTAAACAAACACAATATTTTGATAACACATCCACAATACTAAATGACAATTAAAATGCAAAATAAAAATCACATCACATTACAATTTAACAAATTTCAACTACCACATCAAACCATTATAATAGTAAGTAAAAATTATCCAATTATAACATAAAAATAAAAATGAAAGTACAACACACAAACATCTATTTCTATTACAACAATTACAAAAATAAAAGTAAGAGTACATCAACTTCTACCATATGTCAAAATCCCAAACTATGTCTTCGTCTCCTTAGTCAACAGGTGGATTGGGTTGATACTGAGTATATTGGGGGCATTCCAGAAAAGTAACATCAGGCTCATCTCTGTAGTGTCAGACCTGAGCTTCGTAGTAAGCTATCTCAAAGTACGAATGCCTCTGTAGGTACTCACTATCATAATCCTGTCTACGTTCTAAACCCCCAATCCTTTCATTTATTAACTCTATATTTTTTTGCTGCAACGTCAACTCATTCATTAAATCGGCCAGGGTAGGGGACTAGAAGGAGGAAGGTCATAACTAGTAAAGGGGATATCTCTACTAGTCACCGCTAATGACGAATGACTGCCCTAATGGATGTGGTTAGTCGTGAGAAAAAAAGGGTTTCCATCACTTCTAAAGATAAGCACCAAGGAAGAATCCTCACTGAAAGGGAAGAAAGTAATATTACAGAAAGATCTAATGGAGGGGACTAGTCGTCTGCCGTCTATGATAACTGCACCAATCGGGGGCTTAGTCATCGCTAATGACGAAAGACTGTCAGATGCATTACTACAAAGGAAGCAATGGAGAAATGCCAGTCACTGAAAGCATAGGGCTTTCTTGCATGAAGAAAGAATATGCCAGAAGGAGGTAGAAAAATTGCTTACCCCAATTCCTGAGGGGAAAATCTACGATCCAGGCATGAGAGAGTCCTGTTCTAGCTTGCCTACCATAGAGGATGAGTCTGAGTTTGCTACAGAGCTAGAGATACCATGAGTTTCAGATGATCTTTGTACGGGAACGCCGAGATTCCTACATGAATGCCAGCTACAGTGGCATTTGTGGAATATCCAGACTGCAACGTCCTTCACTTAGAGCGTTACAGTACTATGGAGGAGTACATGTACACTAATGCTGGATTTCAGAGAATTGATCATCTGATGGGGGAGCCATATATTCCGCTGGAGATAGAGACAGCACCAGCTTGAATTACTGCTGATATTGAAATGAGGGAGCATCCTTGATAGCTACTGATCATCACCTCAGCAGTATACTACAAAATGACTAAAGTAAACAAAAGAGAATTTGAATTCTTTGAAGAAGTTCAGGGAAGATTTATCAGCGTACTAGAATGCTTAGAGCTATACACCGGAGTCTTCTTTAAAAGAGATGAAAGAAGTATTCTCGACTGCATCTTTGATCTAAGAGATAGGAATTGAGCAGACCTTCTGATGGAAAGAACCTATTCTGAGCCATGAAAATGGATGCGTGGAAAGGGCATGATCACCATACAATGTGGCTGCTATTCCGACCACGATACAATGTGGCTACTGTTGCAACTTCACAAAAGATAAACAAGGAAATCCCCTGGGGATTTTAAAACACTATGAAGTGGACCCGTTACCTCCCATGATAAAATGGATGATCAAGAGAATGGTCCGATGAAGCATACTTCCTGCAGACTGTATTCCCAACAGTGAAGGCGACTACATTCACCTACATATATATCATCATGATTTTGTGAGACCTTTTTGCACGGTCTCTTTCATGAGCAGAAGAAACATTTTATTTAGGAAAAAAATAGATGTCATTGGCGCTTGTGAGTCTGGAGGATCCATAATGATTCTACTACCAGTGGGTTCAGTGTTGGTTCTTAAAGGAAATGGAGCAGACATCGCAAAACACTGCAGTCCAGGGGGTATGACACCGCAGGGTGTCTGCAACCGTCCGAAGAATGGATGACAGCAAAATGCCATATAGATTTTGGTTGAACCCAGAGTTGGAAGAGCTACTGCCTTACGAGCTATGAGAGGGTTGCACCTTTAAGCACATGCAAAGGGAACCCTTGTCTTGAAGCGTGGCTTAGTAGGTCATCCCTATCAGAAGCTCACTCCACCAAAGATGGACACTTAGAAGTCACCTTTTTGTATTGCATTTTGACACAGCAGATATGACGATATATGTATTCTATATGCTCATCTTGTGATATGTACCTAGCATGAGATATTTTTAGATGTACTTTTATGCGTTCAACATATTGTACCTTTTGGCACTTTGGCCAGTACTCAATCTGTAACACTTGTTGGAACAGATTAATAAAATCTCTTCAGAAATTTTGTCTATTTTTTCAATTGTCCTTTTGTGTGATGGATAAAAACCACGGAACCATACATTGGTTCCAAAATACAATGAACGAAGAACAAAACAATAAAAACTTGATAATAATAAAATTCAAACAAGCAACTTTTTTGAAAAATCAACCAACAAAAAATGAATTTTGAAAATATATTTTGATAATTAAATAAGAAAAAAACATCAAGAAAAGAAAATAAATCTGTTGAGTTGATTTTCTTGATTTTGAGGTCTCTTACTCTTTGCCTGCACAGCACGAATATCCTTTTCTACACTAATTTTCTTCACATCCTCGCGGAATTTCATATTCTTCACAAAAGCTTACAAAATTCTACATATCTTCCTCACCAATGTTAACCTTTTCACATGAAAAATATCTTAAAGATAAGTGTAAGACTCCCTTAAATGGGACACACATTCTATCCTCAACCTTACATGATTGGTATAAGACACCCTTGAATGGGACGCGACATGCAATTCTCTACACACATCTTCGAGATGTGTGTAAGACTTTCTTGAATGGAACACAATATCCTATCTTTAACCTTCAAAAATTGGTATAAGGCCCGCTCAAATGGGACACAAAATCTAAATCCGTACACACATCTTTGAGATAGGTGTAAGACTCTCATGAATGGAACACAACATCCGATCCTCAATCTTCCGGGATTTGTATAAGACCCCCTTGAATGGGACATAACATCAAATTCTCTACACATCTCTTCAAGATAGGTGTAAAAATCCCTTGAAAGAAACATAATATCCTATTCTCAACTCTTCAAGATAGGTGTAAGACCCCCTTAAATGGGACACGACATTCAATTCTTGATACGCCTAAAATATATAGTATTTTTAGACACATTATTATACCTATTTCATTAGATATTACGCTTTAATGGAAGGTATTTTTGTGTTTTTCTTTCAGGTACAGGTAAAAAGATGAAAAATACTTACATGAGTGAAAAATGATCAAATTTTGAGGAAATATTTGAAAAATGTGCAAAAGTGTTTTGGTACCTAAGCGTCAGATCTAGCGCTTAAGCATCTGTTAAACACAGAAGGCCACGCCTAAGCGTCAGATGCCCCACACTTAAGCGCCAGTAGGAGTTAGTGGATGAGTAAATTAAATTTTTGCAAATTTTTAAGAGATTTTCAAAGCACCTATCGACTTAATAGGTGGTTACAACCACCATGGATGAAAATTATTGTGAAGGGATGCATATGTTAGAGAAAAACTTTGAATCAAGACACGTTTTGAAGAGATACCAAGGCACCTTTTGGAGAATTGTAAAAGAAGGAAGATTAAGAATTTGAAAGGGGTCCTGAAAGTAGTGGGAAAGTTTTGAAAGTTCTAAAATTGGGGAATTAGTTGGAGAGATTTTTAGGCACCACATATTTTCCATTTTTATTTTAGTTTTATATTGAGAGTGTTGTAAAAGAGAAGAGATTCAAAGGAACTTCAAGAGTTTAGTGGAGGACTTGAGATAAGTTTTTAACTTTTATTTTAGACTACTTTTGGTTTTAATTGAGATTTGTTGTTGGTTTTAATGATTTCTACTTTTAAACTAAAGTGTGGTTTTTTTTTCTCCATGGATTCTGAGTAGTTTTTTTTATCTTTCTTCTTAAAATGATAAGTAATTAAGTGTTGGATGGAAGTTCTGGAGAGTATTGATCTTTAATGTTGGAAGAAGTTGTGATGATTTAAATCGATTTAATTCATTTACTTAATTTAGCCAATCCAGATGTTAAAATTTGTTGTGAGAACTTCTAAGAACCGGGCAAGTATTGTCTCAGTCAACAAATGGAAAAAATCACATGAGGTTGTATGAATGACAATGTAGTTCATATGATTGAGTGAAAATAAATAAGAAAATATTCTTTGAAGTGTTAGAGTTAGAGGACTTTAAAGTGACATGTTAAAGCCCCCAACTTGGTTTATTGTTTTAGGTTTTGATACGAGATGTTAGCCCCAAGGTGGAGGGAATCGAGGGAACTTTAGAGTGAGAGCTAGTATCTTCCTTGCCTAGTCGGTCTTTAGAACTATTCAAACTTTAAATTAGTCAATGTTCTTTATAGCATCTATAGTAAGGGTAGAGAATATTATTGCTCCTATTTGACGCAACACAATATGCTTAATTCCAGAACAAAATTTCTATACTTATTACTCATTCATGATAAAGAGAAAGATATTTTCATATTTAGTGCTTTTCTTCTACAAAAACATAAGTTATCTTTTTAAATTAGTTTTGTTTTTGTCAAAATATTAAAATTAACAAAAATATTTAAACTTTCTTTACTGCAAAATCTTCTTTAGTTTAAATAATTATCTTTTTAAAAATAAAAAGTTTTCCAAAAAGTGCATATTGCATGTCTTCTCTGTGGGTTCGATATTCTGGTCTTAATCAAAAGTCTTGTATTACTTGATAACAATACATATACTTGCATAGTATCTCAATTTATATAAATTAAAAGTTAAATTCTTATTTTTCTTCAAGATCAAGTTCTTGGTTTTGTTGGGAAATAAGGAAATATAAGTAAAAAATATAATTAGAATTATTGTTATATTATTGCATAAAAGCATATTTATGATTAAGTTTTAGTGTCGTTGTCGAGGAAGTGAAGTGAAAATTGTAAAGAATCTATTAATTTAAAAGAAATTTTCTATTTTTATAAAGTATTATTTTAACTTTAAGTTATTGTATTTTATTTTTTCTGTGTTTAGTTTTATTTTATTTTATGTTAGTGTATGTGTAGTTCAGGTTCTGAACGACTAGTGCCCTGTGATTCTGAATTAGAGAGAACTGTTAGAAAAATTAGAAAAACTGAAAAAGTTAAAAATCTTTAAAAATCCAAAAAAATTACAGAAATGGCAAGCCAAAATGATCAAAATGCTGAAATTCATCAAGAGTTTGGACCTTTAAGCGATTATGCCAATCCTACTGTAGATGAACTTCATTGTAGTTTTCAAAAACCTAATGTAGTGGTTAATTCATTTGAACTTAAACCTGTCATTATCCAATTGGTATCAAATAATCAGTTTGGGGGATCACCGACTGAAGATCCAAATTTACATCTTGCTAATTTTCTAAAATTGTGCACTACATTTAAATATGATGGTGTATCAAATGATGTCATAAGACTTAGGTTATTTCTTTTCTCATTGAGGGATAAAGATAAGATGTGGTTGAATTCTTTATCACCTGGATCAATCAGAACTTGGGGTAATTTAGAACAAAAATTACTTGCTAAATATTTTCCACCATCAAAAAATGCAAAGCTTAGAAATGATGTTACATCTTTCAATCCGTTTGAAGGGGAATCTATTTATAAAGATGGGAAAAATTTAAAGAAGTCTTAAGAAAGTCTCCACACAATGATATACAAGATTAAATAATAATTCAACTTTTTATAATCGATTAGTTGGATCTCTAAAATCAATTATCGATGCACTGCTAGTACTTCATTGATGTCAAAACCATTTCATGACGCCTATGCTTTATTTGAAGAAATGGCTACCAATAATTTTCAATGTCCTTCTGAGAGGGTGAATCCTTAGAAAATAGCCAATATTCATGAATATGATGCATTTACTATGTTAGCAAATCAAGTTGCTGCAATTTCAAATAAGTTAGACCAATTTGGAATGAATTTTCTCAACCAATTTCCATGATTTAAGAGAATTCAATAGGTCAAATGATAGATTCTCAAGCATCATTATAAACTTTGGATGACATTAATAACTAGTAAAATAACTCATATTCAAATTGATATAACCAGGTTGGAAAAACCATCCCAATTTTAACTAGAATAACAACTTGGGTGGTAATAATCAGCAATGGGGGAACAATTTGTAAACTGGAACAATCAAGGGAATAATAATTATAGATCTACTTATCCTCCACATTTCAATAGAAATACACAATTTAAGGAGAAGAAATTGTCTATAGAAGAAGTGGTGTTACAAACGGGAAATCAATTACAAAGTCAAGGAGCTGCAATTAGAAATATTGAGAATCAACTTGGGCAAATATCAAATTCATTTAGTAATAGATCCCAAGGAACACTTCCTAGTAATACTAAATCAAATCTAAAATACTAGAATAAAGGGCAAGTAAAAGCTGTTCAACTTAGAAGCAGAAGAGAGTTGGCCGGTAGGGTTTAAAAAGAAATTGAAGTAGTGAGAGAAGAAATTGAAAAATCAAAAGACGATGCTCCATAAGATTCTGAGAGACCTTTTTCTCTGCTGAGAATTGATTTGGAAAAAACACCACCTCCATTTCCTTAGAGAATTCGTCAGCAAGAAGTTGGATAAGCAATTTTCAAAATTTCTAGAAATATTTAAGAAGCTTACAATTAATATTCCATTTGTTGAAGCCTTAAAACAAACGCCAAGCTATGCAAAGTTTACGAAGGATATTATCAACAAGAAAAGTACATTTAAAGATAATGAGATTGTTGTACCTATTGAGGAGTGCAGTGCTATAATTCAGAAAAGCTTCCTAAAAAGCTTTAAGATCTCGATAGCTTTACAATTCCATGTACAATAGGAGACAAATTTTATGGGAAAGCTTTATGTTATTTAGGTACAAGCAATAACCTTATGCCATTATCAATATTCAAAAGATTGAGATTAGGAGAAATAAGCCCTACTACTGTATCTCTGCATTTAGTTGATTGTTCCATTACATACCCTAAATGAGTTATAGAAGATGTCCTAGTGAAAGTGGATCAATTTATATTTCATATTGATTTCATTGTAAAAGAGTTATAGAAGATGTCCTATTGAAAGTGGATCAGTTTAACTTTCCAGTTTATTTCATTGTGCTAGATATGGAGGAAGATAAAGTGATTTGGGGAGACCTTTCCTAGCCACAGGAAGAGCAATGATAGATGTGTAGAAAGGGGAATTAATAATGCATCTTAATGATCAAACTTTTACTTTCAATATTTCAAGAGCAACAAAATATCCTGCAAAAGGTAAAGATGATGAATGTTATAGGATGGATGTTATAAGATATCTAAGTGAATGTCATTTCAAAAAAACTTATGAAGAAAAATCTGAAGAAAAAGATTTGGAACACAAGTAAGAAGAGGAATTAGATTGATGTGAAGAACTTTTTAAAGAAGATTCAAACTATGCTCGAGAAAGTTTTGAAATTTTGGACACGATAGATAAAGATAAATCATTTTGTCCATCAAATAAAAAACCTCCAGAACTTGAGTTGAAGTTACTTCCTGAACATTTAAAATATGTCTTTTTAGGAAATTCCTCTACTTTACCAGTTATAATTTCCTCAAAATTAACGATGGAAGAAGAAGATATGTTGATGAAAATTTTGAAAAGTATTAAAAAAGCCTTTAGATGGATAATTGCTGATATTAAAGGAACTAGTCCTTCAATTTGTATTCATAGATCTCATATGGAAGTGAACTGCAAACCAGGGCTAATCCTCAAAGGAGACTGAATCCTGTTATGAAAGAAGTTGTTAAGAAAGTAATTTTAAAGTGATTAGATGATGGAATTATCTACCCTATTTGAGGTAGTGCATGGGTTAGTTCAATTCACTACGTTCCTAAAAAAGGAGGAGTAACTATAACTGTGAATGAAGATAATGAATTAATACCTACTAGACAAGTTACAGGGTGGTGAAAATGCATTGATTATAGAAAATTAAATCTTTCCACTATGAAAGATCATTTTTCATTACCATTTCTAGATCAAAAGCATGATAGACTAGTTGGGCATAAATGCTTTTGTTTTCTGGATGGATATAGTGCTTATCACCAAATACAAATATCTCCTGAGGAACAAGAGAAAACAACTTTTACCAGTCCTTATGGTACTTTTGTTTTTAGAAGGATGCCCTTTGGTTTATGTAATGCCACTACAATATTTCAAAATTGTATGATGACAATTTTTTGTGATTTAATTGAAAAAGGGATTGAAGTATTCATGGATGATTTTTGAGTGTTTGGAACTTCATTTGACTCATGTTTAAAACATTTATCTAATGTTCTTAAGCGTTGTGAAGAAACAAATTTAGTCCTTAATTTGGAAAAATGCCAATTTATGTAGTAAGAGGAATGGTACTAGGTCATCAAATATCAGAAAATGGTATGGAAGTAGATCCTGCTAAAATTCAAGTGATGTCTAATTTACCTTATCCAACAAATGAAAGGGAAATTAGAAGTTTTTTAGGACATGCTGGATTCTATATACGATACATTAAAAACTTTTCAAAGATTGCTAAGCCTTTATTCCATTTATTGGAGAAAGATGCAATTTTCAATTTTAATGAAGAATGCCTAAAAGCTTTTAATTTATTAAAAGAAAAATTAATCTCTACACTAATTATAGTTTCACCAAACTGAGGAAAACCTTTTGAATTGATGTGTGATGCTAGTGATCATGCTATAAGAGTTGTTTTAGGACAAAGGTATGATAAAATTTTCAAAGTAATTTACTAGCTGGTAAAACTCTTAATGAAACTCAAACTAATTATACAACAACTGAAAAATAATTATTAGCAATAGTATATGATTTTGATTAATTTAGATGATATTTAATTGAAACTCATTGTGTTGTGCATACAAATCATTCTACTATTAAGTACTTAATGAAAATGAAGGATGCTAAACCTAGACTTATAAGATGGATTCTTCTTTTACAAGAATTTTATTTTGAAATAATAGATCGAAAGGGGACTGAAAATCAAATTGTTGACCATTTGTCAAGGATTGAGTAAGAAAAAGCACTGTATTTTGAAAAAGAAATTAATGAGCATTTTCCAGATGAAAAATTGTTCACTATTAATGAGTGGCGTGTTCTGTGGTATGTTGACATTGTGAACTTTATTGTTAGCAATATTATACCCTATGGAATGACATACATATAAAATAGGAAATTTATTTCTGAAGCTAAGACTTATTTTTGGGATGACCCATTTTTATATAATTAATGAAAGGATCTAATTATTTGAAGATGTGTACCATTAGAAGAAGCTTATGAAATTATCCAAAAATGTCATAATTCTGATTTTGGGGGACATTTTGGAGTTGATAAAACTACATAAAAAATTTTACAATCTGGATTTTATTGGCCTACAATTTTTAGTGATGTTAATGCTCATATCAAAACTTTTGATAGACATCAACGAGTAGGTAATATTCTAGAAGAAATGAGATGTCTCTCAATTATATGCTAGAAGTTGAAATTTTTTATGTTTGAGGATTAGATTTCATGGGACCATTTATACCATCGAGAAGTTGAAATATTTGATGTTTGGGGATTAGATTTCATGGGACCATTTATACTATCTTTCGTTAGAAGTTGAAATATTTGATGTATGGGGATTAGATTTCATGGGACCATTTATACCATCTTTCAAAAATTTATATATTCAGTTAGTAGTGGACTATGTATCCAAATGGATAGAAGTTGTTGCTTTACCTCGATGTGATGCTCAAAGTGTTACAAAATTTTTGAAAACAAACATATTTTGTAGATTAGGGATGCTGAGAGTTATCATTATTGATGGGGGAAGTCATTTTAGAAATGCCATAAAGGAGAGTTTATTAAAGAAATATAATATAAATCATAGGATTGTTACTGCTTATAATCCTCATACAAGTGGTTTGGTTGATATATCCAACCGAGAAATTAAAAGAATTACTGAAAAATTTGTGAATCCAACAAAAATAGATTGGTTAGTCAAACTTGACTATGCTTTGTGGGCTTAAAGGACTGCATACAGAACTCCTATAGGAATGCCGCCATATAGGCTAAGATTTGGGAAAGCTTGTTACTTACCAGTTGAATTTGAGCATAAAGCATATTGGGTGATTAAAGAGTTCAATTAAAATTTGAAAGATGTTGGTGAGAAAAGATTATTGCAATTAAATGAGCTTGAAGAGATAATGAATGAATCTTATGAGAGTACCAATATTTATAAAGAAAAGATGAAGATATGGCATGATCGAAGGATTCTTACTAAAGAGTTTTAGCCAGGGCAACAATTTTTGCTATATAATGCAAGGTTAAGATTATTGCAGGCAAACTTAAGTCTAGATGGATGGGCTCATTTGTTGTCATAAAATTTTATCCTTTAGGAGCTGTGGATATTAAAGATCCTAATTATAAGAAAATATTTAAAGTTAATGGACATAGGCTGAAACCTTACTTTATAGGGGATCAACATAAATTTAATGATGAAATGATGTTGGGTCAACCAGCATAAGCACTAGTTATGTCGGGCTGACGACTTAAAATAAAGTGCTTTGTGGGAGGCAACCCATAGTTATCAGAGTGTTTCTATTTTGAATGTTGTTTTGTGTGTGATTAAGAAAATTAGGGTAGTATTTTTGAAACTATAATGTGTTAGTAAATATTTTAGGAATTTATTTAGTGACCAAGACATGTTAGAATGAGAATTTGGATGTTAAATTGACTAGTGCAAAAATGTGTACTGACGCTGAAGCGCCAGATCCGGTGCCTAAGCGCTGCAGTTTAAATACATGTGCAAAATTAAAATTCTAGAATTTTTAACCTCCAATTAGTTTGTAATAATGTGCCAAGGTAGTTTCTAGCAGGTATAGGAGTTATTGGAAGGATTTAGGCCTATAAATAGAAGAGTTTTGTGAAGGAATTTCACCAAGATCATTTCTAGCCCTAAAAGTTTAAGAGAAAGTGAGATTAGAGAAAATGTCTTCATGGGAGATGGATTTGAAGAAGAAGGAAGAAACCATGAGGAAGAGGTTCATTAGTCAAAGTGCACAAAAGATGTATAACAATTTCTTAGCCGTTAGTATTGAAGGGATATTAGAGAAGATCAACAAAATTGAGAATATTATGGCTTTATTGGAGACCAAGGTACTTGAGTTGCATGCAAATCTAGAGCATATTGGATGGAAATTAAAGATGCAATTTAGCCACACAAGTTATATAGAGGAAGTAGATAAGGAGATGTTCATAAAGCTGAAGTGGATTGAAGAAGATAGTATCAAAGCTCGTCACCGCTGTCCTTTTTATCAACTCTATATTCCTAAAGAGACTAATGAAAGATAGGAATTTGTTCCTTCAAATGAAGAATAGAATTAAGTTTAGTGTTAAAATTTATG
Source organism: Phalaenopsis hybrid cultivar (assembly GCA_002079205.1). Taxonomy (NCBI): domain Eukaryota; kingdom Viridiplantae; phylum Streptophyta; class Magnoliopsida; order Asparagales; family Orchidaceae; genus Phalaenopsis; species Phalaenopsis hybrid cultivar. The sequence goes on along the minus strand of JXCR01148148.1, from coordinate 236,105 downwards.
TGTTAGAAGTTCTTGTTTTCAAGTGGTTTAGTGTTTAATTCTTGTTTTTAGTATTTATGATTTCTTATATGTGTTTAATTCTGAAATGATTGTTATATATTTGTATTTAGAAAAATTTTCTCATCAAAGACTATTTGGAGTGAGAATTAAGTGTTTAAAGGTATTTTTACTTGTTTGTGAATTAAGATAAGTTTGTTTGTATGAAAATTTGCGTTGTTTTTAGCCTCAAATTGAAACATTTATTATGGAGAATTTTGAGAGAGAGGGGAGTTATCGGAAGTTGAAAATAGTCATTTAAGTGCTATGAGACCATTTAGGGGTGGTTTAATTAGGTAAATAGTGCGTTTTACTTTAATTTAATGATTTTAAAAATTGTGCACTGGCGCCTAAGTGCCACATCTCGTGCTTAAGCATGAGCCAACCCGAGAGGCAGTCGCCTAAGCACCAATTACTAATGCTTAAGTGTCGGTTCACAAAAATCGGTTTGCAAATAAATAAAAGTGAAATTTCAGCCTGAAAATCACCATTTCTAACACCACCGTCACCTTCAACCTCTCGAGTTCATGATTTTTTAGGGCTAAGGCACATCTTAGGTGAAGATTTATTGGTGGAATCAAGTGAGATCCAAGTTCCTTGAGGTAAGAGCTTTACTTCTATGCAAAAGTTTTGTATTTTCACTATGTATTTTGAGCACATTTGGAGAAATTCAAAAATTTGCTATTCATGGTGGAAAATGATAAAAAATCTATGGAAATTGCATGGGAAGTGTAGTTTATACTTTGGAAGTTTAGTTTAGTAATTTAAACTTGATTTTTGAAGTTATTTTTGGAATTTATAAAATTTGTAGAATGGCACAAAGAATGAAGAGGATAAAAGGAAAGAGCTCTTTTAATTCGAGTAAATTTGTTAGTTGTAAGGCTCAAGATTGGTACAGTGATGCAGTTTAATCACAGAAACTGATTCAGGAGCGATGTTTTAGGAATACAGGTGGAGATGTAGAGGATTTCATCGTTCGCCAATAGTGAGAATGATTCTGTTGTTTCACTACTATGGCGGTTATTTCTGTTGTTAGGGAGTTCTATGCAAACCTCCATGAGGCTGAAAACAATAGAGTCAATGTTTGAGGAAAGGTTGTACCTTTTTCACCAGATTTAATCAACTTGTTTTATCATCTGCCAACTAATACATTATGTTTTTATTCAAATTATAGTTCGACTGAAGCGGAGTTAGACGAGATTATTTCTTACTTGACTATTGAAAGAGGACTTTGGAAGATCACTAATGAGAGGAGAGTCAACTTCCCAACTTCAAAGTTATGTGCACCTTCAAAGTCCTGGCACCATTTAGTCAGAGTTAAATATGATAGCTGGGAAGAAGTGTTGTTACGTCTAAAGCCCATAACTAAGGTGAATGTGAAGACTTATTCTGAGCATTCTATTTTTGGCAGGAGAGGAAGAATTTGTAGGAGTTATGGACTGCAGATGTATGCTGCTTCTACATCTATACCATCTACTTCACGTGCTTCTACATCTAGAGGTGAGTCTACTGAGACATAAGATCAATTATTGCAAAGGATGATGGATAATATTAATTTCACCGCTAATAAAGTTCAGAATTTAGAGCGTTTTGCTAAGCATACTAATAGGTATAGTAGGACAAAGAGTGATTATGAAGAGAAATTCCACTCATCTCTGGAAACCTAATTAGGGGTGACCCAGGAGTGCAATTTCCTCCATATCCTGGATATCCATATTATGATCCTGCAGAAAAGTGGTATAGCGGTGATATAGAAGATAAGATGTAGAATTGAGAGATTTTTATGTTTGTAATATGTATTAGACTATGTGCTTTGGACTTGAGATTTGTGATGTGCTGTTTATTTTTATGTTGTGGACTATGTGGTGTGGTACTGCTGCATTTGCATCTTTGTGATGATATGTACTATGTATTGTGTTTTAGACTTTTGTATTTTATTGTTATTGTGATGTTTGTGTTAGTTGGTAGTTTGTTTTAAAATTTTAGTATAGTAATTGTTGTGATTTTTGTGATTTAGTTAGTTTACAACTTAACTTAATTATATGTCTTTTGAAAATATGAAAATCTTGCTAACTTAGGTCTTAAATATTAAATTTCGAAAACTACTACATAGTATTTTTCTTTTATCATGTTTGTGAGTTTGTTTTTTATGTTGAGATTGTGAAGTCAAGTTAGTGTATTAGTTTGCTTTTATGTTTATACCTACTTTCTAGAAGTCTATTGAATCTCTACATGTTGAATTGAAATGAAAATACTACAATATTTGATCAAAACTAATTTTACTCCTATTTTTAGTTTTATACTTGTATCATTAGGGTATAAAAATTCCTCTTAGCACTTATTTTAAGTTTCATTCCTATTTATATATATATTTGATGCTAAACTGTTTAATCTGTTAAAAATTTAAGTTTGGGGGGGGGGGATGAAAATTATTTTCAAAACTTTAATTTTATTTGTTCTCGAATAAACTACAACTGAATTTGATTTGAAAAGAAAAATTGATCATGTATATGAAGTTATATTAGGGAAGCAAAATTTGATTTTAGAAATGAGTAAGAGAATTTAGTTGAAATTTTGAGTAATGAAGAAAAACTTTAAGTTAAAAGTTTTTAGTGTAGAAAATGATTAATATAAGTAACTATCATTAGTAAGGAACACTATTTTTTTGAAAATTTTAGAAATTTAGACTTTAATTTTTAATATTTAAATTTCTTTAATTAAAAATAATTTTCAAATCTATTAATATATTTATAAGTAAAAGTTTTATATCAAGACTTTTCTTTAGGAAAGGAAAAGTAGAATTCAAAATAATTAAAGGCTTATCTAGATATAGTAATCCTTGCCTAAGAAAAAGAAAAAGAAAAAGAAAAGAAAACAAAAAAGAAAAAAAAAGAAGAAGAAGAAAAAGTGATGTGTCTAATCAAAAATTGGTTCTACATTTCATCTTTTTAAAGTATAAGACTTGAGAAAATCTTAAGCTTATAGATATAATATAGTAAGTAAAATTATTCTTAATAAAAATTTTTAAAGGTATACATCATATTGCAGGTCTACATCATATTGCAGAAGATGCTTTGGAAACAGAAGCTGCTGTCATTTACTGGGCATCAAAAATTGCTAAGGAAGTCAAGTGGATTTGTATTATTGCTGAGGTGGACTCTTCACACCTGGTGGAGCTAGTCACTGCCACCTCTTCCCCCCTTGGAACATAAACCAGTGGATTTACAAAATAAAGAAGATTATCACTGAGATCAAGTACAAAATAAATTTTAATTATAGGGAAGCCAACAGGCCTGCCAATTTCTTGGCTTTGGATGGCTTAAACTTGAGCCATGCAGTGATCTCAACTACCCTCCCTCTCCCTCTACAACTATTAACACAAGGAGACAAACTTCAAATTCCTTATCTTAGAATTCAAAACTAAAATCTTGGGCTCTCCTTGAGGCTCTAGCTCACTACTGATCAAGCTGCTATCCATCTNGGTAGCTAACTGCCAGGCCTATTTACATAAGCTGATCAATTGGAAGAAGTTCCCTCAGATTTTGAAGGTTATAACTAGTATTGATACTCAACATCCTATGGTTATTAAGGTTAGATGGTAGAAGCCTCCTCACCATTCCATTAAAATAAACACTGATGAAAGTTTCACAAATAAGAAAGCTGGTATTGGAGGTACTTCAGAGATCACACAGGAAAAGTTTTGATTTATTTCAAGGCCCCCTATATTGCAGAAGATGCTTTGGAAACAGAAGTTGCTGCCCTTTACTGGGCATTAAAAATTGCTAAGGAAGTTAAGTGGATTTGTATTATTGCTGAAGCGGACTCTTCACACATGGTGGAGCTAGTCACTGCAACCTCTTCCCCCCCTTGGCACATAAACCAGTGGATCTATAGAATAAAGAAGATTATCATTGAGATCAAGTTCCAAATAAATTTTAATTATAGGGAAGCCAACAGGCCAGCCAATTTCTTGGCTTTGAAGGGCTAAAAGTTGAGCGATGCAGTGGTCTCAACTACCCTCCCTCTCCCTCTACAACTATTAAAACAAGGAGAAAAACTTCAAATTCCTTATCTTAGAATTCAGAACTGAAATCCTGGGCTCTCCTTTGAGGCTCCAGCTCACTACTGATCAAGCTGCTATCCATCTACTATTTCCTGTATGGCTGAATGGGCCTTGATTATATATATATATATATACATTTAGATTCTATTTTAGTCTCCTTTTGCTAGAGTCCTGTATGATTGAGGTTGGGTCTCCCTTGGAGGGTGCTATGAGAGATTTGTATTGAGTTAGGGAACCCTCCCATTTTGTAGTCACCTTTTATTATCAACATGTAAGGAGCCAAATAATGCTCCTTTCACCAATATATATATATATATATGATAATGTGTTATTAGCCCAAGAATTACTTCTAGATTTAGAGAACGTCTTCAGAGGTGGCAGTCTGATCTACAAGCTAGATATAAGGAAAGTATATGACACTATCTCATTGGATTTTATCATGTAGGTCCTGACTGCTAGGGGCTTCAAACAAAAATTTTGTCAACTCATTTCAAGATGACTGCATCATAATCTACACTTTATCCTTATCAATGGCCAATCCTAGGGAAATTTAACTACTACTAGAGGACTACAACAAGTGGATCCTCTTTCCCCTATTATTTTTATCCTGGCATTGAATTACACATCTAGAATGATGGATATTTGCTTGCTCAAAAATTTCTACACAAGATACCATCGTAGATTGAATTTGGTAATCTCTCACTTAATTTATGGATATGATATTATGGTATTCTCTAGAGCTAACAAAAAGTGGCGAAAAATGTCTTAAAGTGCCTCAAACTATTCCAACAACACTCCGTATTACATTTCAACATTAGAAAATGCAACCTAGTATTCTGCAGAAACATCTCCACTATCATTAAGAACTAGATTCTAGAGTTTACCAATTTTTCTAAAGCTCTGAAACCTCTAAAATATTTAGGGGTTCTTCTCATTAAAGGAAGATCTTAATAAAAAACAATTTGAAGAAGACTTGGGGAAGCTTTTTGATAAAATATCCAGATAGACTTACTCTTATTTATCTAATGGAGGTAGAATCACTTTGCTCTAAAGCATCCATACCACTTTTCCCTCATACATCCTATAAATGACTACCATGAAGAAAAGCACTCAGTTGCAGATGGAAAGAGTTTTTAACAGGTTCCTGTGGGCTAGGGAGGGACTCCAATTTCACTAGACAAGCTGGCAGAAACTTGCCAAACCCACTATGGTTAGAGGTATGGGGTACAAATGACTACAAAAGCTACTGCAAGCTAATTTGTGTAAAATATGGATAATATTCAGGTAGCAAAACTCTTTATGGGCTAAGATCATGTTGGGTAATTACTGCAGAGAGACCCATGCCAATCTGGTCCATAAGAAGTTGGGGACTCCAATTTGTGGACACACTTTATTAAAATAAAAAGAATGGCTGAAGATTTATACCTTTGGGAACTTGTTAGAGGTGATGTCTACTTCTGCTTGATAACTTGTGTCCTAAGGATATGTTGCAATCAGCTACTAGTACCACTAACCCCAATCTCAGAGTTTCAGATTGCTGAGAGGGGGATAAATGGTCGATACCCAAGCTCAGTTCACTACTGACAAATTCTACAACAAACAATATCTCCAAAGTACAATTTGATAGGACTAGGATGGATAGAATTGTGTGGAATTCCTACTCCACCCAGAGCATCACCAAATATATTTTTGCCAAATTAAACAGCTGGCCTGTGGTCAAGTGGGGGGAGGCCATTTGGAGCAACTATTTATCTCCTTCAATGTCATTTTTCTGCTGGAAATTATTCAAGAAGATGATTCCCACTAATGACATTCTTAAGCTTAAGGGTCTTAGAGGCCCTTCCAAATGTTGTTTATGCCTTAATGTTGAATAATCAGTTGCACACTTATTTTTTGAATGCTCCTTTTCCAAGAGGTATGGATAGAGCTCATCAAACTACTGATTATAAACACTCTAAACTTACATTGGCTGCACCTTCACTCCCGCTGGGAAAGCTAGGAAGACGCTAAGGTTGGCTCTATACCTCTTATTATTTCTTGGTTTCTCTGGATGGCCAAAAGCTAAGAAAATTTTGAGGAATACCATCCCTCTACCAGCAAAGTGACTAGAAACTGCATCTCATACATACTGAAGCTTACCAAACATAAGAAATTCCCCAAGATCTGCACTATCAAGCTAGCTGAACTGAACAATGAGCCCAAAATCATCAAAGTGCAGCGGCAACCACCCCCACAAGATTTTGTAAAGGTTAATACAGATGGCAGCTTCTGAGAATTTGGTTCAGGAGCGAAGGGTGTCTTCAATAACCATGCAGGAAATTATATTCTATTTTTCCAAACACCTATTTTGGAAGCAGATGCACTGGAGGCAGAAATAATTGCAGTGTACTAGGTCATTAAAATTTCCTTATTGGATCACTGGGAGAATTTATGGGTGGAGGTGGATTCAAAAAGTGTATTGCTGCTGCTTCAGGTGTTGACCCCCCCTTCTTGGAGGCATTCCTAATTGCTATAGAAGATTAATTTTATCAAATCCCTACTCAAGGTCAAAGCTCCATTCAATTACAGAAAGGAAATGGCCCTGCTAACTGTCATTAGGTGTAGCTTCTGAGGTGATTAATGTGTCTTCTTCTCCACCTTCTCCTTTTTTTATTACTTGAATGTGATCTTTTGGAGGTCCCTCACTTGAGAATCTGTAATTGACTTATCTATGCTATTCAGAATAAGGTCCTTAATATTGAAATGAGTTTTCAAAGGGGAGTAAACTCTAAATTGGATCTACACTAAGCTAATGAAGAACTTCTTATGCAGATTAATTTTACTGAAAGTTTTCTGAAGCAAAAGGCTACTGTTACCAAATTCATTGAGGGGGATAGAAATTCCAGCTTTTATCATGCATGTATTAATTTTAGGAGGAAATGCAATATGATTTTATCAATTACTGATTCTACAAGGAGTTGTTTATCTAATGCAAAGACTATTGCCCAAGTTGTTGTCAACTATTTTTAGAACCTTTTCAAAAATCAGCCATCTTCTAGATCCCAGATTAATATTGAGCTTTTATCTAACGAGTATGTCTACAATTTGGATCTGAACAATATTCCTTTGGAAGGGGAAATTAAGGCAACACTAGATTCTATTGATGGCCAATAGGTGGCTAGTCCAGATGGTTTTACTGCTAATTTCTATAAGAGTTCTTGGCCTCAAATTAGTGGTGATTTTATAGCTATTGTACAAAACTTCTTTAAGGGAGTGGACCCCCCAAGGTATTTCACTGCTTCCACCATCACTCTGATTCCCAAGAATCAAATAAGGAAAAGATGAGGAGATTTCAGACCCATCAGCCTAACCAATGTGCTATCCAAAGTTATTAGTAAGAACATTGTAACTAGGCTTCAACCCCACCTCCAGCAACTTATCAGCAACAATCAGGTGGCTTTTGTTAAAAGAAAAAATATCACTAAAACATCTTGTTGGCTCAAAAACTTTTGTTGGATCTGGATAGAAAATGTAGAGGCAGTAATATTATTTTTAAATTGGACATCAAAAAAGCATATGATACCATCTATTGGGACTTTATTTTAGAAACTTTGGCAGCTAAGGGCTTCTCTAAGGATTTCATCATTCTAACTAGAAGATGGCTCAAATGTAACGATCATATTATTTTAATTAATGGGCAAAACCATGGTTTCTTCACTGCCTCTAAGGGAATCAAACAAGGAGACCCCTTGTCATCTACTATCTTCATTCTGGCCATGGATTATCTATCAAGACTGCTGAACCAAATGTTTGCTTCCTCTACTTATTTGGCTTATCACCATAGATCTAATAATGGTGTGAGTCACTTATCTTATACAGATGATTTTATTATTTTCTCCCAAGCTATAAAGGCTACTGTCAAGACTTTGTATTAAGGGATTAAACATTTTCAACAAATTCCAGGTATGGATCTTAACAAAAAAAATGTCAGATTTTACTAGCTCTCATATTAATCCACAGATAAAGCATTGGATAGTCCAGTTTACTGGATTTAGCCTGACCACATTACCAATCAAATATCTGAGGGTTCAGCTAATTAAAAAAAGAACCAAGCAAACTCAATTTAATGATGTTATTGATCATATCAAAACTCAACTGACTATTATCCCTTCATATGCTTTTCAAATGTTCGCAATGAAGAAACGAACTCAAGTTCTGCTGGGTAGAATGTCTAATAAACTCTTATGGGCTGGACAAAAGAAGTAATTTCATTGATTTCCCTGGCAAAAACTTTGTAAGCCACTTCATGCAGGTGGACTGGGTTTTAAAGCCTTCCAGCAGCTTAGTTTCATAAATCCTTGAAAACCTTGGATAAAATTTAGGGCCCAAGATAGACTTTGGGCTCTTTATATGAAAGGGAAGTACTGTAGATCTATTCATCCCAATTTGGCTACAAACAAACTTGGGGATTCCAGGCTCTGTACTAAATTATTGGCTGTCAGAACTCAAGCTGAAGATTTGTTTATATGGGAATTATGAGAAGGGCAACTTAATTTCTGGTCAAATAACTAGACTTGGAATTAAGAGAAGCTGATTTATTTTTACCCTAACCCCATGTTTTAAACTAAGGTGAAGGAATATTGGTTTGATAATCAATGGAATTGTAACAAGTTGAATACCATTTAAAGGATGAATAGATGCAATGGGTTCAGAATACCTCTTTTTGTACTGATCAAAAAGACAAAATAAGTACTAACAAAGCTCCCTTCCAAAAACTGTCAGCCTATATTTTTTAATATTTCTACAAGTGGCAACCAGTCTTGTGGGGAAAAACAATTTGGTGTAAGTGGCTGACCCCTTCTATGTCCTTTTTCTACTAAAGAATTTTACATTCCTTACTTCCAATTGATGATATTCTGAAAATGAAAGGCATTAGGGGACCATCTTGTTGTTACCTATGTCATGCTGAAGAAGAGAGTTTAGACCACTTATTTTACTCTTGTTCTATCTCTCAAGGAATTTGGTCCGAGCTGTTAAATCGGTTAAATATTGATACACTCAAAGTTAGCTAGGAGAAAGTCCTTTGCTATTGGAAGGACTGGCGAGATGCTAATTTGTTGATCATTTCTTGTATACTTGCTTGGTTTATATGGATGAGTAGAAATCAAGCAAAGTTTGATAATATCCCTCCTTTGGGTAGGTCTGTGGTTTTCAATTGCACTTCCTATATTTAGAAAATCATTAAATACTAGCAGTTCCCTAACTCATTTCATAATTGGGTGCTTGATAAGAAAGTTCAGTAGATCTAAAAATGAACTTTAGTCCTTTGGACCCCTCCTCCTAGTGTTTGGCAGAAAGTTAACAATGATGGAAGCTATACTAGGGAGTCTTCTGGCTTTGGGGGAGTTTTAAAGAACTCCCAAAGGAAGTGTTTGCTATTTTTTTCTTCCCCAACTTGGGCTAATGTTGCACTAGAGACAGATATGATAGCCATATATTGGGCAATAAGGTTTGCTAATCATTGTAAGGTCAGCCATTTGATAGTAGAATCTGATTCCATCACCTATATAAGGATATTGAAAAAAGAAGAAGCTCCTCCTTGGCATATTCTCAGGTGGATAAAAAAGCTCAAGCAATTCTTGAATAGTGGTAGAGCAAAATTTAATCATGTTCTTAGAGAAGGCAATGGCCCTGGTCATTTCTTAGCTTCTATGGGGAGGAATACAGAACAGATCTCAGTGGGAAGTGTACCTTCAACCTCAACTTAGCTAGCCTTTCTTTTGCATGGGGATAGTTTGGTCATTCTTTATCTTCATAGTATGTAAAGGTTCATATATATATATATAAGGTTGGTGGGATCTCCTTCCCCTCTTTACTCTCTGATCTCTCCCTATAGGTGCTTTGTCTTCTCTTTTTGGAAGCTTCTCTGGTTTTTATGTTCCCTGGTGCTCTTTTCTATCTAGTGGCAGTCTGGGTACTGTTCCATTGATGTGGAGTGCTGATGGCTGAACCTATCAATGTGGATTTAGCCACCAATATTCAATGGGCCAAGGCCACTTTTGTTGATGTTTTGGGCAAAGGTTTTGACCCTATTAAAAGCTTTGATGATCTGGTTTTCCCTCAAAGCTTCCATGAGGTGGCTTGCCCCTTCATTAAACCCTTGAGCAGTAAAAGTGGTAAAATGGCTATTATTTATAATGACAAAGATATTAATAATCTGACTGAAAACTGCAAATTCACTCTAATTGGCAAGTTTCAGCTAGGTCATCCCAAATGGGAAGCCATTAGGAAGTATTTTGATGGCATCAAACTTAAAGGAGCTTGGAGAGTGGGCCTTATTGATGGTAGAGACATTCTCATCCATTTGACTAGGGAAGATGATTATGCTAGAGTCTTTTCTAAACAAATCTTACAGATAGAGGGTAACACTATGAAAATCTTAAAGGGGTCTGCTGATTTTGATCCAGCAAGGAACTCCCTATAGTTCCTATTTGGTTCAAGCTCCCTGGGTTAAAAACTCCATTTTTTCAACCATAAATTTCTGTTTAATATTGGACAAGCTTTGGGTAAACCTCTTAAATTGGATGTTCCAACTTTTAATTTATTCAAACCATCAGTAGCCAGAATCTTGGTGGAAAGGGACCTTACTCTCCCTATTGTTGATGAAAAATGGCTGGGAACTGAACACAATGGGTATTGGCAGAGAATCATTGCTGAACAGAAGCCCTATTACTGTTTCCATTGCTACATGTTTGGGCACACTGACAATAAGTGCTTTAAATTACACCCTCACCAAAGACTCCCTCATACTGGGGCCTCAAAAGTTGTTGCTATGCCTGAGAAAGAATGGGCTATATCTGATCAGAGTCCTAGAGATACCATGTCTGAGAGGAATGCCCATGGTCCTGATGACACTATCTTGGCTACCAAGGCTGATGTGGCCATTGGAAATGAAAGTGTAGCCAATCAAATAAACAAGAATTGTATTGAGCAGTCTTTGTTTGCAATGACTAAAAATTTACCCATGGAGGATGTTGGCCCTTCAATATGTCACCTTGAACCATCTGCAATACAGATTACCACGTGTGAAGATGCTGCCCTTGTAACCTCTGACCTAGAGCCTTTGAACTCTCAGTTGGAAGTTGGTGAGGTGGTTCAAAAGGATTTTCCAGTGGATTCCACTTTGGTGGAGGTACTACAGACTGTATTGGCTGATGATTGGCAAACTCAAAAAAACTAGAAAAAAGAAAAACGCCACCCAGAAGTTAAACAATGTGAAGGGAGGAACTTATTTATTCAGAGACAGAAATACTCACTTGGAAACCAAGGAGGCTATGGGCAGCTCTAGAAGGAGGGGTAAATCCATCTCCTTTGGATGATGAACCTATTGTGCTGGAATGTTAGAGGATTGGCACATCCTAAATCCCTTAACAAACTCAGCTCTTTGAATAGGATGTACAAATTCGGGTTTATTGCTATTTTGGAACCTATGGTGTCAAAATCTCCTCAGAAAATCCTCGAAAAAATCTTTGGCTTTTCTTATTTTGCTAATCTGAACAATAAGATCATGTTATTACATAGAAAGGAAGTTTTGTGTCAAGTCTTGTGGGATCATCCACAATTCCTTCATATTAATTTTAAATTTGGGGATCAATATGGCCTTGCTACCTTTGTCTATGCTGGAAGCTCTCCTAGAGCCAAAGTGGAGTTGTGGGAGAGTATTCAGAATATCAAGAATTCCTGTAATTCAATTTGGCTGGTGGGGGGGACTTCAACTCTATTTCTACCCCTTCTGAAAAATTAGGAGGGAAGCCTCCTAATTCTAATTCTATGAATCTCTTTAATGACAACATCAACTTGGCTGGCTTATTTGATCTTGGTTTCACTTGACCCAAGTTTACTTAGAGGAGAGGACCTGCTTGGGAAAGATTGGATAGAATCCTTGTGAATTCCCTGTTGCTGAAAGAATTTTTACACACCTCTGTCCAACATCTCAGGATGACAGGTTCTGACAATAGGCCTTTACTTATCACCATCTCTGCATCTCCTGTCAAGCACAAAGAAAGTTGTAGATATCTCAACATGTGGTCCTTTCATACAGATTTTCTTAATCAGATATCCTTGGGATGGAAAGAGTGTTATCATTCTAATCCACTGATCAAACTTTGGTTGCTGCAAAAGAATATTGGCAAGCATTTATCCAATTGGAACTGGAATGTGGTAGGAGATGTTAACTTGAGGGTCAAGGAGGCTAATAAGGAAGTGCTTGAAATGGAGGCTAGGCTTCAAAACAGTCCAGATACTGAATTAAAGTTACTTGACAAATGAAAAATTGATGAATGCTATTTGTATGCAGGAGGAATTCTATGCTCAAAAGGCAGCTAAAATCAGATTCTGTGAAGGGGACACAAATACTAAGTACTTTCATGTTTTTATTAACTATAGGATAGAATGTAATACCATTCACAAGATTAAAGATCCATTAGGGCATTGGATATTTTCAAAAGACCTAATTGCAGCTAGTGCCACCCAGTATTTTCAAACTTTATTCACTCAACCTCCTTTCAACAGATTACCAGTCCAGCAAGATTTATTTGATCAGGGATACACAAGAAATCTGAAATTAGATTCTATACTTTAAAAATTGGAAATTTGGTCAGCCCTAAACTCAATTGAAAGCTCCAAAGTTGCTGCCCCAGATGGATTCTCAGCTGATTTCTACAAAAAAGCTTGGAAGATCATCAAGAGGGATGTAATTGAGGCAGTACAAAGCTTCTTCAAAGGGATGAATTTGCCTAACTACTTTAACTGCTCTACCATTATCTTAATTCCCAAAAACAATTCCAAGATCTCTTGGGATCAATTCAGGTCTATTAATCTCACAACTGTTCTGTCCAAATTTATTAGCAAAATCATTTCCAATAGATTGCATCCTCATTTACCTCATCTTATCAATGAAAATCAATCAGCCTTTGTGCAAGGAAGAAGCATAGTGAAAAATGTTCTCTTGGCTCAAGCACTAGTTATGGACCTGGACAAATAGTGTAGAGGAGGGAATCTTATTTTCAAACTTGATATCCAAAAGGCATATGATACCATTAATTGGGACTTCATTAGGGAGGTGCTATCTGCCAGGGGTTTCTCTCAATCTTTTATTTCCCTGATCCTAAGGTAGCTGTCAAATAATCATCAATCCATTTTCATTAATGGGAAGTCTCATGGTTTCTTCACTACTACTAGAGGAATCAAACAAGGTGACCCCTTATCCCCCACTATCTTCATACTTGCTTTTGATTACTTATCTAAGCTGCTGAATCAACTTAAGGTCAAAGCTCCTCACTCTTTATATAGCCACAGATCTAACATTACAGTTAACCATTTAGCCTTTGATGATGATGTTATTGTATTTGCAAAAGCAACTAAACCCTCAGTCAAATTATTTTTTTCAATGCCTGGAGAAATTCCAAGACTGCTCTGAGATGAGGTTTCATAAACAGAAATGTCAAGTTGTCTTCAGTAAATGGGTGAAGCCTGAAATCAAACACTGGATTTTAGAATTCACTGGCTTTTGTTCCAGCTCTCTGAAATACTTAGGTACCTTATTGATTAAAGGGAGGACTAGGCAAGTCAAATTTGATGATATTCTTCTTAAAGTCCAAGATAAACTCAACAGTTGGCCCAATACCTTTCTTTCCAATGGGGGAAGAATTACTCTCCTTAAAAGCATCTTAGCAGCTCTCCCATCCTATTTATCTCAGGTTTTTGTTATGAAGAAATCCATCCAAACTTCACTTAAAAGAACTTTCAATAGATTTTTGTGGGCAGGCCAGAGAAAGCAAGTGCATTGGGTGAGATGGCAAAGTATATGTGGCAGTGCTAGAGCTGGAGGTCTGGGGTTCAAAAGCTTCCAGCAGATTACCCAAACTAATTTTTGCAAAATTTGGGTGATGTTTAGAGCACAGACTTCAATTTGGGCAAAATTTCTGAAAGGGAAATACTGCAAAGATCAGCATCCTACTCTAGTGACCAACAGATTGGGGAATTCTAGAACTTGGAAGAATATGTTGAAGATGAGAATAAAGGCTGAATAACTCTTCATTTGGGAGATTGGGGAAGGCAGACTCAATGTGTGGCTTGATAATTGTACTGTAGAATGCTTAATCCCTCCTCCAATTGACCCTCAATTCAACTCCACAACACGGGTGGCTGATCTTTGGTCTACTAATGGATGGAACCAGCAAGCTCTTCAAAATATCCTTGATAACAGATTAATTAACACTATTATGAATAAACCCTTTGATAGATGTAGAAAGGACAAACTTATTGTGAAGAAGAAAGTTTCCCAGACATTTTTTGCTTCCATTGCTAATTTCTGCTTTCCTCAATAGGAGAACTCTTAGACCAAATGTGTGTGGAACAAGTTTCTTTCTCCTTCTATGGCCTTTTTCTCTTGGAAGCTCTTCTATGGTTTCATCCCTACTGATGATATTTTAAAATTAAAAGGTTTGAGGGGCCCTTCAAGATGCTGCTTAAGTAAATGTGAGGAGGAATCCCTCCCCCATTTACTCTTTAAATGCTATCAAGTTCAGCAGGTGTGGAAAACTTTGTTACCTAAACTAAAACTAAATACCATCCAGCTGCCTTGGGAGGTGTTTTATGTAAGTTGGAAAGATTGGCAGGACCAAAAGCTCCCTCCCATCCCTTGTATCATAGCTTGGTTTGTTTGGATGGCAAGAAATAAGCAAAAAATTGATGAGGTCCATTGGGATGCCAATGACATTACCACGCACTGTTAGTGCTACTTACAGAAACTGCACTGTCATAGGAAACTTCCTGACATACTATGCACTTCCTCCCCCTTTGGTTCAAGGAAATTTGAAACTATCCTTGTTCACTGGAAGTGTCCTCCTATGGGGTGGGTCAAAGTCAATACTGATGGTAGCTTCATTTCTCCTAATGCTGGTTTTGGAGGAGTTTTCAGAAATATAAGAGGTGAATGCCTACTATATTTCCAGTCTCCTGCCAAAGCTGATGACCCTCTGGAAGCTGAAGCCCAAGCTATTTTTTGGGTTGTTTTCTTGGCCACAAAGTGCAGTTGAAATCTCTTAATGGCGCGCGCGCGCGCGCCCGCACGCAGAACTGACACCATGATCTTACTTAACATCCTTGAAGGAAGGATTTCTGCCCCTTGGTATCTAATTCAGTGGATCACATTGTCGGTAACTGATTTGTGCAAGGAGTCTCTCATTAGCATGATTTACCTCAAAGTCAGAATTCATCCCCATTTGTAAGCCTTCCTCCAGTCTATAAAATTCTTTTTGGATGGCATCAATTTGCTCATTGACATTGCCAAATCTATCCCACTTCCATTTTTTCAGATAAGAGGCTAAATTCTTTTGTAGGAGCCACAATCTGGTCCAGGGGTTTGCATCATTGTTAGACTCCCAATTTTTATCAACTTCCTTAGGAAACTTGGGATGTAATGCCCACATATTCTGAAATCTGAAAAGGGTATGAGAGGGTCTAACAGTATTCTGTATGGAGTAAAGGATAGGTCTATGATCAGAACCAGCCATAGCAAGGTGTGTGACACTATAGTAGGGAAAATTTTGAAACCACAAGGAGTTGCCAAGTAGTCTATCCAGTCTTTCCCATAGTGCACCTCTTTTCCAAGTAAACTTAGGCCCCTGATATCCTAAATAAAATAATCCAGCACTACAGATGAAGTTGTTGAATTTGGTGATTAGAGATGCTAAGGGGGCTATACCCCCTCTTTTTCAGTTGGTGAAGTGATGCAATTAAAGTCACCACCTAAAAACCAAAATGAGTCAATCTATTATCCCAATTGTATCAGCTAATGCCACAATTCTTGTTGGTGTCTGGGAAGACTGCTAGCATAAATAAATGAAGCATACCCCACCTGTGCTCCAATAGAGAATTGAACATGAAGAAATTGTTGATGATTAACAAGCAAGGTGCACTGAAATTCAGATCTGACAAAAAGTCTGATTTTATTATTAGAATTAGCATAAAAAGTAAATTTGGAAAACTTTTTGGTAATAGTTTGGGGAAATTTGGTGACCATAGGCTCAAGAATGGCAAAACACCAAATCTTATGGGTTTTGATGAGATGTTTCAATCTCATAAGAGAGGATGGGTGAGCCACTCCACTAATATTCAAACACAAAATATTAATCATGAGGATCAATGATATTCCAGAAGAGGAATACTAATCACTGATAGGTGGAAATTGAATAGAAGGTTGAGACATTGATCTTGTTCTTTCTCTATTATAAGTAGAGGTAGAGCCATTACTAGTCTTAGTCTTCCCTTCATTCTTCAGAGAACTAGTTCCTTGTAATAGTTGTTGCACCTCAGAAGCCTATTTTTCCTTCTTTTCAGTCTTCTGAACTTGTCAATCTTCTTCTAAAGTCTATTGCAATTCATCAACAGCAGTGTCAACAATTTTAGTAACAGCCTCAGTGGTCAGGGGACTGTTCAGCACAATTTTCCCTTTTCCTCCAAGTGTGGGGGAGGGAATGGTAATTATAATGATTTCATTGGGTTGTGCCCTCACCACTCTTCCTGGAGTGACTTCCATGATATCTTGGGATTCTGATATTTCCCCCAAAGGATCACCAGAGCGAATACTATCAGAATTTTTTGGAGCATTATTGTTGGCAGAAGGAGTAGTACTTGTTTTCCTGACAACATCACTTTAATTAATTCAACATTTGTAATGGGATTGTTGCTTGGACCTTGGTCAATAGCTTGACTAGCTACCCTTTGATTCAGTGAGGCCTTTTTTTGTAGGGGGGTGGAGCCTATAGCATCTCTTAATGGTATGAACAAACATTTTACAGTGTTGACAGTAGAAAAGTTTTTGTTCAGCAATTATATCGTGCCAAAAACCATTAGCTTCAGAATCAATCCATATCTTTTTTATCTCTGGAAGGGTTATGTCTCTCTTAACCTGAATTCTGGCAAGTGTAGGTCTTGCCTTATTGAAGGTAGGAGCATCTACCTTGAGGGAAGTACCTAGTGCTCTCCCAATATTAAAAAGGGAATTTAGCTTGAAATAAGGTAATGGGAGACCAGGTATCTTGAACCAAATTGGGACCACAGGAGGCTCCTTTGTTGGGTCAAAGTCCCTAGTCCATTTCTGTATTTTCATAGTAACTCCTGCTATTAAGACTACCTGTTTTGCAAAAATCCTAGTATGATCTTCTTCCATAGACATTGGATAAGGAGATGCCTGCCATCTATCAAACTAAGCTTCCATTGTCCAATAAAATTCACAGAATCAAAAAAGCTTCTAACAATATCCATATTTGGGTGACCCAATTGGATTTTTCCAACTAGAGTGAATCTAACTTTTTCATTCAGTTAAGCAATTTCTGTGTCATAGAAATAAATAGCAGTTTCTCTATCTTTGGTGCCATAAGGTTGGATGCAAGGGCAAAACTCCTTACCAGCAGCTGCATTGTGAAATTCCAGAGGGAAAATTAAGTTTGTAGAATCTTGGAGAGTATCATTGGCTCTTCCAACAATACCAGCATATGTAGCTTTAGTCCAATGAGAATCAGTGTGGACAATAATAGGGGTGGCCATTTGAAAAGAAAAGGCAGCCACAACACAGAAAACCAGATCTATCCAATAGAGAAAAGGGAGGAAGAACAGATTTCAGTAGGCCTACAGTAAACCTAGTGAAGTAGAAACTCGAGCTCAATAGAACAGTAACCCTTCTGAAAAAAATTAAATCCAGGGAAAAACCAAGGAGATAAAACCACAAGAGGGACTCCAAAGCAAGTGAGAAGCACAACACACCACCTTGACATCACCCACAGACTCCACCAGCAGCACAAAGGCTTCATCTCCCCAGAAACCCTAGCAGAGCACACACTCCAGCCGCCAGCTCCATTTATATATATGAAAGCAGAGTTCTCAAGGGCAGTTCCAACCTACTAGGGGAATCAAACAAGGGGACCCTCTTTCCCCCTACATTTTCATTTTGGCTATGGATTACTTATCAAGGCTTCTTAACCAAAATTTTTCTGAAAGGGAATATATCAGATGTTCTAATAAAGCTAATTTTTCCATAAGTCATTTATGCTATGCTGATGACTTCATACTATTTTCTAAGGCCTCAAAACCAGCAGTGAAGAAGGTTGTCAGTTTGCTGAACTTTATTCAACAAATTTCTGGTCTCTCTCTGAACTCAAAGAAATGTCAACTAATCTTTAGCAATAAGCTTAATTTTGCTGCTAAAAACTGGGTTAAAGACTTCACTGGATTTAAATCTGCTACTTGCCCTTTAGTTTATCTTGGGGTACAATTAATTAAAGGAAGGAAGAAGCAAACTCAATTTGATGAGGTGGTTTCTAAAATTTCCAAACAAATCTCTTGTTGGACTAACTCTTACCTCTCACAGGGGGGAAGATTAACCTTAATCAACAGTATCCTGGCTTCTTTCCCTATGTATATTATGCAAATGCTGAAAATGAAAAAAGGCACACAGAAAACCTTTGAGGTGATGTTAAACCAATTTTTGTGGGAAGAAAAACATAAACAAACTCACTGGTTTAGTTGGGATAAGCTTTGCCTGCCTCTTGCTGCAGAGGGGCTTGTTATGAAGTCTTTCCAACAACTTCATGATATCTTCTACTATAAAATCTGGATTGAATTTAGAGAACAGAAGTCTTTGTGGGCTTACCATATGAATTTAAAATGTTGCAAACACTCTCATCCAACAATTATCTGCAAAAAACCTGGGGATTCTAAAATTTGGACTGAACTCCTGCATATCAGGAATATGGCTGAAGACCTTTTTATCTGGGATGTGGGAGAAGGAAAAATTGATTTTTGGTTAGATAACTGGCTACTTGATGGTAAATTGGAGCCATCAACCTCCCTGGGCTCAGCTATCAGCACCCCTATTCAATTATGTTGGAATGGTCATCATTGGATTAAAGATATGTTGGCTTCTATGATGAATCCTGAACAATTGTATCAAATCCTTAGGATCCCAGTCAATCCACAAAATCCAGATAGAATTATGACTAAAAATCCTCCTTATACCTCTCTTACAAAATTTGCATATTATCAATTAAACAAATGGCAACACAAGGTTTGGGGTCAAGCCATGTGGGTGAAATATCTCAGTCCCTCTTTGTCTTTCTTCACTTGGAGATGTTTTCATATAATTATTCCCATTGAAGATATACTTAAACTCAAGGGTTTAAAAGGACCTTCAAGATGTAATTTTTGTGGCCAACATGAGGAATCCTTCAATCATTTGTTTTTCTCTTGTTCTGTTACTCAAGGGGTTTGGACACAGGTGGCTTCTAAACTCCATTTCCCCTCTCATTTGTTGAATTTTGGAAACTTCCTTGACTGTTGGATGGTTTGGAAAGAGAACCATGCTGAAATAATTCCCTTTATTACTACATGGCTCATATGGATGGCAAGAAATAGATATGAGAGAAAAACTCAAAGTGCCACACAAATTGTTATTAACTGCTATGCCTATACTCTTAAGATAATCAATCTCATGGGTTACAAGATTAATGTTCCTGGGTGCTCCTAAATCCTTAATACTCAAAGTTCTCCTTCTGTCAAATCACATTTCCTCTATTCCATTGGGAGAAACCTTCTTATCCTTGGATCAAAATCAACACTGATGGGAGTTATAGAATACACACTGCTGGTATTGGGGGGATTTTCAGAAACAATGCTGGGCAATGCCTACTGTTGTTCCGATCTCCCACTGATGCTCTCAATGTTTTGCAGGCTGAAGCCTTAGTTGTGGTATGGGCTCTTTAAACAGCTGTTGTTATGGGATGGAATCTACTAATTTTGGAAATGGACTCCTTATGGCTATTCCAGCTCTTAAAAAATAGCATCTCCTCACCTTGGTTTCTTTTACATGTTGTTAAACAAATTACTCACATGAAGTTGACTCACAACCTTCAGATTATCTGGAAGCATATTTTTAGGGAGGGTAACAAACGTGTTAATTCGCTTGCACATCAAGGTGCTTTGTCTAGGTTGCCTAAAGTATATACTACCTCTCATGTTTGATTGATTAGGGCAGATCTCTCTGATCTCTTTGATCTTGGTTGATTAAGGCAGATCTCTCTGATCGGCCTTATCTTAGAAGGAGGATGTCCACTGATTCTTAACAAACCTGTTCAAGGAGGGCTTTTGTTTGCTTGAGTCCTTACTGCTTTGTAATGATTCTTTTCCTTTTATTTTTTTCAGCCCTATTGAATGGGGAAAGGTATTTTTGACAGATTACACTGTTTTTTTTTTTTTTTAGTGGGAGCCCTTGACCCCTTTTGGGTGAACCTTGGTCTTTTGTTTGTGAACCAAGCCCCAAATAACTTTGTA
>JXCR01148148.1:191482-215314 GCA_002079205.1 Phalaenopsis hybrid cultivar | reverse complement strand
ATATATATATATATTAAAAGAAATGTTAACCATTCATTAAATAAAGCTCAAGTTACCACTCTTAGATGGAGGGCTTGTAGTTTATCGCCTGACAGCAAAAACAGAAGAGGAGATGAGGGAGACTAAGAGACAAAACACTCATTAGAGAAGAGTCCAGACCTAGCAAACCAATTTGTAGGTTTGTTCCTTTCCCTATAAATAATAGAGAAATGAACATTCATGATGGCTTTCATGCCTGAATCTTGTTTACCCATTATGAATGGTTCCAAAAGGAGTACTACCCTTCCTCCAACAACTGTAAAAGTACTTGTGAATCTCCTTCAACAACTAAATGATGCCACCGATTCATCTTGACAAGGGTAATTTCCCAAAAAATAACAATCTACCCAGCTTCAAGTGCATCTGAAGCATAGTTAGGAGCTTGAAAAAATAATAGGCAATGTCCAACATGATCACTGAATACCCCTCCCACACTAACACCCAACTGAGAGAAGCTACCATCAGTATTAATTTTGATGAATGGGATATCAAGAGGATTTCAATAGACTGTAGTAACCAGAGGATTATATGTTTTTTCAAGAAGGGGAGGAGAACAAATGTATGGGAACTTTTTGTGATGTATTAACTTGTGAAGATAGGAAATGCAGATTCTAGTCACCTGCGACACGGTGAGGATCTGCCCTTCAAATTTAGCACTATTTCTAGCCATCCAAATGAACCAAGCCACCATGAAAGGGATAATACCAACCTTAGAATAATTCTAGCTCTTCCAGCAGGAGTAAAAATTAGACCATTCCAAATGAATAATATTAAGAGTCAAATGATTAGAGAAAGTAGACCAGACCTCTTTATAATACCTGGAACTAAAGGAAAGATGAAGAATAGGCTACTCTTCCTTAGCAAATAAATAACATTTAGAAGGACCTTTTAATCTTTTGAGCTTTAAGATATCATCAGTGGGAAGTAGCCTATGAAAAGTTCTCCAGATAAAAAAGTTCATAGAGGGGGACAACCTTTCTTTCATATGAGCCTTCCCAAGGCTTTTGGTAAAAAATATTGAGCTTATGATAAATGGATTTATTTAAGCTCTGGTGTATACATCCCTGCCAAACTAGCCTATCAGCTCTAGTTCTATCAAACTGCATTTTATTAATTTGCATAGCTGATTGTTCTTACAGAATGTTTTGAAGAGTTGGTAGTTACAAGGAGTCCCCCACTCTAGTAGTCAGCCACTTTTAACTGAGTATTAATATTATCAGAAATAGGTTATATCATCTCTTTGGGACAATAGGAATCTAGCCAGAAATGGATCCTGCCATTGCCAATATCCCAAAGAAATAACTCTTCAGCCTGTTTTTTGAATCTGACCATACTGACCCATAACCTGGAATCTCCAATTTTCATGGTCACAGTATTAAGATGACTGTCCTTGCAATACTTACCCATCATAAATTTTGCCCAAAGAGAACTCTGCTCTTTGAAATTGATCTAAAGTTTGCATTGATTAACTTGGAGAAGAAGTTGCAATCCTTTGAAACCAATGCCACCTGCCAATGTAAGTTTGACAATCTTTTGCCAGCATGCCCAATGAAGTTGTTGTCTTTGACTAGCCCAAAGAAACCTATTAAAAGCCCATTCTAGCTGAGGGAAAAGTAGTGAGAATGCTCTTAAGCAAAGTAATTCGACCCCATTAGATAAAAAGGAATTTGTCCAACTAGATAGAGTAGCAGAGATTTTCCACAGTACTTCCTCAAATTGTGTTTGATTGTATTTGCCTTTTAGGAGTTGTACTCCAAGATATTTGATAAGTAGTTGGGAGCTAGTGAATTTGGTATAATCAAGAATCCATCGCTTATGAATGGGGGGCTATTCGTATTGAAATAAACATCGCACTTATCTGGGTTGAATTTCATACCAGAATGCATTTGGAAAAGTTGTAAACATTTATGCACCTTTTTCACTGCATTCTTGTTAGCACTTGAAAACACCATAATGTCATCAACATAAACTAGATGTGATATAACTACTTTAGATTTGTGATGGTACCTGGAATTGCAGTGAGGTAGAAGGCTTCTGTTGAGCATTTTGGACAGATAGTCAAGGGCCAACACAAACACTATGGGAGATAGAGGGTCCCCTTATTTTAAGCTCCTTAAAGCTGTAAAAGTTCCCTAAGCTTGTCCATTAATGAAAACAGAATGAGTATTATCCTTAAGCAACCTGTGAATTAGATTGCAAAATTTAGAAGGAAGGCTCCTGGAAAATAAAGTATCAAGAATGAAATCCTAGAAAATTGTATCATAAGCTTTTTTGAGATCTAATTTATATATTAGATTACACCCCTACAAGGTTTATCCAAATCAAGGAGGAGCTCCTGAGCAAGAAGCACACTATCTGTAATAGATCTACCCTTGATAAAGGCAGATTGATTTGCACAGATAAATCCTAGCAAATTCTGCCAACAATGGCCTTACTGATGAGTTTAATGATAAAAGATGTGAGACTAATGGGTCTATAATCATTCTAATTCTTCTGATCAGAGGATTTAGGAATCATTACAATACTAGAAGTATTGAAGTAATTAAGGATGGAAGAGCCTTGGAAGAAACTTTGAATAGCAGCAACCACCTTACTTTTAATGATATCACAGGATTTTTTATAAAAATCTGATGTAAATACATCAGGTCCAGCTGTTTTGGAGCTATCAATTGATTGAAGAGCCTGCCAAATTTTAAGTTCAGTAGGAGGGTGAGCAAGAATAAGATTAGAGGTGTTGTATCTCTCTTCATTGAAGTAGGTGTTATCTATAGGTAGCCTTTGAGTAGAAGGTTGAGTTAAAATCTAGATGAAATGTGAAACAATCGCTTGATCAATAGTTGTATTTTTAGAAAGCCAGATTCCTTCAGAATTCTGAATGTTATGAATGGTATTACACTGTCTTCTATAGTTTATGCATGCATGATAGAATTTGTATTCCTATCCCCTTTCTTAAAGTGATTGATAGCAGCTTTTTGTTTAAGGAATTGATCTTCTCTTTCAATTGTAGTGAGTACCTTCTCTTAAGCAGCTAACAACAAATTCTCCTCCCCATCATCTGCAAACACAACCTTCTCCAAGTCCAGCACTTCCTTTTCAGCATATTCCAAACTAGTGAAAACATCTCCAAAGGAATTTAAACCCCGTACTCTAAGGGCTTTGCTAATATTTAAATGCATATAGATATGTTTGGACAAAGGATCCAAAAGCTTAAAAGTATACCATGAGGTAGTCATAGTATGAATGAAAGAAGGGTGGTTAGACCACATATTAAGGTACCTAAAGGGGTGAGGAGAACTATGAGGAGAAGAAGCAGTAATGGAGATCAAAAGAGGCCTATGATTAGAACATGCAAGGCTCAAGTGAGTAACAAAAGTATGAAGGAAGCACTGACACCAAAGATTATTGACCAAAATCCTGTCAATTCTCTCCCAGATAGCCCCTTTTTTCCAAGTAAACACGGGAACCCTGAAGCCAATATCAAATAGACCAGCCTGAAGGATGTTATCACAAAATTGATTCAATTTGGCTAAATTATGGGTTCTTCCACCATACTTCTCTGCATATGTGGCATTGTAGATAAAATCACCACCCACTAGCCAACAAGAAGTCATTGTAACACTGATATTAGGCAAACATGACCAAGGCACCCTTCTATCAGTTTAGGTACATCTTGAAAATTATCAAACCCAGAGTGTCCATTAATCTTGAAAGACATGTGGACAAATTGAGGATGGTCAAGCTGAATGTCCCAAGTAATCTCTTATCTACAAAAAATCCAGATTTTATTGTTTATGTTAGCAAAATGAGAAAACCCAAAAACTTAGAGATGATATGTTGTGGATTTTTATGAACCATTGGTTCTAACATGTCTATGCACCAAAGTTTATGTTTTTTTGTTGAGATGTAAATTTCTTTTCATGGAAGAGGGGTGAGCAATTTTTGTAATATTCCAGCAAAGAAAATTAATCATTTTGAGAAGGTGGGTGAAGGGAGGGGGCTAATCTTGATCTAGTTCTCCCTCTAGTAGGTTTGGTAGAGAACTTCCTTGGAGAGGTTTGAGAGCTGACAATATTGTGGGTAGGGATATCTGTCGTGAGCTTCTTCTCTTCCAAATTGTATTCTTTTTCTTCTTTGCCTTCTAAACTTGCCAATCTTTTTCCATTAATTGGTTCATTTATACCATTATCTCAGCATATGGTCTTATAGAATCCCTATGAGTGTCTAAATTAGAACTTGTAGCCTTTTCATTCACAATTCTAATGGGAGGAGAAGGAGCTACAATACTACATTCCCCATCTTCAAATTGGAAACCCGCAGGGAGAGCTGGAGCAAGGATCTCCTAGAGGGTTCAATTTGCAACTTCTGATGGGTAGAAGGAACTTCTACTCCTTTGATTGCTTCATCGGTAAGAGGTTGATGCAGAACAACATGACCCTCAAGGACCCTATTATGAGCAACAACAGTAAATCCATTTTCTTTAGGACTTGTTGATTTTTTCTTGGCATTGGGGTGCAACCTATAGCATCTGTCAGATGTATGACCAAACATCCTGCAATGAGAGAAATAATAAGGTTTTGCTTCATGACAATCTTCTTCCAGTGTCCCTCCTCGATGGACCCTAGCCAATTCTCCTCTAACTCAGAGGAGTGATATCCCTCTCCACTAATATTCTTGTTACTGAAGGTCTAGAGAGGTCTATAGTAGGGAAGTCCATCTTCAGTGGTTTTCCCAAAGAAAGTCCAATATTTAAGAGGACCTTACGATTAAAAAGTGTTGAGGAAGTCCTGGTAGTTTGAACCAAATAAGAACAATAGGGGGCTCCTTGCTTGGGACAATTTTGGGGGTCCATTTAACTATCTTCATAGAGATTCCATTCATAGAGACTATTTTCTTGGCAAATAGTCGTGCATAATCCTCTACCAAAGCCAGTTTGATCATAATGTGTTGGCCATCAACCAACCCTAACTTCCAAGCACCAGTGAAATGTAAATTTTCAAAGAGGCTTCTAACAATATCCATCTTGGGCTATCCAAGCTGGAATTTGCCTTTTAGGATGAATTTGCAATTAGCCTTCAAGTTAACTAGATCCTCCTCCTTGTAATATAATAGCAGGTTTACCATCTTTTACACATAAAGGGTTAATAAGAGGACATGTGTCCTTCCCCTCCGCAACATCATGAAAAGATTGAGGGAACACCAAAATTTCAGCATTTTGCAAGGGATCCTGCCCCTTACCAACCACACCAACATATGTGGTTTTAGTCCATTGAGAGTTGGTTTCAACGTCAATAGGATTGGCTTCAGCCCTAACTGAAATGAATCCACTTCAAATGAAACAAAGTCAAAAGAGCTTAGGTAATGGAACAGTAGCTCATGTAAAAATTTGAAAACCAAAAGAGCCCAGGAAGCAAGAAATACCAGTTCCACTTTAGCAAAGCAAGGCAAAACGTAACAAACAGAAGCCAAACTCCAAAAAAACCTTTGTCTGCAGATCACAATCACCCCAGGTCATTATCATNATTTGAACACTTAGCCAAATTTTTAATCCTAATTGGGCTTAGTGGTGTTTCAAGGTTGTTTGATTTAGTTATATTTATTTTTCTAATCCTCATTTAGTCAATTTTGATTTAGCCTAAATCATCACTAAGCCCTTAAGGCCTACGTGAGTGTCTTAATTAGTTTTGAAAAGGGTTAAAACTTAAGTGGTCATGATTCTTGATTTGAATTTTATTTGAAAATCAAAATAAGGGTATTAAATTGATTAATTATTGACTTCAAAATTCATACCCCGTTTGGATTTTATTTGAAAATCAAAATAGGGGTATTAAATTGATTAATTATTGACTTCAAAAGGCATACCCCTAAGTCCAGGATCATTTAATTTTAATAAACTTTAAAATTTTTAATAATTTAGAAAATTATTAACTTAATTAAGAAAGTGGGATTGGTTTCTACCAATTGACCACTTATGTTTTAAGCATCAAATAAGTTGATTAAGATCAGAGGTTACCCATTTCCCTTCTTGACTTAAGCCTTAATGATAATTAAGCCTAAATTTCCAAAATTACACATGTGCCCGAAGGCTCTAACACCTCATAATTTGTCAAATTCAATTCAAATGACTTTGAAATTTTTATCCTACCTCATTCATGGGTCAATTAAGACATCAGACGAGAAGATGTGATTTTTCAAAATTTAATTTAATTTATATAATTATTTAAATGCAAAAATAGGATTTTTCAAAGAAAATTCCTAACTTGATCAAGGTAAATTCTAATCCCTTGAAATTCTGACTGGAGCTAGACCTCAACCAGAGAAGCCTTTGAACCAAATTTCATGATTTTTTGAATTCTCTCTGATTTATTACAATTATTTTAAGTTCTGGGCTATTTAATAAAAATAAAATATTTTAGGTGGTGAAAAATTAAGTTTTGTATTTTTGAAAAATCTTCTTAAGCTCAGAGGACTCAGAGGAGCAAATTTTATAATTTTTTTTTATTTATTGGAATTATTTTAGTGAAAACTCATTTTTTAGCCTTTAAAAATGATTTTTAAGCTTTGAAATTCAATATCTTTATTAAAAAAATTAGGAAAAATATTATAATTATTCATAAGTGATTATAAAGCAATTTAGAACATTTCCATGAGTTTTATTATTTTTGTGGTTTTTATGAATTTTAAATTATTAAATATTTAAAATATGCTCAAAATCAAGTTTTTTATTTTAAATATAATTTTATTTTTATAAAATAGCTTTGATCACAAAGAACTCAAAAAACTAAGTTTCATAATTTTTTTTGAGTTTTATTTTGATTTTTAAAAATCATCTAAGTGTCAAAAGTGGTATTTATCTTTGAAAATCAATTTAAGTTATCAAATGAACTCAAAATATTCTGAAATTTTTATGATGAGTTCTCTAGATCATAAATCATAGTGGAGATAAAAAATCAAGTCATTTTAATTTTTATATTTTTCAAAATTAATTATCTTAGTGATTTGGTGTTTGTCAAATTTAAGGGTATTTTAAATGAATTGACCCATGAAATTATTTCCAAAGGTTTCTCTAGTCGTGGTGGACCTTACAAAAAATGAATTGACAAATGAAATTATTTCCAAAGGTTTCTCTAGTCATGTTGACATTCCAAAATTTTCTTAGGATTTTCTAATCAATATGCTGATTTCCATTATTATTTTAAAGAAATAATGTGGAATAACTTGAAAAATATGGATCTTTATATGGGAACCTCCTCTGACTTTGGAAAAATTAGAGGATATCTCCCTTAGTAGGGGGTACAATATGTCAAAATTTCAAGCCAAGGTGATGTGCCAATATGCATGGAGAATCAAATGATTCAAAATAGTGTTTATATAATTAAAGTTAAAATATGCATGAAATGGTCTTGAAATTTATTCCACATTTTTTTCCTCTGTTCACTCAGCAAGAGGGTATTTTTATTTTATTTCTGTGATTTTTCTACACGAAGTTATGAATTTTATAAGTTAAGGGTATTTAAATAAATAAAAAAAAGCTTTATTTATCTATTTAAATTGTGTGTGATGACTAGATCCTAGGCAGCTCTGAAGGCATGTGTGGCGCGCTCTGGTTGGATGCCGCCATCCATGTAGCTACTGACTTGGCCTGCTATTTATGTCCCAAAGCGTCGTCCGGCTTGATCTCCATCGTTCGTTTGATACACGCTCGATCAAACGGCTCCCCGTCATCATCCCCGCTAGAATGATCCCGTGACCGTCCACACTAAAACCCTAAGATCTTAGCCTAGACTCAACCAAATCACCTTGTGTTTGATCCTATGGACTCGTGTAAGTGAGACAAACATATCCATGCAAATCATGCAATTAAATTAAGCCTAATTAAATGGAGAATCAAAATAGGCTTGGGATGAGGTGAGGTTTTATACCTTTGCTATGAGAAGTGAAGCTTTGATTAGAGGGGTTCAACACATTTGTTGGGGTCGAAGGAGACTAGGGATTGAGTCCCTGGTCTTGGTGTAAGGCCTAAGTAGGAATTCGATCACGACCGGATTTGGGTGTTGGTCCAGAGCTATGGTAGAGGCTCTGTAGAAGGGGGATTTTATGGGGTTTTGGCTTCTTTCACTGTCGTGAAGCTGAAGGTGAAGTTAATTTGAGTTTGGTGGACTGTGGAGGTGTATTGGGTTCTGTCCTGGTTTTCGACAAGGTTTCAAGCTCAAAATTGAGCTCCGAAAATGGGAATTGGTAAGGGAAAATAGTTANAATGACTTTGAAATTTTTATCCTACCTTATTCATGGGTCAATTAAGACATCAGAGAAGAAAATGTGATTTTTAAAAATTTAATTTTATTTATATAATTATTTTCATGCAAAAATAGGATTTTTCAAAGAAAATTCCTAACTTAACCAAGGTAAATTCTAATCCATTAATTTTTTTAATGGAGATAGACCTAGACTAGAGAAGCCTTTGGACCACATTTCATGAATTTTTGAGTTTTCTATGATTTATCAGAATATTTTAAGTTCTGGGTTATTTAAATTATGAAAATTAAGTTTTGTATTTTTGAAAAGTCTTTCTGACGTTAGAGAACCCAGAGGAGCAAATTTCATTATTTTTTTTATTTCTCTTTGATTTATTGAAATTATTTTAGTGAAAAACTAATTTTTAGCCTCTAAAAATTATTTTTAAGCTTTGAATTCAATATCTTTATTTAGAAAATCAAGAAAAATATTCTAATTATTCCTAAGTGATTAGGAACCAATTTAGAACATTTCCATGAGTTTTATTATTTTTGTGATTTTTAAGAATTTTTAATTATTTTAAATATTTAAAATAGGCTAAAAATCAAGTTTTTATCCTAAATATTATTTTATTTTTAGAAAATACCCCTGATCAGAGAGAACTCAAAAAAACTAAATTTCATATTTTTTGAGTTATATTTTGATTTTTAAAAATCATTTAAATAGCAAAAGTGGTATTTATCTTTAAAAATTAACTTAAGTTGTCAAATGAACTCAAAATATTTTGAAAATTTTATGATGAGTTCTCTGGATCATAAATCACACTGAAGATCAAAAATCAAATCATTTAAATGTTTATATTTTCCAAAATTAATTATCTTAGTGATTTAGTGTTTGTAAAATTTAAGTGCATTTTAAATGACTTAACCCATGGAATTATTTCCAAAAGCTCCTCTAGTCATAGTGAACCTTCCAAAATTTTCTTAGAATTTTTAAATCAATATGCTAATTTCAATGATTATTTTAAGAAAATATTGTGCAAAATCTTGAAAAATATGGATCTCTGTATAGGATCCTCCTCTGACTTTGGAAAAATCAGAGGATGTTTCCCTTAACAGAGGCTACAACATGCCAAAATTTCAAGCCAATGTGATGTATTAATATGCATGGAGAATTAAATGATCACAAATAGTATTTAATTAATTAAAAATGTTTTAAGCATCAAATGGACTTGAAATTTATTTCACATTATTTTCCTCTGTTCACTGAGCAAGATAATATTTTTATTTTATTTTTGTGACTTTTCAACACAAAGTTATGGATTTTTGAAGTTTAGGGAGTTTAAATAAATAGAAAAAGCCCTATTTTTCTACTTATCCACGCGGCGCCATGTAGATTCGAGGAAGCTCCAAAACTCCACGCGACGCACTCCTATTTGACGTCGTCGTCAACGCCAACAGCCACGCGTCCCACTGTTTATGTAAAGAAGCATTGTCCGGCTTCATCTCGGTCATCCATTTTATACATGCGCGATCGGACGCCGCGTGGTCATCGTCTCCAATGGCTTAGGCCGAGAGCCGCCCACCTTCAAGGCTTAAGATCTCTCTAATTTCTCAACCAAATTAAGTGAATTTTTTTTTTAAATGCTTGTCTTAGTGAGATGAACACATCCATACGGCTAATGTGTCATGAAATCAAGCCCAAGTAAATGGAGAATCAAAATAAGCTCAGAAGGAGGAGAAGTTTTATACCTTTGCTCTGAGAAGGGAGGCTTCAATCAGAGGTACTCGGCGACATTCTTTGGGGTCCAAGGAGGCTAGGGATTAAATCCCTGGTCTTGGTGTAAGGCCTAGGTATGAATTCGACCAAGCTCGATTTCAGGTGTTGGTCTAGAGCTATGGTGGAGGCTATTTCAGAGGGTAATTTAATGGGGCTTTGTCTTCTCTTGTTGTTGTGAAGGTGTAGGCACAAGCAATTGAAGTGTGGTGGAGGTTTGAGAGATGTCCGGTTTCTAACCTAATTTTTAAGCTCAAAATTAGGGTTGTAAAGGGGGAATCAAGGCAGTGGAGTGATTGGAATGGGTTGTGGAGATTTCAAAGAAGCTCTGTGAGTGATTTAGGAGTTTCTCTTTAAGAAATATTTAATACACCTCCCATGGCCGTGGAGGTGAGTTTTTATAAAAATGGCCATGGGGTGGTTCTCAGGGCACAAGTTGGGGTGCATTGTAGCGCTTAGGTGGAGGATAGAGAAGCTTTTCAATTTGATTTGGATGAGCTGGCCTCTAAGTTTGATTTGGGTGAGGTGTCATGGGGGTGGCTCTTGGTTTTGAACTTTTCCAGCTACTAGTTTGGTCGGCCGGCCAGGGGGAGGTGGCTAAGAGCTCAGGGAACCCAGAGGAATCCATCACAACAATTTAATGCAAATGTGCTTTGATTTGGCAAAGATATCTTAAGCATGTGCATTTTTGGAAATAATATCCCTTAATTTGGGGGACCTTTGGTCCATGGTTGATTTAGGTGGTTTTTTGGTGTTTGGACTGGTCACAAAGTCAAACTAATGGCTGGGGTGGAGTTAATTTGGTGACTTTAGGGTGGTTATGTCACATTTAGTGCATCGGTCCAAGTGGGTGCAAAAGACCAAAACTTGGGTTTGGTCTAAGCTATACATGTAAACTGGCCCAAATAAATATTGAATTTGGTGTAGATGATCATAAGGAACAACTTTAGTGAAGAATGGAAATGGTTTTGAGCTCAATTTAAGGGTCAATTTGAGGGAATTTTGAACTTTAATCAAATTGGTTATATTTGGCTAGGCTTGGGTCTAACTTGGGTTAGCCTTGGGTTAAGTCCAAATTGATTATTTTACATGGTCAATAGGGACCTCATGAAGAGTTTCCAACATGAATTGGATGCCAATTTGGAGGTTAAGGCAATCAATTGGGTGAAATTTGGGGACTTAGCCAATTTGGGGCTAAATTTGGAAATTTTGGATTTAGGCCAAAATCAAATGGATATGAGGCTTCACCAAGGTCAATTTATGGTTTATTTTGATATATAGTAATGTTATCAAGATTTTTAAACATTAATTGGGGCCAATTGACTAGGCTATGGGTTCTATTTGGTGAGATTAGGTCATATGGTTAAAATTGGGGTTTTAACCTAACTCAAAATTAGGTTCAAATCATGGACCGATTGAGCTTGGATTTGGGTTAATTTGATCATATCAAGAGTTAATTTTAGTTTAGGATTGAAATTGAGGTCAATTGAGGTCAAATTGATGGACATTTGAATTGAATTTGGGGAATTTGGACCCTTAAAGGCAAATTTGGGGGTTTTAGTTAAAGATGGTCAAATAGGCCAAATTGGGTCATGTGGTAGTTGAGAGAAATGAAATTAGGAATATTTTGGATTTTGTGGGATTTTTTGGGAATTTTTGGAATTTTGGGCCCAAGAGGGGTATTTTGGTAATTTGGGGGTGTTTTAGAGATAAAAATCCGAGATGGGTATTTTGGTAGATTTGAGGTACCAATCATCACCAAAAAGTCATGGATCAATGAAAACCTTATTTTGGGTCCTCTACATAGTGGTCTTAGCCAAACTATATCCTTGGGGCTAGTAGGTTTAGGAGACCATCTACATGAGTATCCCAAAATATCAAGGGATCTAGGCTAGAAATTTGAGTTTAGGGTTGTGAGTGAATGGGCGTGTATATGAGTGTAGATGAGTGCAGTGAGTGCCTTAGCTCCAGAACAACACCCAAGGTCAACCCTAAGGTCCAATAGTCCTAAGGTTGACTCATCTTGAGTTTCCCCCATAGTGACCCTTCAACCCTAAAGTCCAGCAGTCCTAAGGGTGACTCATCTTGAGTTTCCCCACAATGAACCCATAGTGCTAGAGGTTATGACCAATATGTGGAACTTCAAGTTGAGTAGAGAAGAGTTTGGAATTTTTAGAGATCTAGTTTTCTAAGAATATGGAAAATCCTATGGCTAGACCTTAGGCTACTAAAAGGGAAAAACTAAACCTCAACCAAAAGTTAGGTCAACAGTGCTCCCAACTGTTGCTTTGTGGTCTTTCGAGTGTTATGGCATGGACATAATAGGTCCGACAGACCCTTCATCTTCAAAAGGACACAAATTTATTTTTGCCGCTACAAATTACTTCGCTAAATGGGTAGAGGCAGTACCGCTACAAGAGGTTATAGTAAATGGACCCCTAATAGGTGTGGCGTTCTGGGCAAGCACACCGCTCGTATTAGCGTTGACCGATGAGATCAACAAAAAACAATACAACCTCTAAGTCAACAAACCCAAAAATTTGTGTAGGGTCATGTGTATGATTTGTTTCTACCGGGGACTTAGCAGGTGTGTGCTTGATTAAGTCAAGAAGTAGGGACTCTCGCTGGGGATTGTAGAGTGGACTTTGAGTTATGAAATTTCAATGATTTCCAAAGGATGGTAGTCAGAATGTAAGTGCTGACCCCGAGGTGGGAATTGAAATTTAGATATCAATTCAAAAAAAGAGAGTGAGAGAGAGAGAGAGAGTTGGTGTGTAAGGACCGACCTCGAATGTAATGAATCAAAAATGTAGGACTGATTCGGAAATGAGAATTGAAATGTAGGTCAATTCTCAAAAGAGAGTGTTGGAATGTAAGGACCGACCTCAAATGAAATGAATCAGAAATGTAGGACTGATTCGGAAATGAGGATTGAAATGTAGGTCAATTCTCAAAAGAGAGTGTCAAAATGTAAGGACCGACCTTGAATGTAATGAATCAGAAATGTAGGAATGAGAATTTAAATGTATATCAATTCTCAAAAGAGAATGTCAGAAATGAGGATTGAAATGTAGGTCAATTCTCAAAAAAGAGTATCAGAATGCAAAGACCGACCTCAAATGAAATGAATAAAAAATGTAGGACTGATTTGAAAGTGAGAATTAAAATGTAGGTATCAATCCAAAGATGAGAGAATTGAAATGTAGGTATCAATTTGAAGATGTGAGAATTGAAATGTAGGAATCAATCCGAAGATGAGAGAATTTGAAATGTAGGTATAAATCCCAAGGAGAGAGTTAAAATTTAGGTATCGACCTCGAAATGTGAGAATTGAAATGTATGTATCAATTCCAGGAGAGAGTCGAAATTTAGGAATCGACCTCAAAATAAGAGAATCAGGATTTAGGTACTGATTTGAAGATGTGATTTGAAATTTACAAAGAGCTTATGGTGTTGAATTTACAGAAGTGTGTCATGTGAAAAGGTTGATTTTTTAGAAGATTTGTAGAGCTTTGTGAGGTTTTGTGCAGAATGCAAAATTTTGTGGGGATGTTAAGAGAGTTGAGGTAGATAACGATGGTTGTGTTGCGCACACAAAGAGTAGGAAATTTCGAAAACGGAAGCATCCACTCGGCAGATTCATTTCATTTTCTTATTGTTTTCATCATATTTAATTTTTCAAAAATGTATTCTTAAAGTTTTAATTTTAATTGGTTGATTTTTAAAAAGAAATTTATTTTGTTATTCACTCATTTATGATTATTTCTCATTTGTGTTTTATTTATTGTTGAAGATTTGTTGTTTCGTTCTTTGTTCATTGAAATTCTGAACCATTGCATGGTTCGCGGCTTTCATCCATCGCATAAAAGGCAACTGACAAAAAGGCACAATTTGAGAGGAATTTCTATTAATTTGCCCCCACAAAGGGATGACATAAATCAGACATAGGTTAATGCCTCAAAAGGTACATCATGTAATCCATGATGAAATACATTGAGAATCATCTCATGATATGAATACATTATAGACTACATACATCGGATACATGTCATGTTGCTAAAAGAAATTAAGTGAACCCTCTGTGCCTAGTACATTGAGCTCGTGATCAAGCAGACCTTCTAAGTCATGCTCTAGGATAAGAGTTTCCTTTGCATGTACTTAGAGGTACAACCTTCTCATAGCTCGTATGAAAATAACTCCTCCAATTATGGGTCTTGTTGGAATCCATTCGAAATTTTACTGTCGTCCATTCTGTGGAAGGTTACATACACCCTACGATGTCGCACTCCTGGAATGCAGTGCTTGACAATGTCTGCACCGTTACCCTTGAGAACAAGTACTGAACCAACTGGAAGAGGAATCTCCACAGCTCCTATGAATTCGCCAGGGCTGACTATATTGATTTCTTTTCCAAATAGAATATTGCTTTTACTCATGAAGGATACCGTGCAGAAAAGCCCCACAAAATCATGATGGTCGATGTGTGGGGGAATGCAGTCACCTTCTTCATAATTGTTAATGATGCAACTGTTGTGAATGCAAGTAGCGGGTAGAATATTCCGCTTGACCATTCTCTTGATCATCCATTTTATCATCGGTGGTAACAAATCCACTTGGTCATATCTGAGGATCCTAAACAGATTCCCTTGTCTATCGTTCGTGAAGTTGTAGCAACAGCCGCATTGAATGGTGATTCTTCCCTTTCCACACATCCATTTCTTCGGCTCGAAATATGTCCTCTCCATGAGAAGGCCCGTTCGACCTCTATCTCTTAAATTGAAGATGCAGTCCAGAATGCTTCTTTCATCAATTTTAGTGAAAATCCTGGTATATAGCTCCAGGCCTTCCAATATGTTGGCGAACTTTCCGTGAACTTCTTCATAGAACTCAAATTCTCTTTTATTTACTCTGCTTATCTTGCAGTATTCTACCATACCAGAAGTTGGCAGATGCCATGGGCGTTCCTTCCTTCAGGCCTTGGCAGGAACCCAAACTGGTGTTGGTCGATTAGATTCAGCCTCTAGTGGGATGTATGATCCTGGGCTCCATGGTGCATGCTGATCTGTCCCCAGTGGGACAAATGGTTCATTTACCGCAAAGTATGGAGTCTGAGACTCGTTGGTGCTTGAAGTATATTCTTCTAATGTACTGAAACATTGTAGATGCAGAACGTTGCAACCCAGGCATTCTACAAATGCTCCCATGACTGATGTCCTGGCTGATACCTCAACGTTGCATGTTGGGCAACCCCTGCATAAGATATCTGAAACTCCAAGCACATCTGATTCTGTCACAAATCCTGACTCTTCATCTGTAGTGGGTAGGCTGGCAGAAGTTTCTCTCAGATCTGGGTCGTAAATATGTCCCTTAGGAATATGGGTAAGAAAACTGCTCACCTCTTTAGCGTTTGCGTTCCTATCGCATAAAAGCTCTCTATTTCTTTCGGCTGGCATTTCTGCGTTGCGTTTTGTGGAGCGGAGTATTCGGTAATTGTTCATTACGGGCGGGTATCAGGTCCCTTTCTAGAGTAGCTACCATGGAGGGCAGACGGCTGGGCCCCTCCATCGGATCTTGTTCCGCTATCACATTTTTACCTTTGTGTGACATATTGTCTTGAGTGGTCACCCTCAACAGTGAAGGCAGACCCTCCATTTCTTTACTGCTGACTACGTCCATTAGAGGATCCTCGTAGTCCATATCAACCTGGTTAAAATCTACATTGAAATCTATGACACCTCCTTGTAGTGTCATCTCTTCATTCGGTGTGAGGTTTCAGCCTTCCTGGAAGGCAAAAAATCAGCTTCTGTCCTGGCATTTTTTTGCAAACGACAGGAAAAATGTCAATGGGCCGAAGTCTGTCATGAACAAGAACAAAACAAAGTATTTATTAAAGTAAATTTTAGTTTGTTTTGGTGAAGAGGATTATTCATTTTATGTGTGAGTCTCGTTTGATTTAATGGAAATTTTTAAATCCAAAGGTAGAAAGAGAACGTGTGAAGTTCAAAAATCTTCTCAAAATTTTCATTATATTGAGGTTAATTACAAAGTTTGGACCCGGTCATAGACATTTGGCCACATAGATAACCTAAAAAACAATCAAAGTTTCAATGTTTTCAAAGCAAGCAGAGGCAAGCGGCATTAAGCAGCACCAGGTTGTGTAATAGGTTTTCAGGTATCGTCCATTTATCGGTAACATGAGTCTTTCACCCCGGAAGTCCACTAACTGGTAGGCTCCTCCTGTATAGACCTTCTCAACAACAAATGGTCACTCCCAAGTTTGCTCGAACTTCCCACCTATTTTTCGGCGAGCAATAATAGTCCTTTTGAGCACAAGTACGAGGTCAGCAATTTTGAATGTCCTTGGGCGGACCAATTTTTCATGGGCTTGTACCATCTTTGCCTGGTAGAGCTCAAAATGTTATTGTGCTTCCAATCATTTTCCCTTGAGACTCTCCAGTTCTTCAAGTCTGAGTTTTACACTTTCTTCCATTGTAAGTTGGTTGGCAACGACGACTCTGAGAGATGGTGTCTGGATTTCTAGTGGTAGCACGGTCTCGGTCCCGTACAGGAGCATATAAGGTGTACACTGAGTGGGAGTCCTGAAAGTCATCTGGTAGGCCCACAAGGCTTCTAACAGTTTGTTATGCTAATCCCTCTTATTTTCATGCAGTGTTTTCTTCAAAACCTGTACCAGTGTCTTGTTGAAAGCTTTCAATCCCTTTTATTTTCATCCAGTGTTTTCTTCAAAATCTGTACCAGTGTCTTGTTGAATGCTTCAGTCCAGACCATTTGTTCTGAGTGTTTTCTTCAAAATCTGTACCAGTGTCTTTTAAAAGCTTCAGTCAGACCATTTGCTCTAGCATAGTAAATTGTAGAGTATCTCCAATCTATCCCATGTCTTCTGACAAAATTGTTGATCTTTGTACATTTGAAAGCTGTCCCATTGTCAGAGATTATTCTTTGAGGTACTCCAAAACGACAGACAATTTGGCTTTTGAAAAATTAAACGACGTGCTATGTCGTAACCTCACGTAACGGTACTGCCTCTGCCTATTAGGAGAAGTAATCTGTAGTGGCAAGTATAAACTTGTGTCCTTTGGAAGATGGAGGGTCTATCGAACCTATTAAGTCTGTGCTCCAACACTCGAATGGTCACGAGGCAACTGTTGGGTGCAGCACATTCGGAGGCGGTGTAAGACCACCCCATGCACTTGGCATTGGTGACATCTTCTGGATGTATCCATGCAATCGGACATCATTGCTGTCCAATAATATCTGAGTCTTTTAATCTTTATTTTCATTTTCAGCCCTGACTGGTGAGCGCCACACAATCCAGCATGTACTTCTTTGACAATATTCTATGCCTCAGCTCTATTCAAACACCGTAGCCACATTTGGTCAAACGATCTTCTGTAGAGAGCATTTCTCACCAGGGCATAAGACATAGCCCTTCTTGTGATGTGGTGCGCCTCAGACTTGCCTTCTGACAGCTTTCCAGTATGCAAATATTCTGTTAATGGCTTGCACAAATCTTCATTGATGTGTGCAACTATATTTATTGCTTCTTCTTTTCCAAGCTTGTGTAGAGTTTCAAAGTTGTTTCGAGACAAGACTCACCTTCCTTGTACCGTGACTTCGATGGAATCCTTCAGGGGACATGTCATTTCCTTAGCGAGTTTTGCTAGAGTGTCAGCATGGACATTATCTCCCTAAGGAATCTGGTAGAAGGTCACCACAGGAATCTGTTCCAGGAGCTTCATTGTGTACTGATGGTACTCTGCTAGTCTTGGTTTCAGAATTCAGTATTGTCCGGCGACTTGCTGGATGACAAGTTGAGAGTCACCATAAATGGCAATGTTTGTTATATCCATTGAGATTGCTAATTCCAATCCCGTGATTAAAGTTTCATATTCTGCTTCATTGTTAGTGCACGGCTCTGTTAGGTGGTATGAGAACCTCAACATACCCTTATCTGGCTTAATAAAGATCAAATCGATCCTTGCCTTACCTGGTATAACTGTGTCTGATCCCTTGTCTTTCCTGGCCGACGAAGCACCATCGAAGTACATTTCCCAACGCTGCACACTAGAAAATTCCATTTGTAGTTTTTTCTCGTCTGGTAACTCGTCGTTGAGAGAGGACCCTTGATAGTGCGGAGGGGAACAAAAGTTATATCAAATTGCAATAAAATCATTGACCACCTTGCTAAACATCCGGAAAGTATTGGTCTGGTCATCAAATATTGCAACGGATTGACTTTTGAAATCAGACTAATCTTATGAGAAAGCATGTAATGTCTAAGCTTTTGGACGGCAAAAATTAACGCCAGATAATGCTTCTCAATAGGTGGATACCTTATCTCTGATGGTATTAGAAGACGACTTAGGTAGTAGAGTGCATTTTCCTTGCCCTCATCATTGGTTTGGGCTAAGAGGGCTCAGAGAGAGTCATCCAAAGCCGTGGTATAAACTATTAATTATTTCCCCGGGATAGGGGCTGCCAAAATAGGAGGTGTCATTAAATATTGTTTAACGTCCTCAAAGGTTCGCTGACATTTCTTATCCTAAATAAATTTGGCGTCCTTTTTAATCAATGCCAAGAAAGGCTGACACCTACCTGAGAGATTAGAAATAAAGCATCTTAGATATGTCAACTTCCCCTGGAAGGAACGTAGCTGCTTCAAGGTTTTATGGGGAGGCATTTCCAAGATAGGTTTAATCTTATCCGGGTCAATCTTGATTCCCCGATGACGGACAACGAATCCTAGAAATATCACAGTGGTAACACCAAAGGCACACTTTAAGGGATTCATTTTAAGGTCATATCATCGTAATCGTTCAAACACGATCCTCAAATCATATAAATGATCTATTTTTTGTTTACTTTTCATAACCAGATCATCCACGTAGCATTCTACTTGATTGTGAATGAGGTCATCAAAAATCTTCGTCATTGCACGGTGATATGTTGCTCCAGTGTTCTTTAATCCGAACGGCATCACAGTGTAGCAGAAAATTCCAATTGGTGTTCTTAAGGTTGTAAGCGCTGCATCCTTGGGAGCCATCTTAATTTGTTTATATCCCGATGATCCCTCCATGAAGGAGAAAATTTCACATGTCGAAGCAATGTGCACCATCATTTCCGGTATAGGTAGTGGAAACTCATCTTTTGGACATGCTTTGTTCAAATCTCTGAAGTCGACACAAATGCGAATCTGTCCATTTTTCTTTTTAACAGGTACAATATTAGCTAACCATATGGGGTATTGCTCTTCTTTAACAAAGTTGGCTTCTATCAACTTTTTTACTTCGGCGATGACTTGTTGTTCTATTTCAAGGTGCATTCTCCTGGGAGCTTGTTTTCCTGGGGTTATATTCTTGTCCACCCCAAGTTTGTGGACTGCAACCTCTAGTGACAGTCCTGGCATTTCATCGTAGCTCCATGACAAGCAATTTTTGAATTCTATTAATAGTTTGACCAATTCTGCAGATTCTTCATCATCAAGTAGAGAACTTATAAGTGTAGGTCGAGGTATCTTCAGTCCCGAGGTTAATCTCTTTCAATTCATCGATAGTGGATTTAATTTCTTCCTCAAACTCTGGCGGAGCATCTTCTATTGGTTGATCAGTCAGTCCCGAGGTTAATCTCTTTCAATTCATCGATAGTAGATTTAATTTCTTCCTCAAATTTTAGGGGAGCATCTTCTATTGGTTGATAAGTAGAGTCATCCTCCAAACCAAGGCAATCCTCTTCTAACTTTATAGTAACAATCATGCAAAATTTAGAATCATTGACTGGTCCAACTATACCAAATCTGAGACCCTCTTTTGAGCTGGGAGTTCGACTTTTAGCATATCATAGTTTTTCAAAAAGTTGAAATTTATCTTTTGGCATTTTTTTTGGTAAGTGTCTATTTACCATTCTATAATTTTTCAAAAAGTTGAAATTTATCTTTTGGCATTTGTTTTGGTAAGTGTCCAGGTACCATTCCATAGGTTTTCAAAAAGTTGAAATTTATCTTTTGGCATTTGTTTTGGTAAGTGTACCTGTTGAATTAATTTTCCATAATTTTTTAAGAAGTTGAAATTTATCTTTTGGCATTTGTTTTGGTAAGTGTCCTTGTTAAATTAACTTCTGAACACAAGGTGATTCCATTAATTCATTAGAATCAACATCCAAATTTACATGTTTTTCAAGCTCAGTAGAGGTAAAAGCACGGCAAAATTTGATCAGCTTTAAATCAACACTAAGGACTTCCTTAATCTCTAAACTCTCGACCTTTTGTGGAAGAATCGGAGTAAGAGTCATAGTATTCACATAGCGGTTTATCTGATCATACATTGTTTCATATTCATTCTTTTCTATATCTTCTAGGGATATCTCGTGCTGAGGTTTCTTCTGCTTTGTTATCAATATTTCATCTTCAGAACTATCTTCATCACCAATGTTGATAGTTGGCCTAGTTTGTTCAACAATTAAATTGATCTTTCCTCGTCCGCGTTCCCGGCCTCGACCTCGGGTGCGTGAACTAGAAGAACCTCCACCAACTTCTTGTAAGGGAGTGGTAGAAGGTTGTTGAAGCAGAGTTGTCTGGCCTCCTTTTTGTGATTCTTCTGAATCTTCATCTTTGTTTGTCAAAATCTCGAGTGAGAAGACAGTCTTCTTTANTCACCACAGGAATCTGTTCCAGGAGCTTCATTGTGTACTGATGGTACTCTGCTAGTCTTGGTTTCAGAATTCANTAGGTTTAGGGGACCATCTACATGAGTATCCCAAAAGATCAAGGGATCTAGGCTAGAAATTCTGGGTTTAGGTTAGTGAGTGACTGTGAGTGCAGATAAGTGTAGTGAGTGTCTTAGCTCCAGGCCAGCAATCCTAAGGGTGACTCATCTTGAGTTTCCCCCATAGTGACCCCACTTACTAAGTGTTTAGAGGTTAGGACCAATATGTGGAACTTCAAGTTGAGTGGAGAAGGGTTTGTAATTTCTAGTGGGGAGGGTTCCATGTCTAGTTTTCTAGGAATAGTCAAGAGGAAAAGTCTTATGGCTAGACCAAAGGCTACTAAAGCGGAAAAACTAAACCTCAACCAAAAATGAGGTCAACAGGATGCTTTTGAGTAAAATTTCAATTGCATGATGTTTTTGTAGCTGAGTTTCACATTTCATTCAAAACTTTATCCAACTCAAAATGTAGTTCACTAAAGTTTCGTTGAGCTCTTGCTTCTCTACTACGAGATCTCCAATAGGCATATGATGCTGCACTACGGCAAGTTTTCGTACGAACAACTATTCTAGCTCGGAAAACTTCTTAACTGATCCGTTGGGTAATTCGACATACGAATCAAAAGTGATCCCTGACAGATTGTTGGCAAACTATAAGAAGAGAAAAACTTCGTTACCTCTGGTATTACCTCAATTGGCTCAAAAATGTGCTATATGCTGCCTCGGATTTCCAATCCCATCAAATATCTTAAAGTTTAGTGACATAAAACCCTTAGGGTAGGGTACGACATCGAACTCCTCTAGGTAAGTTCTACCCTTCAAAATCAATACACGACCCTTAAATTGGGCTAAGGCCTCCCAAACTTGCTCGACTATTTGGTTAAATACCTTTTCTTGCATGACTCTTGATGGA
The DNA here is from genome assembly GCA_002079205.1 of Phalaenopsis hybrid cultivar. Classification (NCBI taxonomy): domain Eukaryota; kingdom Viridiplantae; phylum Streptophyta; class Magnoliopsida; order Asparagales; family Orchidaceae; genus Phalaenopsis; species Phalaenopsis hybrid cultivar. The sequence goes on along the minus strand of JXCR01148148.1, from coordinate 193,633 downwards.
GAATTTTTCTTTTGTTGCTCATCTCAATTTACTGAGGCAACTTCCCTCCTTTCATCTGTAATGTGTATAATCTTTGATTGATTGACTTTTGTAGAGGCTAACTGTGGTACTTGAGATTGTCCCTGAACTGTGGGCATGGCAGTCATGGCAGCAGCCATCTCTTGCTGATTTGTTCATCTCTTAAGAAAACAACCCGACATAGCTCATCTATGGAATTCTTGTAGCATCTTGAGATTTGGAGGACTTGGATGGACATCCCATATTTGCTCCTCCATCTCACTGGCAATTGATGCGACAATGTCAGATACTTCGGACCCTGGCTTCATTTCATGATCCTGCCCTGTGGGCTTGCTGGACCGTTTCAGTATGACAACCTTAGGTATCCATACCCTTTTCTTTGACGGTGTTTTCTTGAGACGGAGTGTCTTGGTAGGAACATCGGCATGTCAAAGAGAAATATGCTCCCATGGTGCGGAATTGATACAGTACTGGGTAACCTCTTCATCTTATCCTTTTGGATTTTAAGAACATCCTAGTAACTGGTAGTTCGTAGAATTCTCAGAGCTAGACGTGGCTTAACTGACAAACGTTCTACGGGTCTAGTTGAAGTAGAAAGTGTGGAAACAATAGTGGTATCAACACTACTCCCCATGCTGAACTAGAGGGGATTGCGAGTAGGCAAGGCTTCAGTTGATTTCAGGGAGCTTCTGACAAATCTGACGTCCTTTAAAATTTCTTTCTTCATGCAAGGGAATATTGAACGTCCCACTCATTTGAGTAACTCACCAATAGAATAACCTTCTTTGGTAGTTAGTCCCTGGAAAACTGAACTGACTCTTATTATAAAAGTAGGCTTCTTACTCTTCTCACCATGTCCATGAGGTGTCGGTAAAGTAGCGGCGATCTTTCAGATACTCTCGTACTCATTAGTATTCATTAAAGGATGGAATCTAGTCCCTTCCAAAAGTGGATAGGTTTCTGGTAATCCTGACTCCTCTTAGAGAGGAACTACATCAATAGGCACTTCCTTAGAAGTTTGGGCTTTAGTAGCGCTTCGAACCTTCTGGCTGTGATTTCTCATTTGAGTTCAGGTTAATACTGTTGTCCTCAAACTCGACCTAATTTTAAACACTGATGGCAGGACAACAAATCTTTCAGTCTTGTCTTCAGCGATCATAACTTCCTTTCCCTTAGCAGAAACGGGAATAGTTGGCTTGGAAGGTGTCGTGGTGGCAGTAGTCTTGACCTTCTTGTAAGAAGGGAAATTTTGAGGGCAGCTCAGGTTAAAATCAACAGATGGTTCTTGAACCTGTGAAGCGGTGACTTTCATTATGACAAATGGGGCTTCCCCAAGAATGACCTCTTGATCTTCAAATCCTGCTATGAACTTGATGGTGGGAGCAACATTTCGAGCATCGTGGCTCATCGGTAGGCTGCAGGAAAAAGTGAGTGTTGGGAACGCCATTGTAACAACTTCAAAAAAGAAAGCTTTAAGGTAAGCTATTTAGCCAACACCTCGTAAACTTAGCAAAACACTAAATTTAAATAAGGCCGATCTATAGACCGGACAAGTCTTTATTTAATTTGTGGAGATTTAAAATTTTTGTAAAACTAGTTTGAAAGGAGAAAGATTTAATTAATATAAGAAAAATTAAAGAGAACGCGGAACACAACACAATCTGATTTAATATGTAAAATAGAAAATCTAACTCGAAAGGGAAAAAGTGAGTGTTTGGTACCCAGTGTGGGACCAACTTAACAGCTAACTATGTCCTATTGGGGGTCTGACTACACACAAAGATTAAAAGTCCTTAATGGACTTCTGAACCTCCCTATTTAAAGGTGATTGAACAGATGGTCCTGAAGTCCAAAATAGTTGACCGTACTCACCCAAGACAAAAATGGATAAACCAAGCCAATGGTAGATAGGCAATTTGGTCCAAGAGGAATGTGGACACATTACCGGTATATGAAGATAATATTTCTTGATCAGAAAGAAGAGAAAAGCTCGTCCCCCAGCGAAGTCACTAGGAGCTGTCGGCACTGTTTTAGGTACGGAGTTGCCCGCTGCAAGCTGACAGCCGCAGGAATCTAAATCTCGCCGCCCGCTTCAGAAAGACATTTTAATTTACATACATATATATATATATA
>JXCR01148148.1:166810-191370 GCA_002079205.1 Phalaenopsis hybrid cultivar | reverse complement strand
ATATATATATATATATATATATATATATATATATAAGTTTACAAAAATATGAAATCAAACTGACCACATATTTTTCATAGTTTAAATGAAATCGCACTATACCTCAAACCCTATATCTGTATCGAAAGATAAATACAAGACTTGAGGGAGAGGCTCGATTAAATAAATTAAGAAATATATAACTTCTAGTTGGTCTATGAAATCATTTTTATTTGCCAGCGAGTTCTCCTATTTAATATAGAGATATAAATAGGGTTTATATTAAGTTGGGCTTGGAAAAGCTTCCTACAAGGGAAAACCCCAATAGTTAATTACATCTTAAAAGAATGATGTCACTTAAGTAAACTCTCGACAAAAATCAAGAAATTTTATCTTTAAAGAGGTTAAAAGGATAGGACTTTTCAACGAAAGTTGATAAAGAGCTGTGGAAAGGGAATGGCTTAAATTGGAACATTTTATTGTAGAGTTCAAAGGAGGAAGAAACTAGGGGATGTCACAGATACAGAGGAAAACCTCAGTGACTTCCCATGCTACCCTACAATTTGGCTTCATTTTAGAGGAGAAATGTTTAAATATTTCATCTTGCCAATTTTATTAATTAGGGCTTACAATTGTGTGAAATGATCACGCAAATAGCCTAAAATATGTGAGGATTTTGGAAATGACAAACGAAAACCTTGGAATCCTAAGACGATTTATATCTTATATTGTACAACATGATTGTGCAAAGGCCTAAAGATAAGGTAAGAATTTATTTTACATATGCAAACTACCTCGAAATCCTATGACTTATTGTTTAATTCTAAGGAATGTTTTAGCTGGTGTAGACCTATTTTGCTTTTAAAGAGGGTCGTGCTGCCTACAATGCTAGCTCCAAGCTTCTTATCGTGACTAGTTTAGGTTTTCTAATGTGTCAGGTTATGATGTCATATTAAATGTTCCTATGGTTATGGTCATTTAAGTATTATGGGGCATATTCAAACTTATTAGAGCAAAACTAGTTAGGATCCTACTGTTGCCTCATTCCGGTACAACTATTTTCTTTTAGATTCACTTAGTCCAAATGAATTTACTAAACTCAACTTAAAAAATTCCATACTTTCATTTAGATCGTCGGAAGTCTCGTTAGCAACCGTACGTTACCTCCTCAGAGGGTTTCTCAATCATCCGATGGAGATATCTTAATTTAGTTTCAATTGTTGTTTTGGAATGTTTATGATTAAATTTTGAGTTGTCTTATATTTTGAATGTTGTGGCAAGGAATTTTATCTTGGTAGATTTTAGTTTTGATTTTTGTTTTACGGTCAACCTAGTAGTTTTGGTATTCTTGTAGGGTGTCATCGTTGCTTAACATGCAAGTTTTATAAGCATAAAAATATTGTGTGGAAAGTATGAGAAAAGATGGTACTGTAACTGTAAAAGCATACCTGGTGAATCTTCTCATTCCACGACCTAAAAGGTTAGTACCTACAAGGCACATATATAATATTGCAAGGAACTTAAATTGCCCAAGTAGATGAAGGTTTAGCTACCGAACCCCAGGCTATAATTTTTTTGGATATTGGAAGAACCTTGTAGATGATTTTAGAAAAAATATGGCAAGTCCAATTTGCCCTTCAGAATATCCAATAGATTTCAAAATGCTCGAGGCATGACCTTAGATAACTTTGAAGATCTGTTGAAATATTCTGATTCATTTTGGACTTATCATTTTGTTCCATTAATCATCCAAGGCTAGAGTGTTGGTCCCCGTTGCTCGGTGAAAGTTGATAGTTTAGTTATCCCAAGGGTAGGATATTTGATTAGTCAATTGATGTTTCATTTAGAATTTATTTGTGTGGGTGCTCCTATGGCAAGTCTAGGTTATTTAAGATTATGGTGCCCAAAATTAAGGTCAGGCTTGTAGTGTTTAAAGATGTTAATCACCAATTATGTTATCTTCTAAATGCCATCAATTGAGCTTAGATGTTGAACCTATGTCACTAGTAAGCCCTTAACAATCATGATAATTGAAAAGGTGATTATGATAATTTTGATTTAAGTGATATTTACTCTTATCAAATGGTCAAACCATCCTCAACTTTGGGCTTAAGACAAGTAGATTATCATCTTTCTAGCTTAATCCAATCACTTAAGAATCATTCCATCGTTATTAACTTTAAAGTCATGAAGGTTAGGAGGATTATGATTTTATTGATGTTGTTCAAGGGTGGTGAACGAGTGTCTACCTTTTAATCCCATTGTATTTCAATCATCTAAACATATTAGTTAAGATCAAAATTAACCATTTTCCCTAGGTTAATCCTAAATTTTGATTAAGGCACCAAAGTCTGAAATTACCACATGCTCTTGGGGTACTTCCCCTCATAACTCTTTAAACACAACTCAAATGACTTTGAGGGTTTAGAGTGTCATATCCATGGGTAGCTATAATGTTTAGAGGAGAATATGTGGACCTCTCAAAATTTAATTTAATTACTTATTTAAATTTAGAAAATAGGGATTTTAGAAATTAATGTATTTAATTTTCCAAAATAAAGTTTTTATTCATGAGAAAGTTATTAGAGGTTTCCTTAAGTCAAAAATATAGTTAAAAAAAATTTCATTACATTTTGAATTCATTTATTATAATTATTTTAATGGGTGAATAAGGAAAATTCACTTTAAGCCTTTACAAATTATTTTTAATTTATGAAAAAATTAGGGAAAATATTTTAATGAGTCCCAAGTGATCAGAGAACAATTGAGAACATTTTGAAACATTTTAATGTTTTTGGAATTTTTAAATATTTTATTTATTTTAAATTTAAAATATGGCCCAAAAATCCAGTATTTTACCAAAAATAACTTTTATTTTTCCTAAGTGCCATGTTCACAAGGAATTCAGAAAACCACTTTTCGCAATTTTTGTAATTGTATTTGATTTATTATAATTACTTGTGTACAAAAATAAAAGGTTTTTTTGTAAATTAACTTTAGTGCTTAAACTTAGCCAAATAATTTTCAAATTTTTGCAGTGAATAGACATGATTTTTATGAACAATGTGGGATTGATTTTATCAATTTTTGATAAGGATTTCATTTACATGAATTAATACAAGATACTTACATTTACTTAAATATAGAAATTCAAAAGATAATTCAAAACATCATGATGTTTTTCTTAGGCTTCTCTGACCACAGGAAACCTGCCAAAATTATTCTCATAATTTTCCAAGTGATATTTTGATTTGTATAATTAAAATAACCGAAAATGGTCACCTTAGCTTGAAAGTTAGGGCTAGAAGCATAAGGATGCCCTATGATCTTGTAAAAAATTGAGGAGATTCCTTCTATGATGGAGAATAAACCTTAAAAATTTCAAGTCATGGTGAGCCTTCTTTAGTCATAGAGAATTAAAACACCACACATGGTATTTAATTTATTAAAATCATAAGTTTGACAAATAATTTTTATTCTTACTCCACATTATTCTCCTCTGTTCACTAAGCAAGAGGGTATTTTTTATGATTTTTCTATAGAAAGATGGTTTTGGTATTTAAAATAAATCAAAAACCCCTATTATTCTACTTATCCAGCATAGCGCTGACTGGATCCTAGGCAGCTTTGAAAGAACACGCAGCGGCCCACCATTTGACATCATCATCCCCCAAAGCTACCACACGAACCACACTTTATGCAACAAAAGCTCTTCTGGCTTGATCTCCTCCTTCCATTTGATACATGCGTGATCGGATGGCTCTCCCTTATTGTCTAAAATTAACATAACTCATGAGTCGTTCACACTAAAAACTTAAGATCTTCATCCAGACTCAACCAAATTTAATGATGTTTGTTTATAAACCTTAATCTACTTAAGGCAAGCAAATCTATACAGCTTATATTGTATAAAATATAGTAAATACTATTGAGAGTTGAAACAAACTTGGTTTAGGGTTAGAGTTCAATACCATTATCACAGAGGGGAGGACTCAATCGGATGGTTGTGGTAGCTTCGATTGGGTCCAACAAACCTTCAGATGAAGTCCTATGCCTTGGTGAATTGTCTAGGTATGAATTCAATAAAGGTGGATTTCAGGTGTTTGTTTAAAGCTATGTTAGAGGTTATTTCAGAGGTGGCTTTCAAGGGGAATCAACTTCTCTCACTGTGGGGATGTGTGTGCACAGTTAATTGTGGTTTGGTGCACTGTGGAGCTATTAAGAGTTTTGTCTTGGTTTGTAAAGAATTTCGAGCTCAAACTTTGGTTTCCACAGTGGGGATCAGTGGGGAAAAATGGTGGCAATGAGCTTAGGAGTTCTTGTAGAACATCTGAGAGCAATTGGACAAAGTTTCCCCAAGGATTTGACACTCTCTTTTTTTCCATGAAAGGGTGGGTTTAAATAAAAATGTCTTAGGTCGGCTGCCAGGGCTAATGGATGGGCCCAAAATGATGCTTATGTGGAGGGTTTCAAAGTGTTAAAGCCAACTGGGATTTATCAGCTAAGATGGGTGTGTTTGGATTTTAATTTGATCATGAGGCTCAGAGTTTTGGAGTTTTTCAGCCACTAGGCCAGCCGGCAGGGCCAGGGGTGGTGGCCAGAAGGTCAGGTGAGCCAGGGGGAGGCTTAATTATAATTTACCCTTAATGGCAAGTAATGAGAGGGAAGATATTTTGATTATGGCTCAAAAATGGGAATAAATCCCTTAATTTTGGGACCCATTAGTCCATGGCTTGCTTGGATGTGTTTAGAATGGCTTAGCCTGGTCTAAAGGGTGTATTTGGTGGTTGTGGTGTCATTAATTTTGTGGTTTAGGCATGGCTAAGTTAATTTTGGTGCATGGTTTCAATTTAGGCAAAATGGCTAGAAGTTGGTTTTGGGTTAGGATAGCCATGACATTGAGTTTAATTGATTGATCACATTGTCTAGATGATTGTCATGAAGGTTTTTTTTATGAGGGATTGATGTAATTTTGAGTTCAATTAGAAGCTCAATTTGAAGGATTTTTGGGATTTTGGTCAATTTAGGGGTGTTGGGTTAGTGTTGGGTCTAGGTTGGGCTTAGGTTGGGCTAAGTCCAAATTGATGGATGAAAATGGTCTATAATAAAATCATAAAGAGTTTTCAACATAAATTGGGAGTCAATTTTCAGGATAGGGCATTACATTTGGTGGAATTTAGAGACACAACCAATTTTGGGGCAAATTTCGGGATTTTGAACTTTTCATGACTTTTTGAATTAATTTGTTATAATTATTTTACTGGGAAAATAAGGAAAATTCACTTTTAAGCCTTTACAAATTATTTTTAATTTATGAAAAAATTAGGAAAAATATTTTAATGACTCCCAAGCGATGAGAGAACAAATGGGAACATTTTGAAATATTTTGGTATTTTTAGGATATTTAATTATTTTAATTATTTCAAATTTAAAATAAGGCTAAAAAATCAAGTATTTTACCAAAAATAACTTTTATTTTTCTTAAGTGCCTCTGATCACAAGGAACTCAAAAAACCCCTTTTCATAATTTTCCCAAGTGCATTATATTTATTTTAATTATTTTAATACAAAAATACAAGGTTTCTTTGAAAATTAACTTTAGTGCTTAAACTTAGCCAATTAATTCTCAAATTTTTGTAGTGAATAGACATGATTTGTATGAACAATGTGGGAATGATTTTGTCAGTTTTTGATAAGTATTTAATTTACATGAAATGATACAAGATATTTAAATTTAATTAAATATAGAAATTCACAAGATCATTCAAAACATCATGATATTTTTCCTAGACTTCTCTAACCATAGGAAACCAACCAAAATTATTCTTATAATTTTCCAAGGGATATTTTGATTTATATAATTAAAATAACCAAAAATGGTCACCTTAGCTTGAAAATAAGAGCTAGATACATAAAGATGCCCTATGATAATGTAAAAATCAAAGGACATTCCCTTTGTGATGAGGAATGAACTTTAAAAATTTCGAGTCATGGCGAGCCTTCTTTAGTCATGGAGAATTAAAATACCACAGAGGGTATTTAATCATTTAAAAATCATCTATTTAGCAAATAATTTTTTATTTTAGTCAACATTATTCTCCTCTATTCACTGAGCTAGTGGGTATTTTTTTTTATTTTTATGATTTTTCTATAGAAAGATATGGATTTTTGAAGTTTAGGTATTTAACATAATTCATATCTTTCAACTTATCCAGTGCGACGCTGACTAGATCCTAGGCGACTCAGAATGAACACGCGGCGCTCTGTACATTTGACGCCACCAGTCCCCTCAGCTGCCACGCGAACTACACTTTTTGCAATAAGAGCTCGTCCAGCTTGATCTCCTCCATCGATTTGATACACGCGTGATCAGACGAGTCTCTGTTATCGTCCCCAAGTGACCAAACCCGTGAGACGTTGACACTAAAACCTTTAGATCTTCATTTAGACTCAAATAAATCGCATGGGGTTTGTTTCTAAACCTTCATCTACTTATGACTTAGACGGTATGAAATATAGTAAATACGTATGGAGAGTCAAAACAAGCTCGGTTTAGGGTTAGAATTCATTACCTTTGTCTGAGCGGGGAGGCGTCAATCAGATGGCTGTGGTAGCTTCGATTGAGTTCAATGAACCTCCAGATGAAGTTCAAAGCCTTGGTGAATTGTTTAGGTATTAATTCAATTAAGGTGGATTTCAGGTGTTGGTCTAGTGCTATGTTAGAGGATATTTCAGAGGGGGCTTTTATGAGGAATCAACTTCACTCACAGTGGGGATGGTGTGTGCACAATTAACTGAAGTTTGGTGCACTGTGGATCTATGGAGAGTTTTATCCTGGTTTGGGCAGAAATTCGAGCTCAAAATTGCGCTTCCATAGTGGGGATCAATAGGGAAAAATGGTAGCAATGAGCTTAAGAGTTCTTGGAGTGTGTCTCAGAGCAATTGGACAAAGTTTCCCCAAGGATTTGACACTCTGAATTTTTGGCCATGATGGGGTGTGTTTAAATAAAAAAGGCTTAGGGTGGCTGCTAGGGCTAATGGATGGGTGCAAACTGATGCTTATGTGGAGGGTTTTAAAGTGCTAAAGCCAATTGGGATTGACCAGCTAATATGGGTGAGTTTGGGTTTTAATTTGACCTTGAGGCTCTTGGTTTTGGTGTTTTCCAGCCANTCGTTGGTTTTGGTGTTTTCCAGCCATTAGGCCGCCCAACAGGGCCAAGGGTGGTGGCTAGAAGGTCAGGTGAGCCAAGTGGAGACTTGAGCATAATTTACCCTCAATGCCAAGTAATGATGGAGAAGATATTTTGATTATGGCTGAAAAATAGGAATAAATCCCTTAATTTAGGGACTCATTGGTCCTTAGCTACCTTGGGTGGGTTTAGGATGGTTTAGCCTGGTTCAAAGGGTTTATTTGGTGGTTATGGTGTCATTAATCTTGTGTCTTAGGCACGGCTAAGTCAATTTTTTTGCATGGGTTCAATTTGGCTAAGTCAATTTTTCCAAAAGCTGACCCTCAAAGTCGATTAAACTGCTGATGAAAGAAATTGTTAAAAAAGAGATTTTAAAATGATTAGATGCTGGAATAATATATCCTATTTCAGACACTGCTTGGGTGAGCCCAATTCAGTGTGTTAAAAAAAGGAGGTGTGAGTGCAGTGACAAATAAGAATAATGAATTAATGTTAACAAGACAAGTCATTAGATGAAGAATATGCATAGATTATAGAAAATTAAATTTGACCAGATGTTGGATAGACTAGCTGGGCACATATATTTTTTCTTTTTAGATGGATATACCAGCTATTATCAAATACCAATTACTCCAGAGGATCAAGAGAAGAAAAGATTTACTAGTCCTTATGGTACTTTTGCTTTTCGATGAAAGCCCTTTGGTTGTAACACGCCTACAATATTCCAAAGATGTATGGCATCGATTTTCAAAGATTTAATTGAAAAGGGAATAAAGTCTTTATGGATGATTTTATGTGTTTGGAACTTCATTTGAAATATATCTAAATAATTTATAGAAAGTTCTATAATGATGTGAAAGGATGAATCTAGTATTAAAATGAGAAAAATTTCAATTAACGGTTGCAGAAAGAATTGTGCTTGGGCGTAAAAATTCAGAAAATAATATAGAAGTAGATCAAAAAAAAATTTAAGTTATATCTAACCTACTTCCACCAACTATTGTATGAGGAGTTACGAGATTTTTAGGATAATTTGGTTCTTACAAGTGATATATTAAAGATTTTTCAAAAGTTACAAAGCCTTTATGCCAATTTTTGGAAATAACAATTAAGAGTGCTATAATGCCTTTGAAACATTGAATGAAAAAATTGATCACTGCTCCTATAATTGTTTCACTTGATTGGGAGAAACCATTCAAATTAATGTGTGAAGCTAGTGATTATGCAATTATAGCTATTTTAGGGCAGAGATATGACAAAATTTTTAAAGTTAAATAATATGCTAATAAAACATTCAATGATGCTCAAATTAATTACACTACTACTGAAAGAGAGTTATTAGCCATTGCTTATGTTTTCAAAAAGTTTAGGTCATATCTAATTGGAGCTAAATGTGTTGTACATACAGATCAGTTGGATATAAAATATTTGATGCAGAAGAAGGATGCAAAATCAAAACTAATTAGATGGGTACTTCTCATGCAAGAGTTTGAGTTTGTGGTAGTCGATAGGAAAGGATTTGATAATCAAATTGCTAATCATTTATCTTGACTAGAATAGAAAGAAACATTTGATCTTAAAAAAGAAATTAATGAAGCTTTTCCCGATGAACAAATTTATGTGATTAAAGGATGGAAATAGTGCAGTATGCTGAATTGTAAACTAAATTTTTAGAGGTATTTTACCGTATGGGTTGACGAAACAATAAGAGGAGAAATTTATACATGATGCAAAATTTTAATTTTGGAAGGACCCATATTTGTACAAATAATGCAGTGATTTAGTTATGCAGAGATGTGTGCCTTATAAAGAAATTGAAGAAATTATCCAAAACTGTCACGATTCTAAATTTGGAGGTCATTTTGGGATTGGTAGAACTTTTCACAAAATTTTACAATCTAGATTTTATTGGACCACTCTATTTAGAGATGTTACTATATATATTTCAACATGTGATTTGTGTCAGCAAGCAGGCAATATTTTAAAAAAAAATGAAATGCCTTTAAATTTTACTTTGGAAGTTGACAACTTTGATATTTGGGGATTATATTTTATGGGACCATTTGTACCTTAATTTATATATATATATATATATATATATATATATCCAAAAGGTTAGTGAGAGTACTCACAATGAAGTACTAAGTAGCAATATCATTAAATCACAAAAAGCAGTTACAAGGTAAGATGGGTGTATGTATATATATGTAAGACAAACACGCACATATATATATAGATATATATCCTTTTACACAACATGAAACTAAGGAATGGCCAAATTATATCCATGGAGCATAAAAGACAAGCGTAAAGACGGAGAATTCCCAACAAAAATCTATTCAGTGTTCCTCCCAAGGAAGCCAACCAATGGGCAAGACTATTACCCTCTCTACAAATGTGTTTGAACTCCACCATGCAGCTATTTAGAAGATACTACATTTTGTTTTACCACCTAAGAAAATTCCACAAAGTTCATCATTCAACAATTATCTACTGCAAATAAGGGAATCAGATTCAACAATCAAATGACCCATTTTACAGTGATGAGAAATTTTGATAGCCCAGTAAATGGATTGAAATTCTACCTCCAAAGCATCAACAACCCAAGCAGGAGAGGTAAAATATAAAAGACATTTCCCCTGGGAGTTCCTAAGGATTCCATATACACCTACAGCACCACTGGAGTAATTGCCATCTGTATTCACCTTCAACCAACCAAGAGTAGGGGGTGTTCTAAAAAGTTAAAGTGAGCCTGAAATTTTGTTAGTTTTTTTATGCTAGTCATCCGGGTCTTAAATAAGTTTGAGAATTGATGGTGTTGAATAAGCTTCTGGATATAAGAGGTACAATTGAAGATCATAGAAATTGATCCCATGAAGATGATGCTCATACCTAGCTTGATTTCTGCACATCCATATGAACCATGCAACCAGATAGGGAAGAACCAATAAATTTTCTTTATTCCAGTCCTCCTAGCATATGGTGAATTTAGACCAGCTCAATTTAAAAGTATTGATCCTGAGTTGTGCAGGTAGGCTCGACCAGACCCTTTGAGAGAAGGCGCAAGTGAAAAATAGATGTTCTATAGATTCTTCTTCAGCACTACAAAGATAGCAGCTAAATCCCTTCATTTTAAAGATATAATTAGTGGGAAGAAAGGAATGTCAAAGTCTCCAACAGAAAAATGACATGGAAGGCGTTAGAAGCTTCCCCCAAATGACTTCTCAAGCCACATGTTTCCGATGGAAGAATTTATGGAAAAGATATGCAGCCAATTTCTATGAGGAGGCTTGTTTGGTAATAATTTTATCTTTCTGATTTGTAGAGAGAGTGTCATTAACCAAATAAACCTGCTCCCAAGAGAGTATAGTATTTAGCATCCTGCAATACCACTGTTCCTAAGACCAATAATCTTTGACTTAGCTGTGATAATTGGGATTGGAAATTGTAGAGGCAAGCTTCTCCCTTTTACACACCAAATGATCCAACCAAAAATTAATTTGACCCTTTCCCAGCTCCCAAATGAGCAGCACTTCAGCTTGATTTTTGATACTCGACATCTTAGAACAGATCCTGTAATCCCCCAATTTTTTAGTAAAAGTTTGATGCACAAATCTGCAGTACTTCCCCATCATATATTTAGACAAACGAATATCTTTTGGCTTGGTACTTGATATTTCATACTCGACATCTTTGATCCATAGATTGCATAGGTTAATGAAGCTTAAGTGCTAAAAATCCTTGAAGCCCAAACTTCCAGCCTGATTAGGTTTACAAACATTCTGCCCAGATAGCTAGAGGAGTTGTTTCTTCTACCCAACACACAATAATTTTTTAAGAATCCTACCAAGAAGCACTTGTGTACCCTTCTGCATAATAAACATCCGAAAAACATAAGCAGGCATGACAGTCAGAATGCTTTTCAGTAGAGTAATTCTCCCCCATTTGATAAGAAAAAGTTAGTCCAGTAATTGAGCTGGGCTTTGATCTGATCAATTACTTCACCGAATTGGATTTTCTTGGTTATGCCTTTGATTAATTGGACCCCAAGATACTTAATAGGAAGAGATGTAATAATAAATCCTATATTCAGATATCTAGTGCTTGATCTTAGAGTTTGTGTTAGCATTAACAAAAACTTGACATTTCTGCTAGTTTAGATCCATACCTGAAGCTTGCTGAAAGTACTGAAGGCCTTTATACAATGTCTTGATAGTATTTTTGGAGGCATTAGAAAAAAACTATTCTATCATTAGCATAAGACAGATGGCTTATGTTGATATTAGATCTGTGTTGATGAGCCAATTAAGGTGAAGTTGCAAACATCTTATTTAATAACTTTGAAAAATAATCCAAGGCTAAAATAAAGATAGTAGGAGACAAAGGGTCTCTTTGCTTAATTGCCCTAGAGGCAGTGAAGAATCCATGATTTTTTCCATTGATCAGAAAAAAAATGAGCCTTGCATTTCAACCATTTTCCAATTAAGTTAATGAAATCCATAATGAAGCCCCTAGTAGACAAAGTTTCCAATATGAATTTCTAATTGATAATATCATATGTCTTCTTTAAATCAAGTTTGAAAATGCAATTACCCCCTCTGCATTTCCTGTCAAGGTCTAGAAAAAGCTCATGAGCCGACAAAATATTGTTTGTAATTTTTCTGCCCTTAACAAAAGCAACATGATTAGCATATATGAGATCTTAGAGATGTGGTTAAAGCCTGAAAACTATAATCTTGATGATCAATTTAGAGATAACATTAGATCAGCTGATGGGTTTGAAGTATCCCCAACTTTGCCTATTTTGATTTTTTGGTAACAAAGTGATAGTGGAAGAATTGAAATACCTGGGAGGATCAACACCATTGAAAAAATTTTGAACAACCTGAATGACATATTTACTGGTTTTAGATCAAGTAGCTTTATAGATAGTGGAGGTAAATCCATCAGTCCAAGCAGATTTTTGCCCATCAATAGACACTAAAGCAGCTTTAATGTTATCCTCCAAAGGTAGATGTGACATATTTAAGCTTTGTACATATTCATGCCAGTTAGAGAAAAGAGCAGTCTCAATTGTAGCTCTAGCTGTTTTCCTGGTAGTGAATATATTTTTAAATTAAGTATTAGCATCTTGAGCAATTTCCTAATGAGAGGTGAGGTTCTGACCAGAAGAATAATTAATAGAAAGAATCATATTGTATTTTTTTTTGAAAATAATGCAAGCATGATATCAACTTGTATTTTTGCCTCCCTCACTGAACATAGAGATAGTTGCCTTTTGCTTAAGAAAACTTTCATTATAGTTGACTTGAGAAAGAAGTTTCTCATTTGCTTGATATACCTCAGCTTCAGTGTTCAGGCCCACTTAAAAACCAGCTTCAGGCTGTAAACCTCCTCTTGAGTAGCTATAAGTTTATTATTAACATTCCAAAACTTCTCCCAATTCCACCTTCTAGGATGCACTGCTACATTCTTTTGCAGTTTCCAAAGATTAACCCAAGGATTACCATTAGGTTTAGCGATCCAAACCTTGTCAATTTCCTGAAGGACCTCAGAGTGTAAAGTCCAAATATTTTGAAATCTAAAGGGGGTACCTACAGGGCTGGATGAGTTCTAGATGGAGCAAAGTAGAGGTCTATGGTAAGACCCAACCATAGCAAGATGTAAGACAATAGTATAAGGAAAAGTTTGGAGCCACTTTCAATTGACCAGCATTTTATCCACCCTCTCCCGTAGGGTTCCCCTCCTTAATGAAAATTGAGGCACTTGAAAGACAAGATGAAAAAGTGTAGTATTATGGATGAAATCATTGAACCATGCCATAGCTGAAGGGAAAGGAGAATTACCCACTCTTTTCTCTATAGGAGAAGTCATACAATTAAAGTCTCCTCCCAAAATCTAGGTGTCAATAAACTGACCCAAATGCAGTATATCCTGCCAAAGGGTCTCCTGTTGACTAGCTAATCTGCTGGCATATATTAAAGTAGCATACCCCACATGAGGTCCAATAGAAAATTGGATATGTATGAATTGTGAGTGATTAAGTAAAATAAACCACTAGAGCTCAGATCATGAAAAAATCCAGATTTTATTATTCAAATTTGCAAATTAAGAAAACTTTAGGAACTTTGTTACAATGTTTTGAGGATACTTTGTGACCATTGGCTCTAATAGAGCAAAGCACCAAATTTTATGAGTTATAATGAGATATTATAGTCTCTTGAGTGAGGAGGGGTGGTCCACTCCCCTTATATTCCAACATAAAAAATTGATCATTGAGAAAACTTTTTCCCTTCCCTGTGGTTCTAGGATGTGGTTCAACTTATGGAATTATGGAAGGACTATCCAAGGATTGAACTTCTAGCAGTTGTTTTAATTTCAACCTCCCTTTCTTCTTTCTGTTACTTTTTTTTAACTTTCCATTCACACATTAATGAGACTGTTCAGTGTAGGGTCATCAATCTTATGTGGATTTATATCGAATAATATTTCTTCTTTTATATTATCCTATAAATGTCACTTTTCAGCAGGAGAGCAGTTAAGTGTTAATGAAGTACTATCCTCCAGATCAGTAACAACTGTTGTAGTGTTTTTCAAATTAGATTTATGGTGAGTAGCATCATCAATGCCAGGGACTAAGGCTTTGTCCTCTAAAACCCTTTCCCCCCCAGTTTCAGCTGCCTCTAACTGATTAACTACAACCGCCTTCTCTTTATTAATTTTAGGATTCTTCTTTTTTGATGGTGGATGAAGCCTATAACACTTTTCCAAATTATGTCCAAACATTCTACAATGAGGATAATAAATAGCTCTTTGCTCTACCACAATGCTATGACAGAAACCATCCTCTTCAGATACAATCTGGACCCTCTTAACATTTGGAAGTGTTATATCTCTTTCAACTAAAACTCTAGCTTCTGCAAGTCTTGCCATAATGTAAGTTGGAGCATCTACCTTCAAAGGATACCCAAGAGCTCGACTGATGTTAAAAATAACATTTTCGTGATAGTACTGAATTGGAAGATTAGGTAGTTTAAACCACATAAGGACAATTGGAGGCACTTTATGAGGATCAAACCCAGGAGTGCACTTCACCAGTTTTATAGGAGTCTTTAATCAACAGGGATTATTTAGCAAACACTCTTGCATAAACCTCCTCAATAGAGAGTTTAATTAATAGTTGTCTACCATCCATTAAACCAAATTTTCAGGCATCATTGAGCTTAAGATCCTTAAAGTATTTCCTTACATAATCCATCTTAGGATGTCCATATTGAAATTTACCAATTAAAGTAAACTTAATAGATTCATTGAGGGATTTAATTTCCTTTATGGAAAATAGAATGGCTGGCTCTCCATCCTTCATCCTTAAAGGATTAACATAGGGACAAACCCCCTTTCATGCAACAACATCATGAAGGACCTGTCGAAACACCATGTGTTCAAACTACTTAGCTATGTCATTCCCACTACAAACTACACCTACATATGTAGCCTTAGTCCATTAGGGACTGGTTTCAACATCAATAGGGCAATCCATTGACATAGAAAACCAATGTAACAATAACCGGGTAGGAAGAATCCAACCCAAGAAAAAGTAAGCCCCACCAATGAAAGAGAAATAGAGTAGCACCAAGAGAAACCACACCAACAGCCCACCAAGCAAAGCAGACAATGGAACAGTAGCCAAAATTTAAGAAGTTATTACTCGGGAAAGCCCCAAGTAAATTAAAAATTCAAAACTTCTAGCCAAGAAAGAATGTCCTCGTGAAGCTGAATCTCCAAGCTCCATTACCTTGCACCATAGCGTCGCCAAAGAGCCATCAGTGCACAAACCCTAGCAGAGCAAGATCAGATACATCCGCCATTTTTTTACATTTTTTGTTACATTTGGTAATTTGCACAACAAAAGAAGCTCAAAAGGTTGTAGACACTCTCGAATGAGAAACTTCTCCTTCTCCTACTATTGTTGTTGAGTTAGCTCAAGCGCATGCTAATCTTTTGAGAGCAATCTCTTTGGAGGAAAATCTTTTACAATAGAAAGCTAATGATATCTACTTTAAATGTGGTGATAGGAACACTAACAATTTCCAAGCTTCGATTAAATACAAAAGAAATTTGAATGCCATTTTAAAATCAAGACAACGGATGGCGGAACTCTTATTGCTAATGATGATATTGGTAACAATGCCATTGACTATTTCTCTAATTTGTTCCATTTTGATACGCAGGTGCACAATATTGATTCTGATATCTTTGTTAAGGATTGTCAGTACGCCTCTAACATATTACTCAATGATATCCCGACAGAGCAGGAGATTTTTGCTATGTTCCAGGACATTAATTCTAATATAGCCCCTGGTCCTGATGGTTTCACTTCTCATTTTTATGTTTCCTGTTAGGAGATTATTAAAAGGGGTGTTACTAATGCCATTCAAAGATTCTTTCAGGGGACTGATCCTGGGAAATATTTTACTTCCTCTCTCATTGTGCTCATCCCGAAAGGGGCAAATAAAAGTTGTTGGGAAAAGTTCCACCTAATATCATTCACCTCTTATATATTTAAAGTTATAAGCAAGCTCATTATTGTCAGATTGAAACCTCATCTCAATAATATTATTTCTCTGCAGTAATCTGCCTTTGGTAAAGGAAGAGAGATTACTGATAATATCCTTCTTGCTCAAGAACTTCTTCATGATATTAATAAAAAATTTAAAGGCGGAAACATGGTGATCAAACTTGACATTAAAAAGGCTTTTGATACTTTAAGCTGGGATTTTATTATTAGCATTCTTCATGCTCGTGGTTTTCATGATACTTTCTGCTCTCTTGTCAAAAGATGGCTGATGAATAATCTCTATAGTATTCTTGTTAAATGCACTTCCTATGGTTTCTTTTCCGCTCAAAGGGGCATCAAGCAAGGAGACCCTCTGTCCCCGACTATTTTTATTAATGTCTTCGACTATTTCTCTCGTTTACTTAACAATCTGCAGTTGAGCAAACCTTATTCCCAATTTTCACACAAGTCTTCCATTTTGGTTAGCCACTTGGCCTACGCGGATGATGCTATTATTTTTGCTAATGCTACTAAATCTTCTTTGAAGGCTCTTATGCAGGTTTTGGAGAAGTTTCAAGACGCTTCTGGATTATGTTTCAGTAAAAATAAATTCCAATTATACTTTGGGAAGCACGTTAATAGTACCATTGTTAATTGGGCAAATTCAATTAGATGATGTGATTGATAAAATCAACCATTAGATTAATGACTGGAAGAACTCTTTTCTCTCTAATGGTGGGAGGCTTACCTTACTTAGAAGTATCTTGATGAGTATCACGCTTTATGCTTTACAGGTTTTAAACCTTAAGAAGAGTACCCAAAAATTCTTAGAGAAGTTATTTAACCGCTTTATCTGGTCGGGCACTAATACCAAAAAATATTTGGCCACCTTTGATAAAATTTCTAAATCTTTTACTGCGGGGGTCTGGGTATTAAGAATTTGAAGCAAATCTCAAAAATTAATATGTGCAAGCTTTGGTTCAAATTTCGTGCCAATACCTCCCTATGGGCCCGTTTCATGCATCATAAATACTGTGCTAGCATAAATCCGACTATTATTAATTGGAAAGTGGGAGATTCTAAAATTTGGAAAGCCATCACTACTGCTCGCTCGGTTGCTGCTAAGTTTAATTTTTGGGATATTGGTGATGGTAAAATTTCCTTCTGGCATGATCAATGGGGTCAAGGTGATTCCAATTTTTTGTCTCAAGTTCTTAATAATAACTTGATTCTCTCGGAATGTTGGTCGAATGGTCACTGGGACGTTAATAAATTAAATGACGTCATCGGCGATAACTACATTAAAGTTTCAAAAATTTTTATTAGTATGAGATTGAAAGAAACGCCCATTTGGAAAATTTCTACTGCTACTTCTACTTAACCTATTAAATTTTTATACTCTAGCATCTATAACTTTAGCAATTGGCATTGGGGCAAGTATAATTGGAATATTATTTTTACCCCTTCTATCTCCCTTTTTCTGTGGAAATTTTTAATAAAATATTTTCCACTTGATGAAATTCTTAAACTTAAAGGTCTTAAAATTGCTTCTCATTTTTATATTTGTAAGAAAGATGAAGAATCTGAGAGGCACCTTTTCTTTCAATGTGCTTGTGCTAGAGAAGTTTGGTTGTTATTAGGACAACATTTTTAGGTTTTTTGGCCACATAGCTCATACATGATAGATTACTTACATACTTGGAAAGCTGGGGCCTTGGTTGATAAAAATTCTATTGCTTTTCTTTGGTGGTCATTTGGTTTATTCGGATGGCAAGAAATAGCTTTAAACATCTGCTTTCGGATCCTTCTCCTGCTAATACTGTTTCTTATATTCTTGCTTATTATTATCCACTGAATCGGATCTTTCGTTTGGATATTTCTTGCCNTCCCCCCGGGTTGGATCATGATTAATATAGATGGAAGTTGGACTTCTACGGCTTCAAGTGCGGGTGGGGTTTTCCAAAATCACTTGGGTCATTGTCTTTGCTTTTCTTCCTCTCCTATTAATGCTTTATCTACTTTAGAAGCATAAAGCTAGAATTTTTTTCCATCTCTGATTGTTGCTCACTCTCCAATATCATTATTGAGACAGACTCTTTATCGCTTTCTAAGAATTTTATTACCTTTGCAGTACCCATTTGGAATGTTTTTTACACCTGGTATATAATTAAGGAGGTTATTGAAACATTAAATTTTAATGTCCACATGTCTTTTATTTTCCGCGAAGGAACTTCCCTGGAAGATTGGCTCGCTAAGAGGGCTAAGGGTAATACTAATCCTTTGGTAGTGTTACTCCCAAGCATCACTTAAAGTGCCTTTTATTGAGTGACTCTCTTGATGCACCTTACATTCAAATTTGATTTCTCTTATGTTATGTGTGGCCTGCTGTGTTATCTATTTTTGGTTGGTCCTTGTTTGTTGTCTTTCGGTTATGCTATAGGATTTCATTTCCCGCTACTTGGTAGATTCTCGGTTTTACTTACAAGCTTTGGAATTATATTTGTTGTGGTGGGTTTGTGGGATATTATTTTTTTAACTACTGCTATGCTTTTTAATTTACTTTTCTATACATATACCTTTCTTTATTGTGGCAGAGAGGAATTTTTCTTGAATATCATTCCACTTTCTTGTTGCTTTTGTGGAGGTCCTTTTTGGTTTAGCACTTAAGGAGCTGCTCCTTCTAATGTTTCGAGCTTATGTATTACTTTGGAATACTTTGGACGTTTTTGGACTAACTCTTCTGTAGGGTATTGTTTCATTAGCGTTTACTAAGGCTTTTGTGTGGGGAGTTTACTTGTGGCACCTCTTCCATAAGCTTTGATCTTTCTTGCCGCTATAATATGTGCTGGCATAGGATTGGATGGATGGAGCTGCTTGATGCATTTTTTTCTTTGGATCAATNAGGCGGAAACATGGTGATCAAACTTGACATTAAAAAGGCTTTTGATACTTTAAGCTGGGATTTTATTATTAGTATTCTTCATGCTTGGGGTTTCCATGATAATTTATGCACTCTTATCAAAAGATGGTTGATGAATAATCACTATTCTATCCTCCTTAATGGCACTTCCTACTCTTTTCCGCTCAATGGGGCATCAAGCAAGGCACCCTTTGTCACCTACTATTTTTATTATTGTTTTTGACTGTTTCTCTCATTTACATAACAATCTGCAGTTGAGCAAACCTTATTCCCAATTTTAACATAAATCTACCATTTTGGTTAGTCATTTGGCCTACGCGGATGATGCTATTATTTTTGCTACTACAACTAAATCTTCTTTGAAGACCCTTATACAGGTTTTGGAGAAGTTTCAAGACACTTTTGGATTATGTTTCAATAAAGAAAAATGGCAATTATACTTTAGGAAGGAAGTTAAATGTACTATTATTACTTGGGCTACCTCTTTTACTAGTTATAATGTTGCCTCCCCCCCCCCCACCCCCTCAAATATTTGGGTGTAAATTTACTTTGGGGTCGTCAGAAGTAAACTCAGTTAGATGATGTGGTCGATAAAATAAACCATAAGATTAATGACTAGAGGAACTCTTTTCTCTCTGATGGTGGGAGGCTTACCTTACTAAGAAATATTTTGATGAGTGTTCCTCTTTATGCTTTACAGGTTTTAAACCTTAAAAAGAGTACCCAAAAGATCTTACAGATGTTATTTAATCGCTTTTACTGGTCGGGCACTAATAGCAGAAAGCGTTGGGTCACCTTTGATAAAATTTCTAAACCTTTTAATGTGGGGCGTCTGGGAATTAAGAATTTAAAACAAATCTCTGACATAAATATGTGCAAGCTTTGGTTCGAATTCTGTACCATTACCTCCTTATGGGCTCTTTTCATGCATCATAAATATTGTGCTAGTACCAATCCGGCTATTGTTAAGTGGAAGGTGGGAGACTCTAAAATTTGGAAAGCCATCACTAATGCCTGCTCGGTTGCTGCTAAATTTATTATTTGGGATATTGGTGACAGTAATATTTCTTTCTGACACAATGAATAGCGTCAAGGAATTTCTAGTTTTTCATCTCAAATAATTAATACTAACTTGATTCTCTTGGATTGTTGGTCTGATGGTCATTGGGATGTTGATATATTAAAAGACAACATCGGTGATAACTACATTAAAGTTTCAAAAATTCCTATTAGTAAGAGATTGAAAGACACACCCATTTGGAAAATTTCTACTACTACATCTCCTACTAAATTTTTATGCACTAGCATCCATAACTTTAGCACTTGGCAATGGGGCAAGCACATTTGCAATGTTTTGTTTACCCTTTCTATCTCTTTCTTTCTTTGGAATTTTTTACTTAAATTTCTTTATCTCGATGATATTATTAAACTTAAATGGTTTAAGATTACTTCTCAGTGTTATATTTGTAAGAAAGATGATGAATCTGAGAGGCACCTTTTCTTTCAATGTGCTTATGCTAGGGAGTGTTATATTCGGACAACATTTTCATTTAAATTGGCCGCATAACTATTACATGATAGATTACAGAAATACCTGGAAAGCTAGGGACTTGGTTGATAAAAAACTCTTTTACTTTCCTTTGGTGGTCATTTGGTTTATTTGGATGTCTAGAAATAGTTTTAAATACCAGCATTCAGATCTATCACCTGCTAATATTGTTTCTTATATCTTAGCATATTACTACAGCCTGAATCGAATCTTTGGTTTGGATAATTCTTTCTCTCAACCTCGAGTGAGTAGGATGGCAACTTTGATTAAGTGGCAACCACCCCTCCCCTTCCAAGTTGGATAAAGATTAATATTGATGGAAGTTGGAATTCCACAACTGCGGGTGCAAGTGGAGTTTTCAAAAATCACTCGGGTCACTTTCTATGTTTTTTTGCCTCCCCTATTATTGCTTCATCTATTTTAGAAGCCACAAGCTGGGCTTTTCATCTATCTCTGCTGGTTGCTCTTTCTTGTAATTTCTCTAATATCATTATTGAGACGGACGCTTTATCGGTTTTAAGAATTTCGATGCTTTGGCTTTACCAAATTGGAATGTTCTTTACACTTGCAATGGAATTAAGGAGATTTTTTAAAATTTTAATTTTAATGTCCACATGTCCTTTATTTTTCGGGAAGGGAATTCCCTGGCCGATTGGCTTGCTAAGCTGACTAAGGCTAATACCAATCCTTTGGTGGGTGTCACTCCTATGCATCATTTAAAGTGTCTTTTATTGAGCGACTCTCTTGATTCAGCTTACATTTGAATTTGATCTCTTCTATGCATTGCGTGATCTACTGGGGTTGCATTTTTTTTTTGTTCTTGTTTGCAAATTTTTGGTTATGCAAGGCATTTTGATACTTGCATCTCTACAGACTTTTGGTTATGCTTAGAAGGTTGGGGTTTCTTTATTTGCTGTAGTGGTTTTGTTGGATATATAATTTAATAGTTGTTGTGCAATTAATTTAATTTACTTTTCATATCCTTTATTGCAGAAGTAAGGAATTTCTGGACTATCATTGGTTCAAATTATCATTTTATTGTTTTTATGGTGAACTTTCAATTTAGCTTTTAAAAGAGCTGCTCCTTCTAATGTTTTGATTAGAAGTTGCTCCACCTTATCTTACCTTGGGTCGCTTTGAATGTTTTCTGTCAGGATAATTGTATTTTTTTTTGGCTTTTGGCTTTTTGTACTAACTGTTTCTGCATGGTACTATAAAGAACTTTCGGTTTCTCTTTAGTGATTCGGTGGCTTTTGTGTGAGGAGTTTATTGGTTGTATCTCGCCGCAAAGTTTTGATCTTTTCAGCCACAGTTATGTGCTTGGCATGGGATTAGATGGCTTCAGCTGCTCGATGGGTTATTTCATTCAGATCTTCAATTTTTTGTTTTGGGTTAGATGCAATATTTTTTCTTTCTTTCATTTCTTTCTTTTTTATGTAGCGTTGTACTTTGGATTTGGAACCCCCAGGTTTTAAAATATTGTTTTTGGTATTTTAGCTGGGGATCCTCTATTCATAATCAATTCTGTAATATTNCCAAGGCAACAATCTTCCAAAGTACTTTTGCTCCTCCACCACTGTATTGATCCGTAAATCTGAAATACAGAATAACTGGAATCATTTTAGACCCATCTGTTTGACCACTGTCATTAGTAAAACCTCAGTAAAATCATTGTGAACAGGCTACAACCTCACTTGGACTCTATAATTAAACCCAATCAAGCTGCCTTTGTGAAAGGAAGGTCCATCATTGATAATACTCTTCTGGCCCAAGAACTTCTACAGGACTTGAATAAAGCTTGCAGAGGGGGTAATATGGTTTATAATCAGGACATAAGGAAAGCTTATGATACCATAAGCTGGGATTTCATTTTGGAGGTTCTAAGTGTTAAAGGATTTAACACTGGTTTTTGTCACCTAATCAGGAGGTGGCTGCACAACAATGAACATTCCATCGTGATAAATGGGCATGGGAGGGGCTCTTTCACAGCTACAAGAGGTTTAAAGCAAGGGGATCCACTATCACCTACCATCTTTATACTTGCCATTGATTATTTGTCCAGAATGCTTGATGAAGCCTTGCTGAATCATAGTCAAAACAGATACCATCATAGATCCAAGATTGTTATTACTCATTTACTATATGCTGATGACATAATGTTATTCTCCAGAGCAAGCAAAAATGTAATCAGAAAAGTCTTCCAAATTTTACAAAAGTTCCAAGCTCTTTCAATAAAGGCATTCAATCCAGCAAAGTATCAGATGGTATTCTATAAACATGTACCCTCCACTCAAAAACTTGGGCATCTGATTATACTGGTTTCACAACTACTCAACTCCCTATTAAGTACCTTGGGGTGCTTCTTATTACTGGCAGAACCAAACAAACTCAGTTTGATGAGGTACTGAATAAAGTCTCTAACCTTCTCAATGGGTGGACACAGACCTTGTTGTCTAATGGGGGAAGAATTACCTTGTTAAAGAGCATAATCACTACCTTCTCAGCTTATATACTGCAGATGACTACTATGAAGAAAAACACTCAAATACAGCTGGAGAGACTGTTTAATAAATTCCTGTGGTCTGGTCAAAGACAGCAAATGCATTGAGCTTCCTAGAGGAAAGCAACTAAACCTCAAATTGCTGAGGGAATTTGTTTTAAGGACCTTGGTCAACTCCTTCTAGTTAATTTCTGTAAACTTTGGATTAAATTTAGGACCCAAAATTCACTGTGGGCAAAATTCATGTGAGCTAAGTATTGCAAAGATCAACACCCCACGCTGGTCTTAAGGAAAATTGGTGATTCTAAAATTTGGGTGAAAATGCTGAAAATCAGACAAATTGCTGAAACCAATTACAGTTGGGAGCTCGGTAATTGGGAAATCAAGTTTTGGCTTGACAATTGGTGTCCCAAAGATTAGCTCTCCCCCATTACCAATATTTGCAATAGTGAATTGAAAGTGGTTGATTGTTGGGATGGTGATAACTGGTCCCTGGGTAAGTTAACAAATCTTCTGCAACCTCACTCTATTACCAAAGTGGCCAGTATAAAATTTAACAGAAATATTGCTGATAAAATCTTATGGCAGACTACTTCCCACCAAAGCCTCACCAAAGTCATATACTCCAAAAACTTCAACTGGGAGCAAACACCCTGGGGTGATCAGTTATGGAATAAATTCCTATCCCCTTCTATTTCCTTTTGCTGTTGGACAATATTCCATAAAATGATCCCACTTGATGACATCCTAAAGCTGAAGGGATTGATGGGTCCCTCTAAGTGCTGGTTATGTAAGAAGGAAGATGAAACTCTGAATCATTTATTCTTTGAATGTGACTTTGCTCAACAGGTATGGAAACAGTTCTTAAATCAGTTGACAATTGATCAGAAAGAGCTCACTTGGGATAGGCTGGTTAATTGCTGGTGGCACTGAAAGATAAGAAAGTATGCTGCTATCCCTTTCACCATTCTTGGTTCATCTGGATGGAAAGAAACAAGGTCAAATTTGAAGATGCAAATCCAAATGTGAGGACTACTGCCAGAAATTGTGTAACTTACTTGCATAAGATAATTAATTGGAAAGGATAACCTAACATTTCTAACTCCTGTACATCCATTAAGTCTGATCTTATTCAAGTCATTAGAGTCTATTGGAAAACCCCAAATCATCCTATTGTGAAGATTAACACTGATGGAAGCTTTACTAAAAATGGAGCTGGTGTGGGAGATATATACAGAAATCATTTGGGTAAGTGCTTGTTGTGCTTTCATACTCCAGTGCTGGCCAATGATGCCACTGAAACTGAGCTCATTGCTGTGTATTGGGCAATCAACCTTGCCACTAAGGCTAATTGGAATAGAATTTGGTTGGAAGTGGATTCTGCTGTGATTATTCCTCTTTTAAATCAGGAGGAGGAGACCCCCTGGCACTACTCTTCTTGGATAAGCAAAATCAGAGATCTCACTAGCAAGATACAAATTCAGTTCACTTTCATCTATAGGGAAGGTAACCAACCTGCAAACTGGTTGTCCTAACTTGGATCACACTCTAATGAGACTGAAGTTGCTGCCAACCCTCCACCTGCTCTCTTTTATCTGCTACAAGGAGATATTCTAAATGTCCCTCACATCAGAATGGTCTACAAAGATAAATGATTAATGTGGGGGCAGATTCAATCTCACACTTATTTCCTTCAGTTGAGTCATTGTAGTTTTTCTTTTTTAAGGGTGACACCTAAATTTTTTGGGGGATTTCCTGGGTTCCTATATTGAACCAAATAGTGAAGTCCCCATCCCCCTCTCTGATGTTTGTACTAGTCCTTTTTACTTCAACATGTAGGGAGTCATAAGCAACTCCTTTCACCA
>JXCR01148148.1:145055-166304 GCA_002079205.1 Phalaenopsis hybrid cultivar | reverse complement strand
CTCCCTCCATGTTAATCACTTAAATTTCATCATTACATCAAGAGAGTAGCAGTTACGGCAGGAGAGGAAAGAGTAAAAAGTAACATCAAAATGGAATGCAATTTAAAGGAATACAAGACTTGTCTAAAACTAGAAAATAAAAACATCTAGCCCCTAGTAATTCTGTGGGAGGTAAGGTATATGGAATATGTCGCCCTTTATTAGGTCAGCCAAAATCTATGTGGGGTTAGTAGCAACAGTTACTCTTTAGGATTCAACACCTTCAATAGCTAGATACTTAGCTGGTTTGTTGCCCTCTCTGTAGTTAAAATAGTAGTTGACTTGTATCTCCTTAGTGAGATGTTTTATCTTTAGAATCCACTGTTGGATATGCCATAGGAGGGGGAGATTTACCTGTCATGTACTCAATCAACATTGAAGAGTCAACCTCAGCTTGGAGTCGTGTCCAACTGTTGCTGGTAGCTATTTTTATGGCCCAGTAAAGAGCAGCTGTCTCAGCTTCCAGGGCATCTTCAGCAATAATTGGAAATTTGAAGAACATTTTGCACCTGCATTTTTTATCTCTGAACACCCCTCCAATACCTATAATATGAGCTGAAAAACTTCCACCAGTATTGACTTTTAGATGGGGGTATTAAGGTTTCTCCCAATATACCTTAATTACTTTTCTGCAATTCTGATCCTTGCTTTGGTTAATTTTTAAGTTGTTTGGAAAGTCATTCCATATGATCAGCTTTCTGATGTAAGCAAGACAATTTGCCTCCACTATTTTTGTAGTCACTTTTTTTTCTTCATGCTTTTTTGTGTTACTTGCATTCTATATGAAACAAGCAGTGATGAAGGGGATTGTACCAAGTTTGAGTCTTTGTCAATCTAACCAGCACTTCTTCAATTATTCCCACCCCAAGTTAAGAGTGCTGAAGTGGAAATTAGTTATCAAGGAACTCCAAACCTTCCTGGAGAATTCACATTGGAAAAATAGATGTATGGATGTCTCTTCACTGCTCTGATAGAGTTTTCATTTGGAAGGTCCTTTCAAGCCCTTTAACTTGAGTATATCATCTGTAGGTATTAAGTTATTTAGCATTCTCCAAGAGAAGAAGGCCATAAAGGGGGTTAGGAATTTGTTCCAAATTTTCTCTCCCTAAGAAGTTGCCTCCCAGGTGAACAGCTGATTATAGATAGCTTTGGTCATACTTTGAGTGGAGTTTGCTTTATTAATCACCCTATTTTTTTATTTCTGTCAAATTGGATTTTTGATATATTTCTCATTGAGTATTCTGTAACCGCATTTTGGAGTGCTTCCTAAGACCAATTCTTCCCCTCCCAACAATCCTTCACTATCAAGTTTTTGTCCAACATATCATCCAAGGGTTCAATGATGTTGTCTGGGCAACATTTGTCCTACCAGAAGTTGATGTTTCCTTGTCTCATCTCCCAAGTTTATAATTTTTCAGCTTGTTCCTTCACTTTCAACATTTGTTTCCAGGTCTTAGAGTCCCCTAGTTTGGCCCTCACCAGGTTAGGGTGTTCAGGTCTGCAATACTTGGAGTGCATGAAATTTGTCCAGAGGTTGTCATTCTGTCTGAACTTCAGCCAAAGTATGCACATGCTAATTTGTTGTAGCTGTTTAAGTCCCTTGAAGCCTAGACCACCAGGATATAGAGGTTTGGCTACTTTCTGCCAGTTGGCCCAGATGATTTGTTTCCTTTGCCCAGAGCTCAAGAATCTATTGAAGGTTCTTTCTAACATGAGTTGTGTGTTATTCTTCATCACAACCACTTGTAATATGTACAAGGGGAAGGTGGTTAAGATGCTTTTCAGCAAGGTTATTCTACCCCCATTTGACAGGAAGGAATTCGTCCACCCTTGGAGAGTTGCAATGGTTTTATCCACAATTTCATTAAACTGTATCTGTTTGTTCCTTCCCTTAGTTAGATATACCCCCAAATATTTGAAGGGATATCCATAGCATTGAATCCAGTGAGCTCTAATGTCCACTGTTTGCAAGCAATGGAGAATTTCTTGCTGAAAAGGATGTGGCTTTTGTCTTTGTTCACTTCAAGGCTAGAAGCTTGCAGGAATTTTTGAATGTCTTCATAAAGGTTTTTGATATCATTTTCGTTAGCCCTCGAGAAAATCAGGATGTCATAAGCATAAATAAGGTGGCTAATATCTTGTTTGGATGTGTTAAGATATATATTGTAATCTCTTATGTTCCCTGGTTTATTTATTATTTTTGACAGATAATTCAGTGCCAGTATAAAAATGGTTGATGATAAGGGATCCTCTTGTCTCAATCCCCTATTTGCCTTGACAAACCCATGGGTTTTACCATTAATTAAAATAGTGTTAACATTTCCTTCTAGCCATCATTGAATGTTTTTGCAGAAGTCTTTGGTAAATCCCCTAGCCTTCATAATCTCCATGATAAAATTCCAATTGAACATATCTTATGCCTTTTTCAGATCAAGTTTAAAGATCATGTTGGCCCCTCTGCAAGGTTTATCTAAATCCAACAGAAGCTCTTGAGCAATCAGAACAAAAGATTCTTGTTTGGGACTAATAAGGTGTTGAAGAATAGGTTGGATTCTAAATACCAGAATTTTACTTATAATCTTACTTACAATGTTGGTAAGGCTAATAGTTCGTTAATTACTCTAATGGTCTTTTATTGAGGATTAGGGTACAAAAATAATGGTAGCAGTACTGAAATAGTCAAGTAAAGGTTGTCCCTTAAAATGGAGTTGGATAGCTTCAATAATCTCTTTTTTGATGACCTCCCAAGCCTTCTTGTAGAAAGCTGTTGTGAACCCATCAGGACCTGTTGTTTTGCCAATATCAATAGAGAAAAAGGCTTTTTTAATCTCCTCCTCTCCAGGGGTTTCAGCTAAATTTATCTTGGAGCAAAATTCCTTAACTGCTTGGAACAATTCAGACTCCACTCATTGTCTACCAGTTAATTCACACTGCATAAGGTCTTTACAGTAGGCCACAACACTCTCAGCTATCCCTTGATCATTTCTGATCCAATTTTCCTGGTTGTCTCTAATAGAGTGGATGGTGTTTCATTTTCTTTGGTATTTAATGCAAGCATGATAAAATTTAGTGTTACCGCCTCCATCAACAAACTTATTTTTGGCTGCCTTCTGTTTTAGGAATTGCTCTTACCACTGAACTGCATTCAGTAGCTTTTCATTGGCTTCAAAGAGGGATGATTATTCCACTTGGCCTTTACTATGTTCTTTCTCCAGAAGTTGAAGTTCTTTCTCAGCATGTTCCACTCCTTTCAGAATGTTCCCAAAGGTGTTGTTATTCCATTTATTGAGAGCTTTAACAGTCTTTTTTTGTAGAATCCATAGCTTGATTAGAGGGTTTATGTGATCATAGTCCTTCCAATTCTCCTTGACAATCTGAATGAAATCTTTGTGGCTTGACCAAACATTAAGGTATCTAAAGGGAGGTCTACTGTTGTGTTCATTGGCAAAGATGGAAATCAACATAGGTCTATGATAAAACCCAANGAACTTTCAAAACTTGCCAATATTTTCAGGACTCTTTTCTAAGTCCTCTCTACTTTCTTTTATAGTTTTCCAAGAGGTGTTGGAATCTCTTCATGATGTGTCTTGATTTGATGTATTTTCCCAAGAGATGCATCCTTTCATGATAATTTTCATCCATGGTGGTTGTAAACACCTATTAAGCCAATGGGTACCTCAAAAACCTCTTTAAAATTTGTGGAAACCGATTTTACTCATCTAGTAACCACCACTAATGCTTAAGCGCGACCTTCTCTGGTTAACCGATGCTTAAGCGCCGGATCTGGCGCTTAGGCGCCAAAACTCTTTTGAACCAATTTTTCACATTTTTGCTCCAAATTTGATCATTTTTCACTCCTTCACGCATTTTTTCCATTTTTACTTGTATCTGCAAGAAAAACACTATAAAATTCCAAAAATAACACTATAACTCTTTTGCACAATTTTTCGAATCGAATGGGCTCTTTTCTATACTCCTTTCCATTCGTGGTGCCATTCCACAAATTTGATAAATTCCAAAAATAACTTTAAAATTTAAGTTTAAATCACTAAACTAAACTTTCAAAAGCACTAACTAAACTTCCCAAGCAATTTCAAGATTTTTCTTCACTTTTCATCATGAATACTAAATTTTTGAAATCTTTCAAATGTGCTTAAAATATATGGTGAAAATCTAAGATTTTTGCATAGAGTAAAGCTCTTACCTTAAGGAATTTGGATCTAGAAAATCTCACTCGATTCCACCAAGAAATATTCAAATTTCACTTGCCTTAGCCCTCAAAATCACGAATTTGAGTTGGGGAAGATGATAGGAGGTGTTAAAAATGGTATTTTTGGACTTAAAATTCACTTTTAACCATTCGCATACCTGTTCTTAAGCACGGGTAAGTGGCGCTTAGGCTCCTGCCTCTCAGGTTGGCTCGCGCTTAACCACATGATCTGGCGCTTAGGCGCCAGTGCACAACTTTTGAAATTTTTAATTTTAAGTAAAATGCACTATTAGCCTAAGTAAACCACCCCTAAATGGTCTCATAGCACTTAAATGACTATTTTTACTTCCTATAACTCCCTTCTCTCTCAAAATTCTCCAAAATAATTAATTAAATTCGAGGCTAAAAATAACACAAATTTTCATAAAAAAAAACTTATATTAATTCACGAACAAGTACAAACTCATTCATCACTTAGTTCTCTCTCCAAATAATCTTGGATGAGAAAATTTTCTTAAGTATAAAACACTTAACACACATTTACAATAAACACATAAGTGACACAAACACTAAACACAATACATAAACACTAACACACTTAAAAACATGGCTCTAAACACAAAATTCCTACAGTTAACTTAATGCCACTCTTCATTAGAAGGAATGAATTCTTGTCTTTATGTAGTCTCTCAAGGAATATAGAGTCGATAAAATGGACGGTGGTGACGAGACATCTTCGATCCACTTTTGCTTAAGGAACATCGCCTTATCCGCTTCCTCTACATAACTGGTACGTTTGAATTGCATCATAAGTTGCCACCCAATATGTTCTAGATGAGCATGCAATTCAAGCACATTAGTCTCTAATACAGATATGGTACCATTAATCTTGCATTATATAGCAAAACTTGTTGCCCTGGCTGCAAATTTTTTGTAAGAATCTTTCGATCATGCCACATTTTCATCTTTTCTTTATAAATATTTGCACTCTCATAAGATTCATTCCTTATCTCCTTAAGCTCATTTAAGTGTAACAATCTTTTCTCACCAACATCTTTTAAATTAAAATTGAACTCTTTAATAGCCCAATATGCTTTATGCTCAAGTTCAATTGATAAGTGACAAGCTTTCCCAAATATTAGCCTATATGGAGACATTCCTATCAGAGTTCTATATATAGTCCTATAAGTTCACAAAGCATAGTAAAGTTTGACTGTCCAATCCAATTTTGTTGGATTCACGGATTTTTCCATAAATATTTCAATTTAACACAAACCACTTTTCTAAGGTTGATAAGCAGTAGCAATCTTATGTTTATATGATATTTCTTTAATAACTTCTCCATAATGGCATTTCCGAAATGGCTTCCCCCATCAATAATGATAACTCTCACATCCCAAATCTACAAAATATGTTTATTTTCAAAAATTTTGCAACACTTTGAGCATCACATCGAGGTAAAGCAACAGCTTCTATCCATCTAAATACATAGTCCACTGCTAACAGAATATATAAATTTTTGAAAGATGGTATAAATGGTCCCATGAAATCTAATCCCCAAACATCAAATATTTCAACTTCTAGTATATAATATAAGGACATCTCATTTCTTCTAAAAATATTGCCTACTCTTTGACATATATCACAAGTTTTGATATAAACATTAACATCTCTAAAAATTGTTGGAAAAAAAAAATCCAGATTGTAGAATTTTGTATGTTGTTTTATCAACACCAAAATGTCCCCCAAAATTATAGGCCAATAGAATCCAGATTGTAAAATTTTGTATGGTTTTTTATCAACACCAAAATGTCCCCCAAAATCAGAATTATTACATTTTTGGATAATTTCATAAGTTTCTTCTAATGGTACACATCTTCGAATGATCAGATCCTTTCCTTGTTCATATAAATATGGGTCAACCCAAAAATAAGTCTTAGCTTCAGAAACAAATTTCCTAATTTGTTGGTATGTCATTCCATAGGTTTTAAGATCACTAAAAATATAGTTCATAATGTTTGCATACCACGGAACATGCCACTCATTTACAGTGAACAATTTTTCATCTGAAAAATGTTCATTAATTTTTTTTTTTCAAAAAAGTGTGGTTTTTCTAATTCAGCAATTTGATTTTTGGTTCCTCTCCGATCTACAATTTCAAAATCAAATTCTTGTAAAAGAAGAATCCATCTTATAAGTCTAGATTTATTTGCCTTCTTTTTCATTAAGTACTTAATAACAGGATGATCTGTATGCACTATACAATGAGTTCCAATCAAATATGTTCTAAATTTATCAAAGTCATATACTATTGCTAATAACACTTTTTCAGTTTTTTTATAATTGATTTGAGTTTCATTAAGAGTTTTACTAGCATAGTAAAAAACTTTGAAATTTTTAGCATATCTTTGTCCTAAAACTGCTCCAATAGCATAATCACTTGCACACACATAAGTTCAAAAGGTTTTTCCCAATTTGGTGAAACTAAAATTGATGCAGTGGTTAATTTTTCCTTTAATAATTTAAAAGCTTTTAGGCATTCATCATCAAAAATGAAAATCACATCTTTCTCCAGAAAATGGCATAAAGGCTTAGCAATCTTTGAAAATTCCTTAATATATCGTTTGTACAATCTAGCATGTCCTAAAAAACTCCTAATTTCCCTTACATTTATTAGATAAGTTAAATTAGCGATCACTTGAATTTTAGCAGGATCCACTTCCATACTATTTTCTGATATTTGATGACCAAATACAATTCCTCCTCCTACCATAAATTGGCATTTTTCTCAGTTAAGGACTAAATTTATTTCTGTAAAACGCTTAATAACTTTAGATAAATGTTCTAAACATGAGTCAAATGAAGTTCCAAACACTAAAATGTCATCCATAAAGATTTTAATCCCTTTTTCAATTAAATTACAAAAAATTTCATCTTACATCTTTGAAATGTAGCAGGGGCATTACATAAACCAAAGGGCATTCTTCTAAAAGCAAAAGCACCATAAGGATTGGTAAATGTTGTTTTCTCTTGATCCTCAGGAGATATTTGAATTTAGTGATAACCGGTATCCATCCAGAAAACAAAAGTATTTATGCCCAGCTAGTCTATCCAACATTTGATCTAGAAAAGGTAGTAGAAAACAATCTTTCCTAGTGGCAAGATTTAATTTTCTATAATCAATGCATATTCGCCACCCTGTAACTTATCTAGTAGGTATTAACTCATTATGCTCATTCACAGTTATAGTTACTCCTCCTTTCTTAGGAACACAGTGAATTGGACTAACCCATGCACTATCTGAAATAGGGTAGATAATTTCAACATATAACCACTTTAAAATTTCTTTCTTAACAACCTCTTTCATAACAGGATTTAATCTCCTTTGTGAATCAGCCCTGGGTTTGCAATTTTTTTTCCAGATTAATTTTATGCATATAAATTGAAGGATTGATTCTTTTAATATCAGTAATTGTCCATCCAAAGGCTTTCTTAAAATTTTTCAAAATTTTCAACAGCTTTTCTACTTCTTCCTTAACTTCGAGGAAATTATAATAGATAAAGTAGAGGAATCTCCTTAAAAGCTATATTTAAAATGTTCAGGAAGTAATTTCAACTCAAGTTCTCGAGGTTTTTCAATAGATGGACAAAATGATTTGTCTTTGTTTATCGTGTCCAAAATACAAAACTTTCTTGAACATAACTTGAATCTTCCTTAAAAAGGTTTACACATTGATCTAATTCCTATTCTTACTCGCGTTCCAAATCTTTTTTCTTCAAATTTTTCTTCATAAGTAGTCTTAAAATGGCATTCACTTAGATATCTTATAACATCCATTCTATAGCATTCATCTTCTTTACCTTTTGCAGGGTATTTCATTGATTTTGAGATGTGAAAAGTAACAGTTTGATCATTGACGCACATTGTTAGTTCCCCTTTCTACACATCTATCATTGCTCTTCCTGTGGCTAGGAAAGGTCTCCCCAAACTGGTAGGTATCTCTTTATCTAATCATTGCTCTTCTTGTGGCTAGGAAATGTCTCCCCAAAATGATAGGTATCTCTTTATCTTTGTCCTTCTGTGGCTAGGAAAGGTCTCCCTAAAATGATAAGTATCTCTTTATCTTCCTCCATATGCTTAGCACAATAAAATCAACAGGAAAGATAAATTGATCCACTTTCACTAGGACATCTTCTATAACTCCTTAAGGATAGGTTATTGAACGATCTACTAATTGCAGAGTTACAGTAGTAGGGGTTATTTCTCCTAATCCCAATCTTTTAAATATTGATAATGGCATTTTTTCTAAGGCTTTAGCAAATGGAATATTGATTGTAAGCTTCTTAAATATTTCCAGAAATTTTGAAAATTGCTTTTCCAACTTTTCTTGTCTAAGTCTCTGAGGAAATGGAGGTGGTGGTTTTTCTAAATCAATTTTTGGTAGAGAAATAAAAAGATTGACTTTGCACTTAGTGAAGAGTGTAGTGCTATTATTCAGAAAAACCTTCCTGAAAAATGAGAACATCCTAGTAGTTTTACAATACCTTGTGCTATTGGTGAAATTTTTTTTGGAAAAGCTTTATGTGATTTAGGAGTGGGTATCAATCTTATGCCTTTATCAATCTTTAAATGTCTAAATTTGGGAGAGATTTTTCCTACTACTGTAACTCTTTAGTTAGTTGATCGATCAATAACTTATCTAAATGGAGTTATAGACGATGTATTAGTAAATGTGGATAAATTTATTTTCCCTGTAGACTTTATAGTATTGGATATAGAGGAAGATAAAGAAATTCTTATTATTTTGGGAAGACCATTTCTTGCAACAATGAGAGCTATGGTAGATGTGCAAAAAAGAGAATTAATAATGAGATTTAATGATCAAGAAGTAACATTTAATATTGCAGAAGCTAGAAAATATCTAGCAATAGAAAAAGATAATGAATGTTTTAGGATGGAAGTAACTGATTATCTGAGTAATGAGCAGTTTAAGAATGAGTTTGAGGAAAAACTAAAGCTAGGAGAATTTTTTGAAAATAAGAACGAAATAAAAGAATAAGATTTAGATTATATTTAGGGTAAATTTGAAACCTTAGACTAGTTGGAAAACAAAAATAAATATTTTATTCCTTCAAGTATTAAACCACCTGAACTTGAACTGAAAAATATTACCTGCCCATTTAAAATATGTGTTTTTAGAAGAGTCATATACATTGCCTGTAATTGTATCTCATGAATTAACAAAAATTCAATAACCAAAATTAATAGAGATGTTAAAAAAATATAAAAAGGCTTTTGGATGGACTTTAGAAAATATTAAAGGAATTAGTCCTTCAATTTGTATGCACAGAATCCTATTAGATGAACAATATGAACCTAAAGCTGATCCTCAGAGGAGATTAAACTTAATAATAAAAGAAGTTGTTAAAAAAGAAATTTTAAAATGGCTAGATGTTGGAAATATATATCATATTTTAGATAGTGCGTGGGTAAGTCCAATTCACTGTGTTCCAGAGAAAAAAGAAGTGACCGTTGAAGAAAATGAGAAAAATGAATTAATACCAACAAGACAAGTTATTGATTGGGCAATTTGTATTGACTATAGAAAATTAAACATGGCCACCAAAAAAGATCACTTTCCTTTACCTTCTCTAGACCAAATATTAGATAGATTGGTTGGGAACAAATATTATTGCTTTTTAGATGGATATATTGGTTATCACCAAATTCTAATTACTCCATAAGAACAAAAGAAGACAACATTTAATAGCCCATATGGAACGTTTGCTCTTCGTAGAATGTTTTTTAGATTATGAAATGCCCCTGCAACATTTCAAAGATGTATGATGTCAATCTTTAGCAATTTTATTGAACATGGAATGGAAGTGTTTATGGATGATTTTTTGGTATTTCGAACTTCGTTTCAATTATATTTAAATAATTTAGAAAAATATATAGAAGTACGTGAAAAAATTAACCTAATACTAAATTGGAAAAAATGTCAATTTATGGTTGCAGGAGGAATTGTACTTGTGCATAAAATTTCTGAAAATGTCATGGAAGTAGATCCTACAAAAATTAAAGTTATTGAAAAATTACTACCTCTGGCTAATGTTAAAGGGGTAAGAAGCTTTTTAGGACATGTTGGTTTCTAAAGTCGTTACATTACAATTTTTTCTGAAATAATTAAGCCATTATGCCAAATTTTAGAAAAGGACACGAAATTTTATTTGAATTTTTGAAATAAAAATAAACCACTGCTTCTATAATAGTTCCACCTAATTGAAAGAAACCATTTGAAATAATGTGTGATGCTAGTGATTATGCTATTGGGGCTGTGATAGGACAAAGGAAAAACAAAGTTTCTAAAGTAATATATTATGCTAGTAAAACTTGAAAAGATGCTCAAATTAACTACATTACTACTGAAACAGAGTTACTCGCTATTTTTTATGCCTTTGATGAATTTAGACAATACTTAATTCAAACTAAATGTATAGTGCATATAAAGCATTCTGCTATTAAATACCTGATGCAAAAGAAGGATGTTAAACATTTAATTAGATGGATACTTCTATTGCAAGAGTTTGATTTTACCGTAGTTGATAGAAAGAGAAAAGAAAATCAAATAGCTGATCATTTGTCTGGACTAGAAAGAGAAATATTAACTAATTTTACAAATAAAATTTTAGAGAATTTCCCTGATGAATAATTATATAGTATTGATGAAATGAATGCACTGTGGTATGCCGATTTAGTAAATTATATTGTAAGTGATATTTTACCACCTAATATCAAAAATCAATAATTAAAGAAATTTATATATGATTTAAAATTCTATTTTTGGGATGACCCATATCTATATAAACAATGTAAAGATCTAACTATTAGAAGGTGTGTGCCCTATGAGGAAACACAACAGATAACTGAAAGATGTCATGATTCTGAATTGGAGGATATTTTGGAATAAATAAAACTGCATAAAAGATTTTGCAAGCTGGATTTTATTGGCCTACACTTTTTAGAGATGTTAATGAATATATTAAAATGTGCGATCAATGCAACGTGTAGGAAATATTTTCTAGAAGAAATGAAATGCCTCTAAATTACACATTAGAAGTTGAAATTTTTGATGTGTGAGTCATTAGATTTTATGGTACCATTTATGCCTTCATTTGGGAATTTATATATATTACTTTCTATTTATATGTCCAAATGGATTGAAGCTATTGTTGTACCTAGATGTGATGCTTGGAGTGTTTCTAAACTTTTAATTAAAAATATTTTTACAAGATAAGGAATGACAAGAGTAATTATTACTGATGGAGGATCTAATTTCAGGAATAAGAGAATCAAAAAATTAATTAAAAAATATGATATTATGCATAGATTCTCTACTGCTTATCATCCTCAAACTAGCGGTCTAGCAGAAATATCAAATCGTGAAATTAAACAAATTTTCAAAAAAGCTGTAAATCCTTATAAATTGGATTGGTCTGCTAGATTAGATATTGCATTATGAGCATACAAAACTTCTTATATGACTCCCATAAGAACGTCCCCATATAGACTTATTTTTGGAAAAACAAGCCACTTACCAGTAGAACTAGAGCATAAAGTATTTTGGGCTATTAAGGAATTTAATTTTAATTTAAATGATGCTGGTGAGAAAAGATTATTGCAACTTAATGAGCTTGAGAAGATTAGAAATGAAGCATATGATAATATGCCATGATCGGCAGATCCTTCAAAAGAAGTTTGAACCAGGACAAGAAGTTTTATTATATAGTACAAGATTGAGATTATTTCCAAGAAAACTGAAATCCATAAGGTTAGGACCATTTAAAGTGATTAAAGTCTATCATTATGGAATTGTTGTTGTTAAAGATCCTAATATTGGAAAGTTATTTAAAGTTAATGGGCATTGATTGAAACATCATTTTGAAGGGCACATACTTAACCCAACTATATATATATATATATATATATATATATATATGTATTCCTATTTTGTTTGATAAGTGTTTATATAATAGTAGATAATAATCCTACGCAATTTTATATATTATAAATTAAGACAAATATTGGTATTAGAGGAAAATTTGTAATCGAGTTTATCAAAACATAAAAGTCGTAATTTCTGGCCACTGGAGCGGACGATGCCAGAATGGGCACTAACGGCGCCCGCGTAAACGGACCAAAGCGTCGGCAATGCCATAAGGAGCAGCGACGGTGCCTAGAGTAGTTTGATGGTTTTAGCAGATTTGGCAGACTTTGGCAGGATTTCGTTCCATAATAACCACTGGGAGGTGTTTTTAAAGTCCTAAAAACTGTCTTGGATAACCAGAAAATTCCTATTTTTGAATTCCATGGCCTACAATTCCAAAAATAATTCCAAGTATGGAGTTTTCAATATAAGAAGGTTTATTAGTTTTGACGCGTAAAGATTATACAATAAAGTTATTATAAAGAATAGGCTTATCAAGGAGAGAGGCTTTGTCAATCACGGATTGATTAATCCAAGTTCTCTGAATGATAAAATCATTGTACAAAGGCGATGGAAAGTTTTGTGTTACACTCCGCTACAGTTGTTGTACTAGTAATGAAGGAATTCTATGCCTACTTACATGGAATTACCCAAGGAGTTGTCTTCATACGAGGTAAGGCCGTACGATTTACTCCTACACAAATCAATGAGTTATATATAATAAGAAAAGGTTCTAATCTGTCATTATACAAATTTTATCCCTACCAGAGATTTGATGAAAGATGTCTATAATTTTCTAACCGATGAAAGTGATATTTGGAAAACACGAGATGAAGGATATATTAGTTTCTCTGCTTCATTGCTTAATCCAACATCAAAGTAGTGGCATTTCTTAATTTCTGCAAAATTACTCCCTACCATGAAGATTAGTAGAGTCACCAAAGAAAGTGTTATTTTAAATTATTGCATTCAAATGGAAAAAACCAATGATATAGGATCTGTCATATTTACTGATGGAAGAGGGACCTAGAAATTCAAAACAGGTGTTAAGGTAAAATTTCTTCTATCTATGCTTAATGTAGTATCTAAGGCCTGACACTACTTTATTTCTGGAAGAATGATTCTGAAAAATCATCATAGTGAGGTGACCAAGGATAGAGCCAAATGAACACTAGAGGAATGTAGATTCCATATATTTTTTTGTGGTTCTATATTCAGCAGGTGATGAGGATAAATGTAGGTTCTATTATCTATATGAACACTAGAACTATTGCTTTGGGAATGATGATGCATTGGTGAGATACATAAAGGGTGATCATTCAGTTCAGTTTCCTACTCACCCTGTTTTTACTTCATATCAGCGACAAAATTTGGAGGTAGAGGATGAAGAAGATGATGATTGGTGATCTTTTATTTAGTTTATGTTTGATTGTGCTTTGTTATAGTGTTGCTTTTTTTATTATTATTATATTATTGAGACTGTTTGTTAGATTGTGAGATTTTATTTTGTTGTTATGTGATACACTGAAAATATATGCATTTTTAGACTCATGATTTATACTCATTTTTTGGTGATATTGCACTTTAATGGAAGGTATTTTGATGTTTTCTTTTGGGTTTGATTTTTAGGGCATAAAGCAAAAAAAAAGCAGAAATGATGAAATTTGGAGACAAAATTACGTTTTTGAAGAAATGCTCAGCGTCGGCAGCCCCGAGGTCAGCGCCGACGGCGCAGAACAGCTTAAGGTTGGAGATTTTTACTTAGTGTCGAACCAGTACCGACAGCGCCAAAGGCAATGCAGACCCCGTTTCTAGAAGGTTAGATGTATTTGGATGATTTTTTGAAGAGTTTTTGGAGGCACCTCTTGGAGAACCGACCTTGGGCTCTATTTGTGGTTGAATTTCATCAGAAAAAGTGCTCCTCTACATTTTTCACTCCTCTACGTTCATTTTTCGCACCACATCATTTCATTCCACTACCATATTGGAGTCAATTTTTTATTTTTCTTTCATAGTTTAGAGTTTCTGTGGTGAGATTTAGTGTGAAACATTCTGTAAGATTGTTGGAGAAGGAAAAAAGTGAGAGATATCTTCTAACTATATTTCTAAGGAAAGGCTACAAAGAATTTGCTTTGAGAAAGAGTTTTCAGATAAGTATTATTTGTTTATCAGTGTTGTATGAACTTTCTTTTATATATGAAATTTATGTTTTGTTATTTCTTTCTCATGAAGTCTGAGTAGTTCCCTTTATTTTTCTCGCTACTCTGAGATATGGTGAAATGAAGAGATAATATGGATGTGCCAATATTAAAATGTAAAATAAATTGTGATGATTTTTTTTAACTCCGAACTTAATTTACTTTTCGATCTAGCCAATTGAATTATTAAAATCTGTTGTGAAATATATGATTCGACAAATGGAGTATGGTTATACAACAGAGTGAGGATCACATTTAATTCCATGGGGGAGAATATCATTCATGGAATTAAGCGCAAATAAATAGGGAAATATTCTTTGTTGGGTGTAGAATTGGAGAACCTTTAGGGTGAAAGACTAAAATCTTCAATTCAGTCTTATTGTTCAAAAACTGAAGCGAGAGCTAGCCTTCAGGTGAAGGGAAGTTGGAGCTCTAGAGTGGGAGCCAGTATCCTCCTAGCCTAGCCACAGATTTAAGGACTAAACACTGAGATTAGCCAATGATTTTCTATGCACTGTATAAGGGTAGAGAATTAAAATTTCTACTATTTGGCATAGTACATATTATGAACATTTATCTCATCTTATTTTACCATAGCCTCATTGTAGTGGGAAGGAAGTTTTTTCACATAAAAATCTTCGTTACATAAACATAGTTAATAGATTAGTATTTACTATTTTAAACTTTGCATTTTTTATTTGATAATAGTTTAAAAATTTAATTTTGATTACATCTCAACAATTGAAATTAATGACAGTGATTTTAATTGACTTTCTGTGAATTTCCTAGCAAATTTATCATTTCTAATTTAAACCTTCCCCATGGGATCAATATTTGGGGCTTAAATAGAAAGTCCATTATTGTTTGATAATGATACGTTTACTTGCGTAGAATCCAAATATTAATTGATTATACTTATTTAAATTTTACAAAATTTATCGCAACAAAAAAAATCGGATCAATTCTTTGGCGTTGTTGCCGGGGAAGGTAACATTTAAATTAAATAGATTTGATAAACTAGTAAATTTAGCGATAATATATATACCATAAAAAATATTAAAAAATCAAAAATCCAAAAAGAATTATTTCTATTAGAGTGTTTTATTTTACTTTGTTTATTTTATTTATTTATGTGAAATATTGGATCTGAAAATTTAGTACCTTACGATTTAGAATTAGAACATACCATTAGAAAAATTCAAAAACAACAAAGAGAAATTAAAAATGGCGAATAACTTAGATAATCCAATAAATGAAAATCGACAAAGACCTTTAAAAGATTATATGAATCCGACAACAGATGAAATTCACTTGACTATTCAAAATCTTGATGTTGTTGCTAATTCATTTGAGCTTAAACCTATTATTATCCAGATGGTACAAAATAATCAGTTGAGAGGATCACCTACTAAAGATCCTAACTTACATCTTGCTAGTTTTCTTGAAATTTGTGCTACATTTAAATATTACTAAGTGTCTAATGATGTTGTCGGGCTTAGACTTTTTTCCTTTTTCATTAAGAGATAAAGCCAAGGCTTGGTGAAATTTGTTAGCACCTAGATCTATTAGAACATAGGGAGAACTATCACAAAATTTTTTTGCTAAATATTGTCCACCCTCGAAAACTGCTAAGCTTAGAAATGATATTACATATTTTTATCACTTTGAAGGGGAATCGATATAACTATGCTTTATCAGATTGGTTAATAATTCAAACATTTTACAATGAATTAGTAAGATCACTTAGATCTATTATAGATGCTGCTGCGGGTGGTTCATTAATGTCAAACCATTTTCATGAAGCATATTATTTAATTGAAGAAATGGATACAAATAATTTTTAATGGCCCTTTGAAAGGGTAAATCCTAAGAGAGTAGCTAGTATTCATGATTCTAGTGCAATGTCTTATTTGGCATCTCAAATTGCTGCTATTTCTAAAAAGATTCATCAAATGAGAGTGAATTATTCTCAAATACC
The DNA here is from genome assembly GCA_002079205.1 of Phalaenopsis hybrid cultivar. Lineage (NCBI taxonomy): Eukaryota > Viridiplantae > Streptophyta > Magnoliopsida > Asparagales > Orchidaceae > Phalaenopsis > Phalaenopsis hybrid cultivar. Next base: position 149,891 of record JXCR01148148.1, on the reverse strand, counting down.
CCCAGTATTAGAGGAGAATTCACTAGGACAGATTATTGATACTCAATCATCTTATGAAACTTTAAACACTAAAAATAATCAAAATAATAATCTCTATTCTAACTATTTTAGCCTTGGGTGGAAAAATCCCCCTAATTTTAGTTGGAATAATTTTAATAATTTGGTGAATCTATCAAAAAATCTGAACAATCAAGGAAATCTTAATTTTCGACCTTATTATCCTCCAGGATTTAACTCCACAAGTTAAGGAAAAGAAGTTGACGATGGAAGAAGTAATGTTGAATATGGGAAATCAAATACAAAATCAAGGGGCCGCTATTAGAAATATTGAAAATCAATTAGGACATATTTCTACTGCACTTAGTAATAGACCTTCTGGAATTCTTCCAAGTACTGTACTGTGGAAGTTAATCCAGAAGATCAAAATAAAGAGTAAATTAAAGTTATTTAATTATGAAGTAGAAAAGAAGTTGAAACAAGGATCCAAAAAGAAATTGAAGTTGATGAAGAGAAGGAAGAAATGGAAAATGATCAACAGGAAAATTAACAAACATAGGTCCTTGTAGAAAAAACATTACCTCTGTTTCCTCAAAGACTAAAGCTGAAGAATAAAGATAAACAATTTACAAAATTTTTGGAAATCCTTAAGAAGTTCACGATAAATTTTTCTTTTCTTGAAGCTTTGGAACAAATGCCAAGTTATGTGAAATTTATGAAGAATGTATTAAACAAGAAAAAGAAGTTTATAGATCATGAGACCATTCCACTCAGTGAAGAGTGTAGTGCTATTATTCTAAAAAAGCTTCCTAAAAAATTAAAAGATCATGGTAGTTTTACTATACCTTTTGCAATTGGAGAGAAGTTTTACGGAAAAGCTTTATGTGATTTAGGAGAGAGTTTCAATCTTATTCCTTTATCAATTTTAAAACATTTAAATTTGGAGAAAATTTTCCTACTATTGTAACTCTTCAGTTAGCTGATCGATCAATAACTTATCTAAAAGGATTTATAGAAGATGTTCTAGTAAAAGTGAATAAATTTATTTTCCCTATAGACTTTATAGTATTGGATATGGAGGAAGATAAAGAGATTCCGATTATTTTAGGGAGGCCATTTCTCGCAATAGGGAGAGTTGTAATAGATGTGTAAAAAGGAGAATTAATAATGAGGGTTAATGATCAAGAAGTGAAATTTAATATAGAAAAGGAAAAAAGACAATGAATGTTTTAGGATGGAAGTAGCTGATTATCTAAGTAATGAGTAGTTTAAGAATGTGTTCGAAGATAAATTAAAGCATGGAGAATATTTTAATACTGAAGATGAAGTAAAAGAAGACGATTTGGATTATATTCAGGGCAAATTTGAAGCATTAGACTTGCTGGAAAATGATAGTCAAAATCGTATTCCTTCAAGTATTTAAACCACTTGAACTTGAATTAAAGATATTACCTGCCCATTTAAAATATGTATTTTTAGGAGAGTCATCTACATTGTCTGTTATTATATCTTCTGAGTTAACTGAAAGTCAGGAACAAAAGTTGATAGAGATGTTGAAAAAGTATAAAAAGGATTCTGGATGGACTTTAGCAGATATTAAAAAAATTAGTCCTTCAATTTGTATGCACAAAATTTTATAGATGAACAGTATGAACCTAAAGTAGACCTTCAGAGAAGATTAAACCCAATAATGAGAGAAGTTGTTAAAAAAGATATTTTAAAGTGGTTAGATGCTGGAATAATATATCCTATTTCAGATAGTTCTTGGGTAAGCTCAATTCACTGTGTTCCAAATAAAGGAGTGATTGTTGAAGAAAACAAGAAAAATGAATTAATACCAATAAGACAAGTAACTGGTTGGCGAATTTCCTCTGACTATAGAAAACTAAATATGGCCACCAGAAAAGATCTCTTTCCTTTACATTTTGTAGACCAAATGTAGGATGGATTGGCTGGGAACAAATATTATTAATTTTTAGGTGGATATACAGGATATCACCAAATTTCAATTGCTCCAGAGGATCAAGAGAAAATAGCCCATGCGGAACATTTGCCTTTCGTAGAATGCCTTTTGGACTATGCAATACACCTGCAACATTTCAAAGATATGTGATGTCAATTTTTAGCAATTTTATAGAGCATGGAATGGAATGTTTATGGATTAGTTTTCTATATTTGGGACTTCATTTGAGAAAAGAAAAGAAAAGAAAAGAAAAGATATGGGGAGAAGCTTGAGGAGATGCTTAATTAAAAATTTGCTTCACTTGAATCAATTTTAAAAAAAGAAGGCTTGCTACCTTTTCTAAACTTTTATTTGATTATTAATTTATTTACTAGTAAAGTTTTATGAAGTTCTTTTTCATATTAATACTTTACGTGACTTTAATATGGCAATTTGTAATTTTTTCTTGAAAAGAATAGAGAATTAGAAATCTTGGACTTGATTTCTAAATATTCTTAAACCTTTAGTTATAACTGGAGTTGTTTTGAATTTCTCTTATGTTATGCTATTGAATTTAGTGGACTAAGATATAGAAATCTAGAATTTAAATTCTCTATCATAAGTCATATTTTTATATAGTAGAGGACTTACTTGAGGACAAGTAAGTTTCAGAGATTTTGATACAACAAAAATATATGCATTTTTAGACCAATATTTTATACTCATTTTTGGTGATATTACACTTTAATGGAAGGTATTTATATGTATTCTTGCAGGTTGTTGATTTTTAGGACTTGAAGTAGAAAGGAAGGAAGAAGGATGGAGTTTGGAGCCAAAATGATGTTTTTGAGAAACACTGAGTGCCGTCGGCGCTGCTCAAAATGACATTTTTGAGAAATACTCAACGTCGATGGCGCAAAGAGCATCGTCGATGGTGCAGACTAACACAATAGATGGTGAATTTTACTCAACACCGATGGCGCCAGAAGCAGTGCTGACGGCGCCATTTGACAAAAAGTGCAAATTAAATTGTGGAATAATGGCGTTGATGATGCCAGAATGGACGCTGACAGCGCCAATGTCAGTTTAGCCCATGTTCCTGGAATATTTGTCAAATTTGAATTCTTTTTGAAGAGTTTTTGGAGGCACCTATTGGGGAATTGACTATATGCTTTATTTGAGGCCAAAATTGATCAGAAAAATTACTCTTCATGACATCTCATCGCCCCCAATTCAACCTTCCATGCAACACACATTCTTCAATTTTTCATTCCACAACCATTTAGAGTTCACTGTTTCTTATAATTTAGAGTTTTGTGGTGATATTAAGTGTGAACTCTTCTCTAAGAGTGTTGGAGAAAGAGAAAAGTGAGAGATTTCCTCTTCGTACATTTCCTTGAAGAGGCTACAAGGGATTTGCTTTGAGAAAGAGTTTCAGATAAGTATTGTTTGTTTATTAGTATTGTATGAACTTTCTTTTATATATGAATTTGTGTTTTATTGTATCTTTCTCTTGAAGTTTGAGTAGTTTACTTTATCTTTCTCCCTACTCTGAGATATGGTGAAATGAAGAGATAATATGTATGTGCCAATATGAAAACATAAAATAAAATGTGATGATTTTTCAACTCCAAACTTAATTTACTTTTCAAACTGGCCAATTGAATCTTTAAAATATTTTGTGAAATATATGATCTGGGAAATGGAGTATGAGTTCTACAACAGAGTGAGGATCACATTTAATTCCATGAAGAAGAATTTTGTTCATGGAAGTGCAAATAAATAAGATAATATACTTTGTTGGGTGTAAAATTGGAGAATCTTTAGGGTGACAGACTAAAATCCCTAATTCAGTCTTAGTGTTTAAAAACTAAAACGAGTATTAGCCTTCAGGTGAAGGGAAGTGGGAGCTCCGGAGTGGGAGCCAGTATCCTCCTAGCCTAGCCACGGATTTAGGTACTAAACCTGGGATTAACAATGATTTTCTGTAACACTGTATCAGGGTAGAGAATTAAAACTGTTCCTATTTGGTACAATACATATTAAAATCATTTATCTCATCTTATTTTACCAAAATCTTATTGTAGTGGAAAAAATGCTTTTTCACATAAGAAATCTTCATCACATAAACATAGTTTAATAGGTTAGTAGTTATTATTTAAACTTTGTATTTTAGTTTTTTATTAGTTAAATAATTTAGTTCTGATAGCTGAACATTCAAAATTAGTGACAATAATTTCGTTTTAACTTTCTGTGAATTTCCTAGTAAATTTATCATTTCAAATTTTAACATTCCCCGTGGGATCGATATTTAGGGCTTAAATAGAAAGTCATTTATTACTTGATAACAATACATATACTTGCATAGAATCCCAACATTAATTGCTTAAATTTCTAATTCATAAAAAATTGCATCAAGCTTTTTGCACCGTTGCATAGCTGAGTCAACTATATAATTTTTACACAACTATATTATCAGGGATTTGTCCGATTTCATTGAAAAGTCCTATCTTTTTAACCTCTTTGAAGATTACATCTTTTTTTATTTTTGTTTAGAGTTTTCTTAGGTGACTTCAATTATTTAAGATGTAATTAACTATAGGGACTTGCCCTTATAGGAAGCTTGTCCGAACCTAGCTTAATTAAAACCCTATTTAATCCTTTTTAATAAATAAGAGAAATTGTCGACAAATAAAATGGTTTCGTAGACCAAACGTATGTTGTATATTTCATAGTTTTATTGATCGAGCCTCATCCTCAAGTCTTGTGTTTATCCTTCGAGATAGATACAGGGTTTGAGGTATAGTGCTCTTTCAATTAAACTATGAAAAATTTGGGGTCGGTTTGATTTCATATTTTTCTAAACTATACATATATATATATATATATATATATAT
>JXCR01148148.1:109631-129199 GCA_002079205.1 Phalaenopsis hybrid cultivar | reverse complement strand
CAGCTGATGGTATCATAAGCCTTTTTCAAATCCAATTTGTATATCAGATTGCCACCTCTGCAGGTCTTGTTCAGGTCATTCAGAAGTTCGTGTGCCAAGAGAGTGTTGTCAACAATAGATCTCCCCTTCACAAATGCAGTCTGGTTGGGTTTTATAATATGTTCAAGATGAGGTTGGAGTCTATTGACAATGATTTTGCTGATCACTTTACTAAGTACAGTGGTTAGACAAGGAGGTCTGAAGTGATTCCATGTGGTTTGTATCTCAGATTTGGGGATCAGCACAAAGGTAGAAGCACTGAAATACTTTGGGAAATTATTTCCTTGGGAGAAACTAGCTACAACATCAATCACCTCAGGCTTAATAATGTCCCAAGATTTCTTGTAAAACTCAGCTTTGAAACCATCAGGACCAGCTGCTTTGCTACTATTAATAAAGTTAATAGCCTTCCAAATCTCCCCTTCATCAGGAAAATCAGCTAGTTTTAGATTGGCAGTGTAATCCTTCTCAGCACTGAAAAATTCTGGATCAATGGGGCTTCTAAGATATTCTCTTGAGTCAACAGATTTTTGAAGTAGTTTACAGCATCATTAGCTATTGCCTCATTTTCATGAAGCTACTTCCCCTCTACAGTCTCAATAGCATGTATAATATTACATTTCCTTTTATACTTTATGTAAGCATGGTAGAATTTCGTATTCCTGTCCCCCTCCTTGAAGATGTTCATAGTAGCTTTTTGCTTTAGATATTGATCTTGGTAATCAATAACAGTAAAAAAGCTTATTTTGGGCAGTTAGCAGATCTTTTTCCTCAGCTAATCCCTCATATTCAAGTTGCTCTAATATTTGGACTTCCTTCTCCAATTTCTGCACATTTGTGAGGACATTCCCAAAAGTCCCCCAACTCCAACTCCTCAGAGCTTTAGCAGTTTTGATCTGTAATAGGCTGAGTTTGATAATAATATCAGTATGTGTAATCCCATTCCAAAGATTGACAGTGAAAGGATTGTAAGAGGGATGAGAAGACGACATATTTAGATATCTAAATGGGGAGGGGGAAGATGTAATTTCTGAGGAGGTGATGCTGATAAGGATGGGTCTGTGGTCAGAACCACCAAGGCTTAGATGAGTAACAAAAGTGAGAAGGAAATGATTGTACCATTTATCATTGACCAGGCACCTATAAAGTCTTTCTCAGATTTTTCCCCTCTTCTAAGTAAAAGCATGACCTTTGTAGCCTAAATCAAACAATCCAGCCCTATGGATATTATCAGTAAATATATTCATCTTATTAAGGTTAGGGGATCTACCCCCAATTTTTTCAGCAGTAGAGGCAATGCAGTTAAAATCTCCCCCCACAATCCAGGGGGAATCCATAAGCTGACTGATGTCTAACAGGAAACTCCACAGCTCCTTTCTAGCTTCCTTGCTACAACCTGCATAAATGAAGGTAGCAAATCCCACATGGCCACCAAAGTTAAACTTAAAATGTACAAATTGTTGGTGATTAACAATGATATTCCATCTGATTTCTTTTCTACAAAGAATCTAGATTTTATTATTGATATTGGCAAAGTTACTGAATCCAGGGAATTTCTTGGTAAACTTTTAATGGTTTTTGTGAACCATAGGCTCAAGGATCACAATGCACCAAGGTTTATGTTTATGGGTTAATTGTAAAACTCTTTTAAGGAAGAGGGAATTGGCAATTCCCCTAATGTTCCAACAAAGGATGTTAATCATTTGTTTGGTGGATTGGTAGGGAGGGTCGTGATCTTGACCTGGTTCTTCCTCTAAGTTGATGGGGAGAACCAATTTTAAGACTGGCTTTACTCTCAACCTGTTTTGATCTTCCCAGCTGTAATTTCTGAACTACATTTATTTGTTTTCTTTTTCTTCTAGCTGTTTGTACCTGCTAATCATCTTCTATTGCCTATTGAGTACCAGCAATGATTTGATCATCAGGTGCCTTGCCATGAATTTCTGACTGTTCTCCCTCTAGAGGGGAAGGTGAGGGTGTGACTATAGTGATTTCTTGGAATTCCTTTTTGTTAATATTGGTATGGGCAGTCCCATTGTTTCTGTTTGTAGGGGAGCCTTCTGCTAGCTCATCTGAAGGTTCCACTGATGAAGATTTTCCCTTAGTGATTGGGAGTGAATCTTTATTTCTTGTAGTGTAATCCTTCCTGTTGTTCAGCTGTGTATCTTCAGCAGAATTTTCTATAGCTTGTTGTACTATATTGCTTGTTTCCTTATGGTCTTTGCCAGTATTTCTTTTGATTGGTGGATGTGTTTTGTATCATCTTTCCACTGTATGGCCAAACATTCTACAATGTTGGCAGTAATAAGGATTATGTTCAGGGACAATATTCTGCCAAAAACCATCATTATCTGAGCCAATCCAGATTCTTTTCACTTCAGGGAGGGTGATGTCTCTTTCCACTTGTATTCTGGCCAATGTTGGCCTGGCTTTGTTGTAAGTGGGTGCATCCACTTTCAAAGGTGTGCCCAGAGCTCTCCTTATGTTAAACAGTGCATTCTGGTTGAAGAAAGGAAGTGGAAGCCAAGGGAATTTGTACCAAACACGAAGTACTGGTGGTTCCTTACTTGGATCAAAATCAGGGGTCCATTTTACAATTTTGATGGTAGTTCCAGCAATGATTACAGATTTCTTAGCAAAAAGTCTGGCATAATCTTCCTCAGTAGTTAATTGGATGAGTAGGTGCCTTCCATCCAACAAACCTATCTTCCAATTACCAATAAATTTAAGTGATTCAAAGAAATTTCTAATCAGCTCCATTCTTGGGTGTCCCACTTGAAACTTCCCTATTAAGGTAAACTTCACATCTTCTTTCAGAGAGATTATTTCTCTGTTGGTAAAGAACACAACAGTTTCTCCTTTCTTGGATCCAAGTGGATGAATGCAAGGGCAGCTTCCTTTTCCTGCAGCAGTGTCATGGAATTCCTAAGGGAAAACCAAATGATCCAGCTCCTGTAAAACATCTGTAGAGTTTTCAACAACCGCAGCATAAGTTGCCTTGGTCCAAAGAGAGTCAGTGGCAGCATCAATAGGTGTGGTCATGTATGAACAAAGACCAGCAGCTATAAAGCAGGCAAGGAGAGAACCAATGGAACAGTAAAATCCAGCAGCAAGTACACACAAAGATCCGCCTCCACCTGGAGAAGAAGTCAGAAAGGAATAAGCATCCACAAACAAACACCTCAGAGTACCTCTTCAGCCAGCAGCCACCAAACATCATCCCTGCAGAAACCCTAACAGAGCACTTCCCTCCTCAGCCGCCAGCACCTCCATTTTATCACAACCAATATATATATATATATATATATATTCGAATGAAGGTATAAATGTTCTCATAAAATCCAATCCCCATGCATCAAAAATTTCAATTTTTAAATTAAAATTTAGAGACATNGACCTAGTTCTTCCTCTATGTTGATGGGGAGAACCAATTTTAAGACTGGCTTTACTCTCAACCTATTTAGATTTTCCCAGCTGTAATTTCTAAACTTCATTTATTTGTTTTCTTTTTCTTCTAGCTGTTTGTACCTGCCAATCATCTTCTATTGCCTGTTGAATACCAGCAATGATCTGATCCTCAGGTGCCTTGCCATGAATTTCTGACTGTTCTCCCTCTAGAGGGGGAGGTGAGGGTGTGACTATAGTGATTTCTTGGATTTCCTTTCTGATAATATTGGTAGGGGCAGTCCCATTGTTTCTGTTTGTAGGGGAGCCTTCTGCTAGCTCATCTGAAGGTTCCACTGGTGAAGATTTTCCCTTAGTGATTGGGAGTGAATCTTTAGTTCTTTGATTGTAATCCTTCCTGTTGTTCATCTGTGTATCTTCAGCAGAATTTTCTATTGCTTGTTGTACTATATTTCCTATTTCCTTATGGTCTTTGCCAGTATTTCTCTTGATTGGTGGATGTATTTTGTAGCATCTTTCCACTGTGTGGCCAAACATTCTGCAATGTTGGCAATAATAAGGCTTCTGTTCAGGGACAATGTTCTGCCAAAAACCATCATTATCTGAGCCAATCCAGATTCTTTTCACTTCAGGGAGGGTGATGTCTCTTTCCACTTGTATTCTGGCCAATGCTGGTCTGGCTTTGTTGTAAGTGGGTGCATTCACATTCAAAGGTGTGCCCAGAGCTCTCCCTATGTTAAACAGTGCATTCAGCTTGAAGAAAGGAACTGGAAGCCCAGGGAATTTGTACCAAATAGGAACTACTGGTGGTTCTTTACTTGGATCAAAATCAGGGGTCCATTTTACAATTTTCATGGTAGTTCTAGCAATGATTACAGATTACTTAGCAAAAAGTCTGGCATAATCTTCCTCAGTAGTTAATTGGATGAGTAGGTGCCTTCCATCCAACAACCCTATCTTCCAATTACCAATAAATTTAAGTGATTCAAAGAAATTTCTAATCAGCTCCATTCTTGGGTGTCCCAACTGAAACTTCCCTATTAAGGTAAACTTCACATCTTCTTTTAGAGAGATTATTTCTCTATTGATAAAGATCACAGTAGTTTCTCCTTCCTTGGATCTACGTGGGTGGATGCAAGGGCAGCTTCCTTTTCTTGCAGCAGTGTCATGGAATTCCCGAGGGAAAACCAAATGATCCAGATCCTGTAAAACATCAGTAGAGTTTCCAACAACCCCAGCATAAGTTTCCTTAGTCTAAAGAGAGTCAGTGGCAACATCAATAGGTGTGGTCATGTCTGATCAGAGACCAGCAACTATATAGCAGCCAAGGAGAGAACCAATGGAACAGTAAAATCCAGCAGCAAGTACACACAAAGATCCACCTCCACCTGGAGAAGAAGGCAGAAAGGAATAAGCATCCACAAACAAACACCTCAGAGTACCTCTTCAGCCAGCAGCCACCAAACATCATCCCTGCAGAAACCCTAACAGAGCACTTCCCTCCTCAGCCGCCAGTACCTCCGTTATATATATATATATATATATATATATCTATTCTTATTTGTTTCTTAACAAAATATTTATAAACTAATATGTAGGTATAAACTAAATCTTAACATACATATTAAAGCATCTTTTAAAAAAAATATATTATATTTTTATTAAAATATACAAATAATTACATGCTTCAGTGCATTGTGGTTGATTCTTGAATTTATTATATTATTGGCTACTACATATGCTTTTGTTGTTTTGATTGTAACTTGGTAAAGTATATAAACATCTTCTTGTTGTGGTGAACAAAGTGTAAGATGTTGTAGTTTTTTTTTTTCGACTATATTGCTTCTGCTGTAGTTGAGGTGAACAGGGCGTAACATAATGCTTTTATTATAAACAAGGACTCTAAGATGGTTGCATTTATTGGCCTTAAATTTGTGATTTGATTACTAGTTACTTCATAGTTTCCGTATTATCAAATTTGAATATTCTATGAATGCTACATAGAGAAAAAAAATTTTTACTAAGATTTCATTGCACAAGAAAAAAGGGACCGGCTTCTATTTTAGTGAGATTAATTTGAACGATGTTCTACGCCATAAAAAATTGAATATTAATGATCAATTACTTAATAAAGAGAAAACATTCATTGTGTGTTAAACCTATTTTAAACTTTGAATAAAAAAAGCACAAGCTATAAAAATTAAACTTTTTTTTCTTTGCAATTCTTCCTACGCTAAACATATATTAAACCTACAATTTTGCATTCCATGCTGGTTTGGTTTCGGCGTAGGTGGCATGCTGGGGATTAAGTTCCTTATGGTATGAATTGAATAGTTAATTTCAAAAAGCTTTATTACTTTGATTTTCATTTTAAGTAAAGGTTCTTATCTGATTTTATAATTAACAATGACATATCATAATTTAACATCAATATGCATATGAATTCAGTACTTTTTTTTTTTCATTTCAATGAAATAATTAATACTCATCTACATTATTTGATAAAAATAAATCTTACTTTCAACTTATATTCAGCTTTTTAAATTAGTATAAACTACTTGAATGCTAGTACAAATTTTATTCATTTGTTTATTAGTTGAATTTATTAAATAATTTATTAACAATTTCATATAAATATTCAAAAATTAATTCAAAATTTTTGCTTGTTCATTAATTTATTAAATTATTCATTCAATTAATATGACTAAGTACAGGCTAAGTTAAGATTATTTAAAAATTTAAACAAATTAAGTATGAACATATGTGTAAATGTTTACTTGCGCTCGAGACAAACATCAACTAATAATATGATCAAACCTAATTTAATCCACGATATACTGGCTTGTCTCAGCTCAATTACAACCCTAAATATAATTGTTATCATCAAAATCATATTCCAACATAAGCTCATAAAATCAAAACGAGAATCCTAGATGAGTTGAGGTCTAGGTAAGAATTTAGGCTAAATGAGCATCAAAACACAAAAGTATTTATAACCCATTGTTGCTAGATTAACTATATTTTACTTAGCTTTCACATATTTTACGCTTTTGGATTTTCATTTGTGGTGAATCTAAAATAAGAGTTAAGACTACAATTATGTTGAAAAGATTTATGCTCATATAAATTTCAAAGATATTTTGATCACCGTAATTTATGTTGTATGTGATTTTTTGTGATAATTTTAGTGATGGCAAATTATTGCAATTGCTTTTATTATTGAGTTTTATACTAGTATCATGTTATACAAATTATACTCATATGCTTGATTAATTTATCCTACACCTTTAGCCTTGTGTTGTGTATATGTGTTCTACATATTTAGTTATTAAATTTATAGAAAGTATTCTGTAATAATTTTTAGCTTTCAATGTGTGCATTATGTAGAGATTACATTGGCAATTCTAAGAAAAATTAAACAGTTGCGAACCTAATTAACTCACCGTTTCATAATCTAATTAGCAAATCAAATAAAAAACCTTCTTCAAACTCTATCTTTAATGGGAGGAATGGGGAACTCCCTTCCAGTCGCATTAGGTGGCTTTAACTAATGTCAAGAACTCATAACCAATGTCAAAAAGTCGGGTCATCGCAAGTAGAAAATGGTCGGTTTAATTAGGTTGCTATCATAACAAGGCCTAGCAACCACAAGCACTAGTCTTAAACGTTTCCATATGTTAAAAAGTAAGTACTTATCACAAGTCTAGACCACCATATCTAACCTATGACAAGTCAGTGACGGGCAATTGAAAGTCAAGGTCACAAAGATGAACTAAGGCGTCCACAATCATGAAAATAGCAAGATGTTGTTTTGCAGGGGAAGTAAAGCCTTTTAGTTTCATTATTTATTATATCACAATTATGGATGATTTGGATCGCTCCAATCAAACGGCTTACAAGAAACTATTCATTATAGTTGAGGAATAAAACCATAAAATCATGAAAAAAAATTAATTTGTTTTGGAACAAATGCTGAAAGTTCATTCTTTTCAGCATGTAATAACAGACAAAGAATCCTTAGTAGATTCATAGTTTTTCAAACGCCTTTTAAATGACCTAAGATCTCTCACATCCTTTATCGTCCGATCCTGGAAAAAAAATTGAAGAATTTGCAGGCAATCAGTGGATTTTTTGGTCTGGCAAACATTTTCAAATTAAACACTTACATTGATTTTCTTCTTATCCAAAATTTCAACAAGATACATTAGCCAAAGAACATTGATCTTAGGGAAGCTGCATAGCAATATATTACATCAGTAAAATAATATACTTTTTATTTCATTTATTCAATGCCATGTAAAGTTTCTTCAAGCATAGGCAGAGACGAAACTGACTTAGTGGAACCATTCATAAGCATAAGGATTTAATGACAGCGCATCATAACTGATTGAAACCGAGGTAATCATTTGGGTTAGACTTGACAAGAATATAGAGCTAAGACATACCTCTCTTCCCAACATTCCTCTCTTCCCAACATCCTCCAGTGACTTCTTTCATCCTTCTATATGTTTCGAACTGCCAAAAAGACAAATAGTCAATAGAATGGGGCTTAATTTTAAACATCTGGGGCTAGTTTAGCTTGCTTCTCACCTATATATTCCATTTAGGACCCTTGAAGAGTTCGGGATCTGCTGAAAGGTTAAGAAACAGTACAGCTTCTCCTGAAGTCATGCAAAATCTAATCATTCAGTACACTTTATGCAGTAAACAACAAAGCTGAAATAACTGAGACCAAGTCCATGAAAATAGTACTTGCTTGCTCCTTGGCCTACTTCTCAGGATAATTTTCTCTATTTGAAGCATAAAAAAATTAACAGACACAAATCTACATGGAATATCATATTCTCAGACTAGATACAGGAGTAAATTATCATAACCCTACATGCACAGCTAATCCAAATTTATTCCGTTCACTTTTGTCACTTAATCATATTTTACTTTTGTCACTTGATCTTATTTTTCCGTAACACATTAATATAATAACACATGAAAAGATTAATAAATGAAGGCCTTTGGCAAAAGTTCTGAACTATTAAGGGATCAAAACCTAATCAAATTTGCATATATGAAAAATCAAGGCTTCTAGGTTGTAAAGATTACTGAGCAGTTTACTTCGTGGCAAAAAAGCCCATAATTTTACAGATTTCATAACATGGGAACATATATTGACTTTCTTTAAAATACTTGAGTAATCAGACCATCACAATTCTCATAAAGGATAATCACTTATATGACAATGCAATACATGATGCTGCAAATTCCGCAACCATCTGAAAGATGCAAAATCTTCTCAAGTTCTAAGGATTGTGTTTAATGGAAAAAACTGGTCAATACAAGTATTGAATCCATGGTCTAACTAGAGTTTTTTCAAATAGAAAAACTAAGAACAAAAACATAAAGTTTGACGAGCTTTAAATCATAAATTGCAAAATGATATTGTGAAAGAGAAATTACCACTGTTGATACGGGAAAGTGTGAAGTCAATTATAGATACTGCCAGCCCAAAGTTATTTACACTAGTTTTTTTCCTCTGTGGCCCCATTACAACGTAAAAGAATGTTACCCCTACAAGTAATATTTTGGATTATAATTCACAAGCGGTAAGCCGGTAAATGGCATTCATAGGTAACACTAAAGCAGAATAAAATGAATCATTTGTAAGTCCCGAAAGAAAATTCTTACCAGTGCCAACAGCTAATGAAGCGGTCACCTACAACGAGAAAGATGGAACAGCCTTCACTTGCAAAGCAAATGTTTACCAGAACAATTTGTGAGAGGAGAGGCTTAACAAATTGCTTGCCTGCACAAGTAAACTTCGAGCCTCATTAAAATTTTTAAGGACAAAGTTTTCAAGATCCTTTCCACCATCAGCTAATACAAACACAATGTAGCACTGAAATAAGAGTTATTACTACTTAGGAAATAGAGATTTTCAAATTGTATCAACAACATAGGACAGTTGTCAAAATTAATGTCTTAGAGACTAAAAACAACTTGATTGTCAGGAAATGCACAAGGATGATCATTTTCAGAAGTATTTTTGGCATCCCACTCTTCCCATGCTCTAATTAAGTGTGTATCGTACAAGCCTTGGCATACTCTAAAACTGCAAGGAAATAAGACAATGTTTACGGAGAGCTAAACAAAATAATTGCACGGGATATGCATAGCGAATAAAATTTGCACATGAATTGAGCTTTTCTCTCCATATTCATGCTGCTTTCTCAAAGAATTCAGCGTTAAGGAAAGCAAGACCTCTTTTAACACTTCTTCAGATTTCTGGAAGGAAAAGAGAGAGAGCAAAAGCATCATTAACACAAAAAAAGGGCGAACATATAAAAAGGATAAAAAAGAGCTCTGCAAACCTTTTGGACTTCTCCCATTAACAACCAAATAACCGTCAAAGGGAACAATCTTGCATACTGTTTCACCAGCTCTAAAAGCCTGTCCATATGTACCTTCACCAAGCTTTATTATACTGCTAGCATCACTGTCTCCACAAAAGCCTTTTTCAAAGTAAGAACAAAATCTGAATAATTTGATGAGAAAATGTTTCCAATACGCTATCAATTAAAGGTGGCAACATTGACTTGTAGAAATGTATGAAACAACCAATTCTGCCAAAGCTGCATATGTACTCAGTTTAGTTATCGATCCAAGATTTCAGAACCAATCTTTGGATTAGCTCTCATTTCTGGATTTAGTTCAAACATAAAAACCGAGATCATTATTATTTTCCCTTAAGAGCACTAGTCATAGATTTTTCACCTAAAATTTAGCAAGAAAAGTTGAAAATATGGCCTTAGTTGTTAAATTTATTGAAGTGGCTTCGGAAGGAAAAAATAATATGAATCATAATGCTTCATTATATCATAGCCTTAAGGTGCATAGTTTGGCTACAATCACTACTCGAGATGAGAATAAGACTATTTTTTGGTCCAAAAAGTTAATGATTTAATGACTGAGTTTATTCTTTCAAGTCTTCTATTAACACCAGTCAAGATCATGCCAACTCAAATAAAGTTAACTTTCTACATCTGCTAAAAGAGGTAAATTTTATTACTTGTAATAAAACTCCCTATTTATTACTTTTATTTTCTTTGGATGTATTATGAACTATTTTACTGAAATGATAAATTACTTTTCAATCTTTTACTAGCAATTTTTTTAATCTATATTATTAGTCATTGTATTTTGTATACTTCTAATCTCGAAATCAACCATTAAATTGGCATTGACAGTTCATATTACTTTTTGAACTAATTGAAATGATGAATTTTTTTTGCTAAGCTTTTGTAGATTTTTTGTTTTCATATTTAAAACAGAATAAAATGATTTTGATTTGACCCCTAACTAAGAATTTCATGCTAGTCTCAGAACCATGTGAATGTTATAAGTTTCATGTTTATTTGAAATTTTTATTTAAGTATTGTTTATCTTATTGAATATGAAGCTCACCACATACTATAATGTTGGAGTTTCATAAAGGGGAATAATAATAAAAATAAAAGCAAATGCATGAAAGGCATTACTTAGTATAGTGAATTAAAAGATTTATCAACCGAACCTTTATTTATTTTGACTAATATTCCATCTAGACTAATTTCAAGAAATTTTTGTAGTTAAGTATTAAAATATATTTATTCACTATCACTATTGTAGTAAGCCAATTATGATTATAATTGAATTCACTCGTATTAATCTCAAGCCAACATGAGTGTTATATCTTTTTTGTCTTTAAATCTTATTTTAGCAAAAGTTATCTCGTTAAGTATAGAGCTAACTAGATACTATAATCTTGGTTTTTCAGGGAAGAAAAAAGAGCTGGCAAATTGATAGTCAAATAACATGTTCATTTGTAAAGTTTTTTGTTGCATAGTTTTGGATGTTTATAAAGATAGTGATATTTAATATAGATAAACTCTTTTTGTATGTACGATTTTAAATTTAAGGTTGTTTAGAAGATTTATGGTTATTTGTGGAATGTTTTGAAAACAATTCCATAATTATGTTCATAATTTTTTTAAGAATCGAAATGAAAAAATTTGCTTAGTGATGATTTCATAAGAGTAATCGATCCAGAAAAATTGAGAGGTAATTCATATGTGATATAACTACCATATGATAAATTGTATTAAATAAATAAATTATGCAATTACATATAAATATACTTGAAAAAAAATGCAGAAAGAATGAATGGTCAATTTCTCAAGCTAGTTATAGAATCAGAAATGCAAGCTGGGGAGAATTCTAACAAAAGTGAATTTAAATGGAGTTAATGAGCAGACTTGACCGTAGGAGCTAGATTATATTTTAAATTTGATCTCTCAAGTAAAACTTGGGTTTTTTGAGTCGCACTCATCTATTACACCTATGGTTAGCCCGAAAAAGTTGTCTGGGGTATAACACAATATTTATAAACCTTCTTCCTCATTCAAACCCCCTTTGTAGTGATTCATCCAATCGACTGCACCAATTCCCTCTTCTCCATGGTGCACACCTCCTCAATCTTTTTAAGGTCAAGAATGGTTAGGGCATTATAATTCCCTTTGCACTCCAGCCGACAAACCCCACAATTAAGGCTCTTTCCCTTTCCCAAAGTCTTGGTGCTAGGCCCTAGCTTCATTCTTCCTAATAAATCGCCAACAGTAAAATCCCCTCTCTTCCTCCATCACAGCAACAACCACTCTATCATTCTTCCTCAACCAACAACTTACCGAGAGTCTCCTTTTATTAAAAGATTTCATAGTTATTAAGCACAAAAGCATTATCTTTATTTTATCTTCCACTTTGACCTAGAGTATTCAATTTCACGCCATAATTGTTTGTTAAGCTTCTTGTTGCCAAACATCAGACAACCTAGAGGTAACATTGTCTCTTTCTCTATGTCTTCCTATTCCTATCTTTATATCATAATCAGGTAAATCCAAATTATTAGCAATTATTATCTTTCTAAATTTTTATACAAATTTTATTTTGTTGAAGTTTTAATTAGACTTGTTAACCTCTCATCATCAATCTTCTAAATAAGATTAGGTTGATTTTGAAGTAAAAAATATAGTGAGGTTTAAATAATAACACTTGAAGGATTCACCTAAGGCTTTATGTATTACGTTATCATGCGTCGTTCATTTTTTTCCTTGTTCACGATTCCAATTAAGCATTACAGAATCTTCAAGTGGATTTTCATCTAACATCATTAATTGAACCTTCAATAGATTGGAAGTCATGTATTGCTTGCCTTGAGATATATAAATATTATCGATTAAGAGATGAATAAATAATTTTTACTGATGACAACACAGTTCATTTCACAAGATCAATGAATTTTTTTCTTTTTATGTGAGAAAAGCGATTTTGTACTAGACTTGCATTGCTCCACATCTATTGTCCATCCCTTTTCTTCTGTTTAGTTGAAGTAATCACAAGGGTATTTTACCAAAAATAATTAACTCTAAATACATCAACATAGTCCATTTCATGAAACAAACAATGATTAGACAGCTTTAATTGCAATCGAGGTATTTCAAAAAAAAAATTATGCACTTTGCATGCATTTTCCACCATTTTCATTGTGCTTGATCAAATTGGTCTACTAGAAATATGAGAAGGTTAAGAATTATATTGTAATTAAAATGGAAATTTAATTCAATTAAATTCCTTCATAGGATTGGTCATGTCCTACTTAAAATTATATTTAGAACTAATGGGATAACTCTTCCTTAATCATTAAGTTTTAAGCATTATTTAAAGTATTTTTTTTAATTTAAAATTTCAAATTGTCATAAATAATGCTTCAAACCCTTTAATTTAGACCATGTTTTAAGAGAGATAATATTGTTTATTTTGTATTTTAAATTTTAAAAATGCGTTATTGGTCTACTCTCCTCCTTGAAACAAGCAATAACTTCTTCCATTTGATATCAAACTAGTTCTTGCTTCATGAGGTATATCTAAGGAGAGAGATGAAGCATCTTTAGCAAAAATTCTTTATATGAAAATGTCATTCTAAAGAAGACAAGGCATTACCTTTTATGGATGAAAAAGATAATATTAAACTTTATATGTTTCGTCTTATAAAGCTCAACCATACTTTGATTTTCCATTAAATGAAATAACATTTTGATGAAATCTTGATGAAGATAATTATATTACCCCTTAAGCATAATCTAACTCTTTGAACCTATTTAAAATGTTATCTTGGTTTGGGAAACTCATTAACTAATGCCAATTAATGGAATTTTGTATTTTTCATATATTTAATGATTTCAAGCTTTTGTCTTTATTGTACATCAAATCTAAGTATAAATTTTGATTTTGCATGAGGTTGTGCCTCAATAATTTCTCTAATGAATGCATTTGCTGCATATGGTTGACGCTTTGAGCAAGTTTTGTATTTTGGCATATTAAGCATTACAGTATAATCAAGTGGATAGTTTTGAGCAAGTTGAACTCAATGTTAAGTTCATCATGCTTTTGGTGACTTTCAAGTATTCAGCTTTCCTAGTTTACTAGCTTTGAACTTAGTTCATACTTCTCAACAAAACTATCTGAACTAGCCTAGAATATAATTTAAGTGTATATAACTGGTGAGCAATTTTATATACCACAAAAATGATAATATGCCAAAGTTAAGAAACATAGAGCAAAAACAAGTTCTACAAATTTTGGTTTGGTTTAGGCTGGGCACAAGATGAAGATTGCTTCATGATGGGCTTTGATTGTATGGAATCGATTGGAGTTGTTTAATGGCTAAATTTAGTGAAGAATGCAACCAACCAATTAAAAACCCATGTCATCAAGGGTTTAAGGGACAACTTACCAATATTAAGTACAACATAATTTTTTATCGAGTTAAAAAAAAATTCAAGCGGGAAACAATAGCTGAAATCTCTATTGATGCTTATAGATTCAAAGAATATGTTATTTAAAATTCGCAAAATCAAAAGAAGAAAATGTTAAATTATTTTTTGTATGATCTAGAAGCTACAACTTGCTAACTTTTTATCAAATTGTGCTCACTAGTTTATTTATATATTCAAATGAGAATCAAACAAGAAAAAACTAATGAAACGAAATCATTACCTACAGTTCTAAAATGAAATAATAAACACTTATTTACAGCATTTACAAGAGTAGTGAATTAACAATTCAATAATTCGTGGTAACATATTCATGCTTGTGAGATTAGACACTTGTTTAAAAAATAGTCATATAAATTTGTATGTAAGTTTTAATTAAAAAACTAGGAATTTACCAATAATCCAAGAAGACTTCAGACAATTTTATTGGACATGACTGCTTGCAGATCATAAGAAGTTTCTCAAATGCAGTCAGTGATTCCCCACCACGGCTCTCCAAGTAAGGCCCCTGAATCGTTCATGCCACCAGCCTTAACCATCTCACATGTCTTGTTCTTTGAGAAGGCCATTGCACCTTCACATTCATCATTGGTGATTCCCTCTTGTTTTATGCTAAGAGCACTAAAGGAAGATAAAACAGAATCTGCCCTCAAGTCTTTAATCAAGTTTTTATTAGCACTCCCTGAAGAAAACACCCTTGGGACAATAGAAAAGTTTGAGGCGACCTCTGAAAGAGACTCCTTCATAAATTTTTGTGTTGCACTATAGAATTTACACTCACTCAATTCAAAAGTTGAATTTTCTCCATGCTTGACAGAACCATCAGTAGTAGTATAACTTGAGAAAGCTCATATTGTTTCCATTATCTTAGAAAGTGGCCATGCAATGCACCATCCCAAAAAAACCTTTAATCTTCTCCACCGACCCACAATGGCAGTCAAATCATGCTCTATGCAGTTATAATCTGCGCCCATCTTCCATGTAAACATATTGGGTGAAGGGCTTTCCTCCAACAGTTCAACGGCATCAACCTCTTCAAAATATGCCTTTTCCTTGCTGAAATTAGAGAGTTGTTCTGAGCTTTATTCGGCAAACACACCAGATAATAGAGAATGACCATCATCCTATCTTACTGAAGTGCAAATCAAGAGAATCTAACTTCAACAAAAAGGAAAAAGAATCTTTAAAATAGTATTAGTAGAGAAACAAGACCTGCTTTATTTTATTCCGCTCTCCTCTTTGTTTGGATTTTGTCCTCAAATCAAGGCCGCAAACAAATATTATGTTTTCCCTTCCCCTATGAATTTAAGTGAAAAACATGAAAACATTTCCATCAAAAAGCGTTAAAATTAAAATAAGTATTAAGGACACAAACTTTATAACCACAGCCAACAAAATAGCGATCACGAAGCGTTGTTATGGAATTCGCATTCATAATAAAAAAATAATTAGATTAAAAATTCAATCGAAACTAAGAATGACAAACTCCAAGCTGAACTTATGGAAAGGGATCTATTCCAGCTAGTTTTCTTCAGCGGCCCACAGTTTAATCTTCTCCATGGATTGGATTCATTTCTTCGAAACTAAGTTTGATAAATCAGATAAAGAAGTGAACTTTACTAGCGTATTCCAAAAGAGCTGCATAGTTTGAAAACTACCTTATATAGCTTCTCTTTGCGGCTTTCTCCCCTCGTCGACCAACAAGATTTTGTCCTCTGAAGACCGCTCGACATCAGCTGATGCGATCTCCATAAGATCGACCCCGTTGCCTATAGATTATTGCGGCAAAATTGGAGCAGAATTGAAGCAACGAGTTCAGTAGGAGCAGGAAACTAAGGTTTTTACTAGTAACTCGTGAGAAAATGCTCCCGGAGGAGTTATTATTCTGGGTTAACTTTAATCATTAAATCCATTCTTGGGTTAACTTTAAATGGAACAACTCATGGGCTTGAACATTCATCTATGATATTTCTACTATGTAGTCAAGCACAAGTACTATATCAAACGTGAGAAGGAGTGCTTTCCCCTTAGAAGCCTGTTTACCTATTATTATGTAATGACTACATAGAAAATAGGGAAGTGAATGATATGAATATTCATAGGGAGCAGTCATCTCAAACTTCATCACCTTTACAACCTCAATTTCTTGGTGGTTTGCATGTTATTTTGAAAAAGATTAAATGGTTGGAGAAAGGGGTAAGGAATATTTAGAATGTCATGAGCAACATTTCTGACCAGTTTGACCACTTGGATTAGCAAATTAAAGAACTATTTGATCATACAGGACTTGTGGACGAGGGTACGGTGCTTATGTATAAAAAGAATGTATCGATCAAAGAAGATTCAATCTACAAATTTTCTCACTGTCTTTTTTACAAATTGTTCGTGCACCACCAATCCATGGTAGATATTCAAGAAGATGAGTGTGATGAAGATGTGTAGCCCTTCTAATGTATGAAATTCTTAATTATGGGAGCATATATGTGTTATTTTTTTTTTGTTATTCTTTATTTTCTAAGTTAAACTTTATTTAATTTTTGTTTGATGTTTAGTTTTCAGCGTTATGTTGTTATGGTGTGATTTTGACACTGAATTTGATGTCTTGGTTTGAAAAAATACTTGTTTGTAATCATTTGGATTTTATATAAAATTATGTCTTTTATGTTTTTTTTGTTAAAATAAATTGTTAGAGGAATGCTTAATTATAAAAATCAATGATAACTTAGGCTAATTTGAGGTTGGTGTGGTTTGGTATACAATAGATTTTATAGAAAACCGACATCTGGGATTTTTGGCCTCGGCACCAGTGGCACCAGATTTGGCGCCACAGGTGTCAGTTTATCAAAACTACCTTGGACCTCTTAAAATCACAAAAATTAATAGTACAACCCCATTTTTACTTCTTAGGTCATGTCCTACCTCTAGACTAAGGCCTAACTCTAACTAGGGCTTCCTTATTCCTAGACTTAAGGAGATTTGAAGGCTTAAAAGTCTTGGATTTCATCTTCCCTTAGTAAGAGCTTCCCTTTAACTTAGAGATTTTTTATTTCACCATGGATTTTGCCTACATTATAAGAAATCTAGAAATTTGATGGTTTTGGTAAAAATTAATGAGAATCCATAGTGAGAAGTTTCTTACCAAGTATTTCATCTTTTGGATTTTGATTTATTGTTGTTTCACATTTATTTGGGTTATATGTATTTTTTTTGAAATCATCATGGCTCCAAGATTGAAGAGAGGAAAAACTTTGGGAGGGTTTGATTCAAGAGGATTTGTTAATTTAAAAGCTAAATTTGATCATAACACCCAATAAACCAAAAAGAAATGGATCCACGGGCGTGCATTTTTTATTTTGGGATGTTCTACTGAAAGATTGATTAAAACACAAAACTGGGAAACTTTCTGCTACTTTACTACAGTAGCAGTTTTTCCTATCATTCATGAATTCTATGCCTACCTCCGAGAGACTTTAGACAATCAAGTATATGTTCGAGGTAAAAATGTTGAATTTTCTTGAGAGAGAACCAATGCATTATATCAATTACGAATTGAGTTTCATTGTGAGTATTCTGCATTTTTTATCTTTGATTTGTCACTAGATGAAGTTATTACCTATCTCACTGATGGAAGAAGAGTTTGGAAAATCAAGAATAATCACAAGGTAAAATTTTCCACCTCTATGATAAATGCAAAGTCTAAAGCATGGTTTTATTTTATCAAACCATCTTAGTGACGTAACTATATAGAGAGTCGTACTAAATTTTTGCATTTAACAAATGAAGATTATTGAAATTGGTGCTCTCATTCATCATAATGCCAATAATATTGCTAAGGGTTGATTTACTTGTGGTCTAGGCTATCGTGCTCTAATTTTCACCTTATGTGAACAATTAGGAGTAGAGTTTAATAGAGAGGAAGAATTATTACAACCACTTAAACCTATTGTTAAACACATCCTTTATAAATTTGAGTCATTTTTTGGATCAAGAACTAGATGTAGAAGTAGTGATATACCTTCTACATTAGATGCATGAAATTCTACCTCTAGTACTTGTTACTTGAGGATATCATGAGGAAGTTAATGATTTCGCGAGCACATATAATGACAATGCAAAATAGAATAAGTGGTTTGGAAGCAAGGAATACTCATAATGATGAATATATGCAAAGAAGAATTGAGCATGAAATAGCATACCAAGATGCTATGATCAAATATTTAAGGGGTGATCATACTATGGAATTCCCTACTTGCTTTAGTTTTAAGCCTTATGTGTATAATGATTTTGATGAAGAAGAGGAGGAAGAAGGAGAAGATTAAGAAGAAGAAGAAGAAGGAGAGGATGATGACTGAAGAGCTTGTTGGGGTAGTTTATTGTTTTCTTTAGTCAATATTTTGTTTATATCTATGTTTTTGTTTGAGATTTTGACTTTGATTTTATGTATTGTAAGTTGTGATGTTGAACTTGTTGTGTGTAGATTTAAATTGTTGGTTTTTATTTCAATATTATTTGTTCCTGCAATTTACTACTTAAGTTTTAAATTCTCCTTTTCTTAGCAAAACCTCTTGATATATCATGTTTTATATAATGCTTTACACCTTGTTCTTTTCATTGGTACCTGCAATGTTTCTTGTTTAAAGCCAAGTTTCATGTTCAAAACCCTCTATAAGTTAGTCTTATTTTATGCAATTAATATTTTCTTTTCACTTACATTTTTTTTTACTAAACACTTATTAAAAATCTAAGCTTGAGGGGAAAGAATTGTTTTTTAAAAGAAGAAAACTAAACTTTATTTGTCCTTAATTAGCTGTATTTTTATAAATTAATTTAACTGTTATTAGAGGGTAATGTTAGATAACTTTATTTTTGTTTTAAATATATAGTAAACTAAAGTAAAAATCTTTAATAATGAAGGTTAACTCTAGAGTAAAGATATTTAGTATGAAAGAATAAGTCTAAGATTTTTCTATTTAAAATAAAGAAATTGTATTTTTGAAGTATTAAGAATCTTAGAGTTTCATATGAGATGAGAAGACTTATACTTTATGAAAAACCTCCAAAGCTAATATAATTTTATAAGTGAAGGAATGTAAAAAGTTTTTAACATGAAGAAGAGGATAATGAAGTCTAAAATTATTATTAAAGGTTATCCATATATAGTAATCCTCACATGGAAAAGAAAAATAAATGATTGAAAATGATACTAAAGGCAAAAAGAAAAGCAAAAAGCAATATATATATATATATATATATATATATATA
>JXCR01148148.1:41473-109540 GCA_002079205.1 Phalaenopsis hybrid cultivar | reverse complement strand
TATATATATATTAAAGGAGATAAAATAGCTCCAAATTCATTAAAACCAAGAAGGAGTTTACAAAAAACTTGGAAGGAAGACTTCCCAAAAAAAACCCTGGCTAAACAAAAAGTCTAATAAAAGGGAGGGCCAAGAGGTCTCCCTTCAAAAGAAAATTAAAAGGGGGAGTAGGAGTTTTACTAATCAGAGTTTCCTCATAATGGAGGCCAAGTTTAGCAAGTCAATTCGTTGGGTTGTTGCCTTCCCTATAAATATGAGAATAAAGAAGCTTGAGTCTCAGACTCATTCCAAGAATATTTTCATACCAATACTTCGATTCCAAGAACAAGTCATCCTATTCTTTAAAATTTTGATAAGAGTCAAGGAATAAAATTCAACCAAAACTTGATGAAAACCACATTTGTTAGAAATGAAGATTGCCCATTAAATAACATGAGTTTCGGCTTCCATACAATCTTCAACCCGGGTAGGAGAGTGGAAATAAAGCAAGCAATTGCCCTTATAATCTTTGAATACACCCACCACTCCAGCATGAGGGGCAGAAAAACTGCCATCAGTATTAACTTTAATCCACCCAGTACGAGGGGGCTTTCAAAATATAAGAGTATAAGAGAGAGTCCTTGGAGTACTGTTAGTTGTCTGACAAAGAAAGTCAATAAGTTGCTTATGTTTGGAGAGTTTCTATAAATAACTAATGTAAGTTGCTTTTGTTTGGAGAGTTTCTACGAATAACACAAAGAAAGAAAGTCCAAGAAAGTCAATTAGTAGCTATTTGGAGTACTATTAGCTATCTGACAAAGAAAGTCAATAAGTTGCTTATGTTTGGAGAGTTTCTACAAATAACTAATGTAATTAGTAGCTATGACAATTGCTTCCTATTTAGAGTCTTCAAGCTTTATATGATTTCTTGCCATCCAAACAAACCATGTAATAATAAAAGGTATATGAAGTAAGGATTGAGTAAGCCAATCTTGTCAGGTTTGAGAAAAATTTAGCCATGATAGCTTAATAGTTTGGATCTTCAGTTTGGGCATTAGAATACTCCATACTTGCTGGTTGAAAGCATAGTTAAAGAAAATGTGTTGAATTGCCTCCTCCTCAACTCTACATAAAGCACACTTAGAAGGGCCTCTCAGACCCTTCATTTTAAGTATATCATCAGTGGGTAGCAACTTATGAAGAAGTCTCTAACAGAAAAAATAAATTGTAGGAGATAGAAATTTACTCTTATACCATAGCTCCCCATTGAACTTCCTGCTAAAGGAACATGTTTTGGAGATAACAACAGTTAGGGTCTGAGAGAAACCCTTTTTTAATTTCAACTTTGTCTATCTTAGAAGAATCAAGTGGTATCCTTTTAACATTGTTGATTTGAGTGGTTTCTACAAAATATTATGATGAGCCTACAAGTTCCAATCGCCATCAGTCCAAAAATCAGCTACCTGAAATGAGACCTCTGCAGATTAGAGAGAATTCGAGATCAATTTTCCTTCACCCGTCCAATTGTCAAGACAAAAATTAATCTTGCCCTCCCCCAATTCCCAAATGAATATATTTTCATCCTTTAAACTAACTTTCAACATACTAACCCGGGTTCTTGAATCACCCAATTTCCTGGACACTAAGGAGGGATGTTGATCCTTATAGTATTCACCTTTCATAAATTTAGCTCATAAAGAAGTTTGTGCTCCAAACAGAATCCACAGTTTACAAAAATTTGTTTGAGTGGACTGTTGAAAACTCCTAAATCCCAAACCCCCAGCTCTGGTACTTTTGCAGACCTTTTGCCATCTTACCCAATGCACATGCTTTATTTGACCAGCCCACAAGAAGCAATTAAAGGTTCATTCAAGAGTGTTCTGGATAGACTTTTCATGACAGCTACCTAGGATAAGTAAGAAGGGAGGGAAGCCAAAACACTTCTAAGAAGTGTAACTCTTCCTTTATTTGATAGAAATGAAGTAGACCAGCAATTAAGTTTTTCTTTTCTTTTTAGTACAATCTCATGAAACTAATTTTGTCTAGTCCTCCCTTTCATCAAATAAGCACCCATATACTTTAAATAAAGAGAACTAGCGTTGAAGCCTGTAAGGTAAGCGATCTAGTGTTTAATTTTTGGCTTAACACTTTGACTGAAGACTACCAAACATTTTTGGGCATTGAATTACATTCCAAAACTTGAATGAAAAGTATCCAGATATTTAACAATCATTCCAACAGAAGGCTTAGTAGCTTTAGCAAATAAAATAGTATCATCAGCAAAAGCTAAATGGTTAACAACAATGTTGGATTCATGATTAAATATTGTATAGAGAAAATTGTCAATTAGTTGATTAAGAAGCCTAGATAAATAATCAAAGGCAAGAATAAAGATGGTCAAGGACAAAGGGTCACCTTGCTTAATACCTCTAAAATGATTAAAGAAGCCATGGGACATACTGACTCCTAAAATATATAGTATTTTTAGACACATTTTTATACCTATTTTTGAGATATTACGCTTTAATGAAAGTATTTTTGTGTTTTTCTTTCAGGTACATCTAAAAAGGTGAAAAATACTTAAAAGGAGTGAAAAAAGATCAAATTTGAAGCAAATAGGTGAAAAATGTGCTATAGTGTTTTGGTGCCTAAGCGCCAGATACAACGCTTAAGCGCTGGGTAAACACAGAAGGTTGCGCCTAAGCCCCAGTAGCAGTTATTGGATGAGTAAATTCAGTTTTTCATATTTTGAAGAGGTTTTTGAGGAACCTATTGGCTTAATAGGTGGTTACAACGACCTTGGACAAAATTTTTGTGAAAGGATGCATCACTTGGGGAAATACATCGAATCAAGACACATTTTGAAGAGATACCAGACATCTTTTGGAGAATTATAAAAGAAGGAATATTGGGACTTTAAAAGAGGTCCTGAATGTACTGGAAAAGTTTTGAAAGTTCAAAAATTGGGGAGTTAGTTGGAGAGATTTTCAGACACCACATATTTATCCTTTTTTATTTAAGTTTTATATTAAGAGTGTTGTAAAAGAGAAGAGATTCAAAGGAACTTCAAGAGTTTGGTGGAGAACTTGAGATAAGTTTTTATCTTTTGTTTAGACTATTTTTAGCTTTAATTGAGACTTGCTGTTGGTTTGATAATGATTTATACTATTAAACTAAAGTGTGGTTTTTTTTTCTTCATGGATTCTAAGTAGCTTTCTTTATCTTTCTTCTTAAAATGATAAGTAATTAAGTGTTGGATGGTAGATGTGGAGAGTATTGATCTTTAATGTCGGAAGTAGTTATATTGATTTTAGTTTTGGATGGAAGTTGTGGAGAGTATTGATCTTTAATGTTCGAAGAAGTTGTGATGATTTAAATCAATGCACTTCATTTACTTCTTGATTTGGCCAATCCAGATGTTAAAATTTGTTGTGAGAACATGATTAAAAGTGTTGGATGAAAGTTATGGAGAGTATTGATCTTTAATGTTAGAAGAAGTTGTGATAATTTAAATCCATGTTTCATTTACTTCTTGATTTGGCCAATCCATATGTTAAAATTTGTTGTGAGAACATGTAAGAATCAGATCATTTACTTCTTGATTTGACCAATCCAGATGTTAAAATTTGTTGTGAGAACATGTAAGAACTGAGCCGACCATTTACTTCTTGATTTGGTCTATCCAGATGTTAAAATTTGTTGTGAGAACATGTAAGAACCAGACATTTACTTCTTGATTTGGCCAATCCAGATGTTAAAATTTGTTGTGAGAACATGTAAGAACTGAACTGGTATTGTCTCAATCAATAATTGGAAAGAATCGCATGAGGTTGTATGAATGAGAATCTAGTTCTTATGATTAAGTGCAAAAAAATAATAAAATATTCATTGAAGGGCGTAAAGTTAGAGGACTTTAAAGTGAGGTTTATTGATTTAGGTTATAATATGAGATGTTAGCCCCCAGATGGAGGGAATCGAGGGAACTCTAGAGTGAGAGCTAGTATCTTCTCTGCTTAACCCATTTTCAGAACTGTTCAAACTTTAAATTAGCGAATTTTCTTTATAGCATTTCTAGTAAGGGTAAAGAATATTACTGCTCCTATTGGACACAACACAATATGCATAATTCCACAACAAAATTCCTATACTTAATACTAATTCATGATAAGGAGAAAGATATTTTCATATTTAGTGTTTTCTTCAACAAAAACTCAAGTTATCTTTTAAGTTTGTACTGTTTTTATCAAAATAATAAAATTACAAAAAACATTTAAACTTTCTTTACTACAAAAACGTCTTTAGCTTAAATAATTAACTTTTTAAAAATAGAAAGTTTTCCAAAAAAAAGTGCATATTGCATATCTTCGTTGTGGGTTCAATATTCAGGTCTTAATCAAAAAGTCCTATATTACTTGATAACGATACGTATACTTTCGTAGTATCCCAAATTAAATTAAAAGTTAAATTCTTATTTTTCTTGATGATCAAGTTTTAGGTTTTGTTGTGAAATAAGAAAATATAGTTAAAAAATATAATCAAAATTATTGTTTAACTATTGCATATAAGCAGGTTTTGGGGATCAAGTATTTGGTATCGTTGTCAGGGAAGTGAAGTAAAAATTGTAAAGAATCTATTGATTTAAAAGCAAATTTCTATTTTTAGAAAGTCTTATTTAAACTTTAAGTTAATGTATTTTATTTTGTGTGTGTTTAGTTTTATTTTATGTTAGTGTATGCGTAGTTCAGGTTCTGAAGTACTAGTGCTCTATAATTTTAAATTATAGAGAACTGTTAGAAAAATCAGAAAAACCAAAAAAATTAAAAATCTTGAAAAATCCAAAAAATTACAGAAATGACAAACCAAAATGATCAAAACGCTAAAATTCATCAAGAGTTTAGAACTTGAAGAGATTATGCCAACCCTACTGTAGATGAACTTCATTGAAGTATTCAAAACCTACTGTAGTGGCTAATTCATTTGAGCTTAAACCTGCTATTATGCAAATGGTATCAAATAATCTATTTAGGAGATCACCAACTAAAGATCCAAATTTACATCTTGCCAATTTTCTAGAATTGTTCGTTACATTTAAATATGATGGTGTATCAAATGATACTATAAGACTTAGGTTATTTCCTTTCTCATCGAGGGATAAAGATAAGATATGGTTGAATTTGTTAGCACCTGGATCTATTAGAACTTGGGGTGATTTAGCACAAAAATTCCTTGCTAAATATTTTACATCATAAAAAACTACGAAACTTAGAAATGATGTTATTATGTTGAAGGGCAATCTATTTATGAAGCATGGGAAATATTTAAAGAACTCTTAAGAAAGTGTCCACACCATGCTATACAAGATTGGTTAATAAGTCAAACTTTTTATAATGTATTAGTTGGATCTCTTAGATCAATTAT
This sequence comes from Phalaenopsis hybrid cultivar, assembly GCA_002079205.1. Classification (NCBI taxonomy): domain Eukaryota; kingdom Viridiplantae; phylum Streptophyta; class Magnoliopsida; order Asparagales; family Orchidaceae; genus Phalaenopsis; species Phalaenopsis hybrid cultivar. The sequence continues at coordinate 104,143 of JXCR01148148.1, read as the reverse complement.
CGATAATGTTGTTGTTGGTTCATTAATGTCAAAACCATTTTGTGACACCTACGCTTTAATGGAAGAAATGGCTACCAATAATTTTCAATGGCCTCCTGAGAGGGTGAATCCTAAGAAAGTAGCCAATATTCATGAAAATGATACATTTAATATGTTAGCAAATCAAGGGTAAATCCTAAGAAAGTAGCCAATATTCATGAAACTGATGCATTTACCATGTTAGAAAATTAAGTTTTTGCAATTTCAAGGAAGTTAGACCAATTTGGAATGAATTTTTCTCAACCAATTTCCATGATTTAAGAGAATTCATTAGGCTAAACGGTAGATTCTCAAGCAACATTAGAAACTTTGAATGTCATAAATAAAAAGCAAATTAACCCATATTCAAATTTTTATAACCCAGGTTGGAAAAACCATCCCAACTTTAACTTGAATAACATTCGGGTGGTAATAATCATTAATGGGGGAACAACCAAGTAAACTCATTAGGAAACTGGAACAATCAAGGGAATAAAAATCATAAATTTACTTATCTTCCAAGTTTTAATAGTAATACATAATTTAAGGAGAAGAAGTTTTATATAGAAGAAGTGGAGTTATAAATGGGAAATCAATTACAAAGTCAAGGAGATACAATTAGAATTATTGAGAATCAACTTGGGCAAATTGCAAGTTCATTAAGTAATAGATCCCAAGGAACACTTCCTAGTAATACTGAATCAAATTCAAAAGACCAGAATCAAGAGCAAGTAAAAGTCGTTCAACTTAGAAGCGGAAGGGAGTTGGAAGGTAGGGTTCAAAAAGAAATTGAAGCAGAGAGAGAAGAAATTAAAGAATCAAAAGAGGACACTCCAAAAGATTTTGAAAGACTTATTTCGCCACTAAAAATTGATTTGGAAAAACCACCACCTCCATTTTCTCAGAGACTTTTTCAACAAAAGTTGGATAAGAAATTTTCAAAATTTATGGAAATATTTAAGAAGCTTACAATTAATATTTCATTTGCTGAAGCCTTAGAACAAATGCCAAGCTATGTAAAGTTTATGAAGGATATTCTCAACAGGAAAATGAAGTTTGAAGATAATGAGACTATTGCACTTACTGAGTAGTGCAGTGTTATAATTCAGAAAAAGCTTCCTGAATAGTTTAAAGATCCTGATAGCTTTACAATTCCATGTGCAATAGAAGGTAGATTTTATGAGAAAGCTTTATGTGATTTAGGTGCAAGCATTAACCATATGCCATTATAAATATTCAAAAGAATGGATTAGGAGAAATAACCCCTACTACTGTAACTCTACAGTTAGCAGATCATTTGATAACACACTCTAAAGGAGTTATAGAAGATGTCTTAATGCAAGTGGATCAATTTATCTTTATTGTTGATTTCATTGTGCTAGATATGGTGGAAGATAAAGAGATGCATATCATTTTGGGAAGACCATTCCTAGCCACAGGAAGAGCAATGATAGATGTGTAGAAAGGGGAATTAACAATGTGTGTCAATGATCAAATTGAAAATTTCAATATTTCATGATCAAAGAAATATCCTGCAAAAGTTAAAGATGAGGAATGTTATAGGATGGATGTTATAAGATATCTAAGAGAATGCCATTTCAAAATAACTTATGAAGAAAAATCTAAAGAAAAAGAATTGGAGCACAAGTAAGAAGTGGAAGTAGACCGATGTGAGAACTTTTTAAGGAAGATTCAAACTATATTCGAGAAAGTTTAGAAATATTGGACACGATAGACAAAGTAATTCATTTTATCCATCAATTGAAAAACCTCCAGAACTTTAGTTGAAGTCACTTCCTATACATTTACAATATGACTTTTTACGACATTCCTTTACTTTACTACTTATAATTTTATCAAAATTAATGATGGAAGAAGAGGTAAGGTTGATGAAAATTTTTAAAAATTTTAAGAAAGCTTTTTGATGGACAATTGTTGCTATTAAATGAATCAATCCTTCAATTTGTATGCATAGAATTCATATGGAAGAGAATTGCAAACCCTGGGCTGATCCTCAAAGGAGACTGAATCCTGTTATGAAAGAAGTTGTTAAAAAAGAAACTTTAAAGTAATTAGATGCTAGAATTATCTACCCTATTTCAGATAGTGCTTGAGTTAGTCCAGTTCACCGCGTTCTTAAAAAAAAAAGGAGTAGCTGTAACTGTGAATGAATATAATGAATTAATACCTACTAGACAAGTTACAGGGTGGCGAATATGCAATGATTATAGAAACTTAACTCTTGTCACTTGGAAAGATCGTTTTTTATTACCATTTCTAGATCAAATACTGGATAGACTAGGTAGGCATAAATACTTTTATTTTCTGGATGGATATAATGGTTCTCAACAAATACAAATATCTTTTGAGGATCAAGAGAAAACAACTTTTACCAGTCCTTATGGTACTTTTGCTTTTAGAAGGATTCCCTTTGATTTATGTAATGCCCCTGTTACATTTCAAAGATGTATGATGGCAATTTTTTTTGAAAAAGGGATTGAAGTATTCATGGATGTTTTTCAATGTTTGGAAATTCATTTGACTCATATTTATAACATTTATCTAAAATTCTTACACGCTGTAAAGAACCAAATTTAGTCCTTAATTGGGAAAAATGTCAATTTATGATAGTAGGTGGAGTTGTATTAGATCATCAAATGTTAGAAAATGGTTTGGAGGTAGATCGTGTTAAAATTCAAGTGATTGCTAATTGACCTTATCCAACAGATGAAAGGAAAATTAGGAGTTTTTAGGATTTGGATTCTACAGGTGATATATTAAAGACTTTTCAAAGATTGCTAAGCCTTTATGCCATTTATTAGAGAAAGGTGCAATTTTTTAATTTTGATGAATAATGCTTAAAAGCTTTTAATTTAATAAAAGAAAAATTAATTACTGCACCAATTATAGTTTCACCAAACTGGAAAAAACTTTTTGAATTGATGTGTGATGCTAGTGATTATGCTATAAGAGTTGTTTTCGGGCAAAGATATGATAAAATTTTCAAATTAATTTACTATGTTAGGAAAACTCTTAATGAAACTCAAATCAATTATACAAAAATTGAAAAACAGTTATTAGCAATAGTATACGATTTTGATAAATTTAGATTATATTTAATTGGAACTCATTGTGTAGTACATACATATCATTCTGCTATTAAGTACTTAATGAAAAAAAGGATGCTAAACCTAGATTTATAAGATGGATTCTTCTTTTGCAAGAATTTGATTTTGAAATAGATCGAAAGGGGATTAAAAATTAAATTGTTGATCATTTGTGCAGGCTTGAGTTAGAAAACAACTATGTTTTGAAAAAGAAATTAATGAACATTTTTCAGATGAAAAATTGTTCACTATTAATGAGTGGCATGTTCCGTGGTATGACGACATTGTGAACTTTCTTATTAGTAATATTATACCTTATGGAATGACATACCAACAAAAAAAGGAAATTTATTTCTAAAGCTAAGACTTATTTTTGGGATGACCCGTTTTTATATAAATAAGGAAATGATCTAATTTTTCAAAGATGTGTACCATTAGATGAAACTTATGAAATTATCCAAAAATGTCATAATTGTGATTTTGGGGTACATTTTGGTGTTGATAAAACTACATACAAAATTTTACAACCTAGATTCTATTGGCCTACAATTTTTAGAGATGTTAATGCTTATATCAAAATTTGTGATAGATGTCAATGAGTAGGCAATATTTCTAGAATAAATGAGATGCCCCTTAAATTATATGATAGAAGCTGAAATATTTGATGTTTGGGGATTAGATTCCATGGGACCAATTATACCATCTTTTAGAAATTTATATATTTTGTTAGCAGTGGAATATGTATTAAAATGGATAGAAGCTGTTGCTTTACCTCGATGTGATGCTCAAAGTGTTGCAAAATTTTTGAAAATGAACATATTTTGTAGATTTGGGATGTCGAGAGTTACGTTACTGATTGGGGAAGTCATTTCAGAAATGCCATAGTGGAGAAGTTATTAAAGAAATATCATATAGATCATAGGATTGATATTGCTTATCATCCTCAGACAAGTAGTTTGGCAGAATTACCCAATCGAGAAATTAAAATAATTATGAAAAAATCCGTGAATCCAACAAAAATGGATTTGTTAGTCATACTTGATTATGCTTTGTAAGCTTATAGAACTGCATATAGAACTCCTATAGAAATGTCCACATATAGGTTAATATTTGGGAAAGGTTGACACTTACCAGTTGAACTTGATTATAAAGCATATTGGACGATTAAAGAGTTCAATTATAATTTGAAAGATGATGGTGAGAAAATGTTATTGCAATTAAATCAGCTTGAGGAGATAAAGAATGAATCTTATGAGAGTGCTAAGATTTAAAATGAAAATATGAAGATGTGGCATAATAAAAGGACTCTTACTAAAAATTTTCAACCAGGGCAACAAGTTTTATTATATAATGCAAGGTTAAAATTATTTTCAGGCAAACTTAAGTCCAGGTGGAGGGGTCCGTTGGTTGTGATAAAAGTTTATTCTTATGGAGCTGTGGCTATTAAAGATCCTAAGTCTAAGAAAATATTTAAAGTTAATGGACATAGAATGAAACATTATTTTATAAGGGATCAACATAAACTTAATGATGGAATGATGTTGGGTGAACGAGAACAAGCAATGGTTACATAGGGCTTACGAAGTAAAACCAAGCACTTTGCGCGAGGCAACCCATTATTATCAGAGTGCTTTTATTTTTATTGATGTATTGTGTGTGATTAACAAAATTAGGGTAGTATTTTTGAAACTATTATGTGTTTGTAAAGATTCTAAGACTTTTTTTAGTGACCAAGACATGTTAGAATTAGAATTTGGATGTTAAGTTGACTAGTACAAAAAAGTGCACTGACACTTGGATGTTAAGTTGACTAGTGCAAAAATGTGCACTGGCGCTTAAGTGTCAGATCTGGCGCTTAAGTGCGACAGTTTATACACATGTGCAAAATTAATATTCTAGAAGGTTTAACAACCAATTAGTTGTTTAAGAAGTGCCAAGGCAGTTTCTAAACGTGTGTAGAAGTTATTGGAAGAATTTAGACCCATAAATATAAGGGTTCTGTGAAGGAATTTCACCCTAGAATATTTCTAGCCATAAAAGTCTAAGAGAAAGTGAGATTTAGAGAAAATGTCTTCATGGGAGAAGGATTTAAAGAAGAAGGAAGAAACCATGAGGAAGAGGTTCATTAGTCAAAGTGCACAAGAAATGTATGCAGTTTCTTAGTTGTTAGTATTGAAGGGATATCAGAGAAGACCAACAAAATGGAGAATACTATGGCTTTATTTGAGACCAAAGTACTTGAGTTGCAAGCAAATCTAGAGCATATTGGATGGAAATTGAAGATGCAATTTAGCCACACAAGTTATATACAGAAAAAGGATAAGGTGATGTTCTTAAAACAAAAGTAGATTGAAGAAGATAGTATCACAACTCATCACCACCGTCCATTTTATCAACTTTATATTCCTAGAGAGACTAATGAAAGACAAGAATTTGTTCCTTCAAATGAATAATGGAGTTAAGTTTAGTGTTATAATTTGTGTGTTAGAAGTTGTTGTTTCCAAGCGGTTTAGTGTTTAAGTCTTGTTATATTATTTATGACTCCTTTATGTGTAATGATTGTTGTGTATTTGTATTTAGAAAAATTTTCTCATCTAAGACTATTTGGAGTGAGAATTAAGTGTTTAATGGTATTTGTACTTGTTTGTGAATTAATACAAGTTTGTTTGTGTGAAAATTTGTGTTATTTTATCCTCGAATTGAAATAGTTATTATAGAGAATTTTGAGAGAGAGAGGAGTTATAGGAAGTTGAAAATAGTCATTTAAGTGCTATGAGACCATTTAGGGGTGGTTTACGTAGGCAAATTGTGCATTTTACTTTAATTTAAACATTTTGAAAATTGTGCACTGGCGCTTAAGCACCACATCTTACGCTTAAGCGCGAGTCAACCCAAGAGGTAGGTGCCTAAGCGCCACTTACCCACGCTTAAGTGCCAGTTTACGAATAGTAAAAAGTGAAATTTTGTCCTGAATATCACTATTTTAACGCCTCTTGTCACCTTAAACCTCTGAAAATTGTGATTTTGGAAGGATAAGGCACATCTAAAGTGAAGATTTCCTTGGTGGAATCAAGTGAAATTTGCTAGATCCAAGTTCCTTGAGGTAAGAGCTTTACTTCTACACAAAAATTTTAGATTTTCATTATCTATTTTGAGCACATGTCGAGAAATTTGAAAATTCACTATTCATTGTGAAATATGAGAAAATAATTTATGGAAATTGCTTGGCAAGTGTAGATTATACTTTGGAAGTTTAGTTTAATAATTTAGACTTAATTTTTGAAGTTATTTTTAGAATTTATAAAATTTGTAGAATGACACCAAGAATGAAGAGGAGTAAAGGAAAGAGTCCTTTCAATTCAATTAAATTTGTTAGTTCAAAGACTCAGGATCGGTACAATGATGCGTTGCAATCACGGAAATTGATCCAGGAGCAATGTTTTAGGAATTCAGGTAGAGACGTAGAGGATTTGATCGTTCACCGACAGTGGGTATGATTCTACTTTTTCTCTGTTGTGGCTGTTATTTTTGTTGTTAGGGAGTTCAATGCAAACCTCCTTGATGCTGAAGACAATAGTGTCATGGTTCAAGGAAAATTGGTACCTTTTTCACTGGAGGTAATCAAGTTGTTTTATCATCTGCCATGTGATATATTATTTTCTTATGCAAATTATAGTCTAACTGAAGGAGAGTTATATGAGATTATTTATTACTTGACTATTGGGAGAGAACTTTGGAAGATCACTAATGAGAGGAGAGTCAATTTCCCAACTTCAAAGTTATGTCACCTTCAAAGGCCTGACACTATTTTATTTCTACTTGTATGCTACCAACAAATCATTTCGGTGAAGTGACCAGAGAGAGAGCATCGTTAAATTATTGTATCTAGGAAGGAAATTTCATCTGCATAGAAGCTTTGATTTGCCAGACTATCATCAGTTCTACCACTGTCGTTACTACTGTAGGTCTGGGATTTGCTTCCTTAATCTTTTCTTTGTGTGAGCAGGCTAGAGTTAAATATGATAGCTACGAGGAAGTGTTGTTAACTCTAAAACCCATCACTGAGGTGAATGTGAAGAATTATTTTGAGCATTCTATTTTTGGCCGGAGAGGAGGATTTTCTAGAAGTTATGGAATGGAGACGTCTGCTACTTCTACCTCTGCTGCTTCTACATCTAGACCATCTACCTCATGTTCTTCTACATCTAGAGGTGAGTCTACTGAGACCCAAGATCAATTATTATAGTGGCTGATGGATAATATTAATTTTACCGCTGATAGGGTAAAAAATTTAGAGCATTTTGCAGAGCATACTGACAGGTATAATAGGAGAAAAAGTGATTATGAAGAGAAATTTTACTCATCTTTGGAGAGCCTCATTAGGGGTAATCAAGGAGTGCAATTTCCTCCATATTCTAGATATCCTATTTATAAGCCTGCAAAAGTTTGGGATAGCGCTAATTTAGAGGATGAAGAGTAGAGCTGAGAGATTTATTTTATGATTGTAATATGATATGAACTATGTGGTGTGATGAGGAGTAGAACTAAGAGATTTATTTTTATGATTGTAATATGATATGAACTATGTGGTCCGGGCTTGCAACATTTGCATCTGTGTGTTGATATGAACTATGTGATGTGGTTTGGATTTTTATGTTTAAATGAGAATTGTGATGTGATGCATTTTCATGTTTTGGACTTTAGACATGTATGTTTGTGTACTTGTTTAGATATTGTGATGTGTGAGACTTTAATTTTTAATTGTATTGTAATGTTTGTGTTAGTTTGTAATTTCTTTTAAAATTCGAGGGTAGTAACTATTGTGAGTTTTGTGATTTAGTTAGTTTAGAACTTAACTTAATTCTATGTATTTTCTAAAGTTGAAAATCTTGCTAACTTGTCTTAAATTTGAATCTTAAGAAACTGCTACCCTGTATTTTTTCTTTTATCATGTTTGTGAGTTTATTTTTATGATAAGATTGTGAAGTCAAGTTAGTGTGTTAGTTTGTCTTCATGTTGATGCCCACTGTTTAGAAGTCTATTGAATCTCTACATGTTGAATTGAAATGAAAATTTTAGAACATTTGATCAAAATTAATTTTACTCATATTTTTAGTTTTACACATGTATCATTAGGGTATAAAAATTCCTATTAGCAGTTATTTTAATTTTCATTCTTGCTTATATATATTTGATGCCAAATTGTTTAATCTGTTAAAATATTAAATTGGGGTGCGGGGATGAAAAAAAAATTATTTATTCTCAAATGAACTACAAGTGAATTTGGTTTGAAAAGAAAAATTGATCATGTATATGAAGTTATATTAGGGAAGTAAAATTTGATTTTAGAAATGAGTAAGAAAATTTAGTTGAAATTTTGAGTAATTAAGAAAAACTTTAAGCTAAAAGTTCTTAGTGTAGAAAATGATTAATATAAGTAACTATCTTTTGTAAGAAATTTTGTATTTTTTGAAAATTTTAGAAATTTAGACTTTTATTTTTTAATACTTAAATTTCTTTTATTAAAAATAATTTTCAAAGCTATTATTATATTTATAAGTAAAAGTTTTGTATTAAGCCTTTGCTTTAGGAAACAAAAAGTAGAATTCAAAATTATTAATGGCCTATCCAGATATAGTAATCCTTACCTAAAAAAAAAGGAAAAAGAAAAGAAAAAGAAAAAGAAAAGAAAAAGAAGAAAGAATAAAAAGTGAGGGAGGAGAAGCTTGAGGATTAGTGTCTAATCAAAAATTGATACTACATTTGATATTTTTAAAGTATAAGACTTGAGAAAATCTTAAACTTATAGATATAATGTAGTAAGTAAAATTATTTTTAATAAAAATTTTTAAGTGGAGATAATAAAAGAACTAAATTCTAAATTTGGAAGACTTATAATACTTTCTGAATAGATATGAACTCATATTTTCATATTTCTTAACATTAAAAATTTCTAAACTTTAAGTTGGTCACATTTATTGAATTTTTTTCTAAATTGGACTACTATATTTCTAAATCTAAATTTTAATAACTCCTAATAAAACTTATGTACATATCATACATATTAGTTTTTCATGATTGAACTGACGATTGAGGACAAGTAACATTTTAAGTTTGAGGGATTTTGATACGCCTAAAATATATTGTGCTTTTAAACACATTTTTATACCTATTTTTGAGATATTGCGCTTTAATGGAAAGTATTTTTGTCGTTTTCTTTTAGGTACAAGTAAAAAGGTAAAAAATGCTTAAAGGAGTGAAAAAAGATCAATTTTGGAGCAAATATGGGAAAAATGTGCAAAAGTGTTTTGGCGCCTAAGGGTCGGGTTAACAAAGAAGGCCGAGCCTAAGCGCCAGAGACCCCGCACTTAAGCGCTAGTGGCAGTTATTGGATGAGTAAATTTGGTTTTTACGAATTTTGAATAGGTTTTTTAGGCACCAATTGTCTTAATAGTTGGTTACAATCGCCCAGAAAAAAAATTATTGTGAAAGGATGCATCTCTTAGGGAAATACATCGAATAAATACATATTTTGAAGAGATACCAAAGCACATTTAGAAGAATTATAAAAGAAGGAAGATTGAGACTTTGAAAGAGGTCCTGAATATATTGGAAAGTTTTGAAAGTTAAAAAATTACGGAGTTAGTTGGAGAGATTTTCAGGCACCACATATTTATCCTTTTTTCAGTTTTATATCGAGAGTGTAGTAAAAGAGAAGAAATTCAAAAGAACTTAAAGAGTTTGGTGGAGGACTTGAGATAAGTTTTTATCTTTTGTTATAGATTAATTTTGATTTTAATTGAGACTTGTTGTGGTTTGACAATGATTTCTACTTTTAAACTAAAGTGTGATTTTGTTTTCTCCATGGATTCTGAGTAGTTTTCTTATCTTTCTTCTTAAAATGATAAGTAATTAAGTATGGATGGAAGTTGTGGAGAGTATTGATCTTTAATGTTGGAAGAAGTTATGATGATTTAAATCAATGTACTACATTTAATTTTTGGTTTGGCCTAGCCATATGTTAAAATTTGTTGTGAGAACATGTAAGAACCAAGTTGGTTTTGTCCCTGTCAATAATTGTAAAGAATCACATGAGGTTATATGAATGAGAATGTAGTTTATATGATTGAGTGCAAATAAATAAGGAAATATTCATTGAAGTATTTAGAGTTAGAGAACTTTAAAGTGACAGGTTAAAGCCCCTAACTTGGTTTATTATTTTAGGTGCTTGTTGACCTCACTTTTGGTTCGTGTGCTTGCCCAACACACCCCACCTATTGGGGGTCCATTTATTGACCTCACTTTTGGTTGAGGTCTCCTCTTTAGTAGCCTAAGGTCTAGCCATAGGACTTTCCTATTGACTATTCTTAGAAAACTATCTTTAGTAGCCTAAGGTCTAGCCATAGGACTTTCCTATTGACTATTCTTAGAAAAATAGACCTTTAGTAGCCTAAGGTCTAGCCATAGGACTTTCCTATTGACTATTCTTAGAAAACTAGAAACCACACCCTCATCACTAGAAATTCCAAACTCTTCTCTACTCAACTTGAAGTTCCACATGTTGGTCTCAACCTCTAAATACTTAGTAGGTGGGGTCACTATTGGGGAAACTCAAGATGAGTCACTCCTAGGACTGCTAGACCTTAAGGTTGACCCTGGGTGTTTGTCTAAAACTGAGGCACTGACTACAATTATCTGCAACCACAATCACTCACAACCCTAAACTCAAATTTCTAGCCTAGATCCCTTGATCTTTTTGTGATACTCATGTAGATGGTCCCCTAAACTTACCAGCCATGTGACTATGGTTTGGCTAAGACCACTATGTAGAAGACCCAAAATGGGGTTTTCATTGGTACATGGCTTGTTGATGATGGTTGGTAACTCAACTCTGCCAAAATACCCATCTTGGCCTTTTACCCCTAAAACACTCCCAAATTACCAAAATACCCCTCCATAGCCCAAAATTCTAAAAATTCCAAAAATTCTCAGAAAGTCCCAATAAATCACAGATACTCCTAATTTCATTTCTCTTAACTATCACATGACTCAATTTGAGCAATTTTACCATATTTAACCAAAACTCCCAAATTTGCCTTTAAGGGCCAAATTTTCCCCAAATTCAACTCAGATGTTCATCAATTTGATCTCAATAGAACACAATTCCAATCCTAAACTCAAATTCACTTTTTATACGACCAAAAAAAACCAAATCCAAGCCTAATTTGTCCATGATTTAAGCCTAATTTTGAGTTTGGTTAAAGCCCCAATTTTGACCATATGAACTAATCTCACCAAATTGAACCCATAGCCTAGTCAATTGGCCTCAATTAACGTTGAAAAATCATTATAACATTAATATATATCAAAATGAACCATCAATTGGCCTTTTTAAAGCCTCATGTCCATTAGATTTTGGCCTATATCCAAAATACCCAAATTTAGCCCCAAATTAGCTAAGTCCCCAAATTTCACCCAATTGATTGCCTTAACCTCCAAATTGGCATCAAATTCATGTTGAAAACTCTTCATGAGGTCCCTATTGACCATTTAAAAAAATTAATTTTGACTTAGCCTAAGGCTAACCCAAGCTAGACCCAAGCCTAGCCCACATAACCAAATTGATTAAGGTTCAAAATTCCCTCAAATTGACCCTTCAATTGAGCTCAAAACTACTTCCATTATTCACCAAAGTTGTTCCTTATGATTATCTACACCAAAAAAAATATTTATTTGGGCCAGTTAACATGGCTATCATAGACTAAACCCAAGTTTTGGTCATTTGCACCCACTTGGACCCATGCACTAAATGTGACCTAACCACCCCAAAGTCACCAAATTAACTCCACCCCAGCCATTAGTTGGACTTAGTGACCAGTCCAAACACCATGAAACCACCTAAATCAAGCCATGGAACAAAGGTCCCCAAATTAAGGAATATTATTTCCAAAAATGCACAAGCTTAAAATATCTTTGCTAAATCAAAGCACATTTGCATTAAATTGTTGTGATGGATTTCACTGGGTTCCCTAAGCTCCTAGCCACCTCCCCCTAGCCGTCTGACCAGCCTAGTGGTCGGAAAAGCTTAAAACTGAAAGCCACCCCCATAGCACCTCACCCAAATCAAACCTAGAGGCCAGCTCATCCAGATCAAATTGATGAGCTCCTCTGCCCTCTACCTAAGCACCACAAAGCACCCAAACTTATGCCCTGAGAGCCACCCCATGTCCAGTTTTATAAAAAACTCACCTCCACGGCCATGGGAGGTGTGCTAAAAATTTTCTTAGAGAGGCCTCTCCAAACTTCTCACAGAGCTTTCCTAAGATCCCCTCAGTGCATTCCAACTATTTTTCCCAACCAATTCTCATTGTCGGAGCTCAATTTTGAGCTTGAAACCTTGTCGGAAACCAAGATAGAACCTAATACACCTCCGCAGGCCAACAAACTCAAATTAACTTCACCCACACCTTCACAACAGTGAGAGAAGCCAAAACCCCGTAAAATCTCCCTTCCACAGAGCCTCTACCATAGCTCTAGACCAACACCCAAATCCGATTGTGATTAAATTCCTACTTAGGCCTTACACCAAGACTAGGGACTCAATCTCTAGCCTCCTTGGACCCCAACGAATGTGTCAAACCCCTCTGATCGAAGTTTCACTTCTCAGAGCAAAGGTATAAAACCTCACCTCATCCCGAGCCTATTTTGATTCACCATTTAATTAGGCTTAATTTAATTGCTTGATTACTATATGAATATGTTCGTCTCACTTAGACGAGTCCATAGGATCAAACTTTAGGTGATTTGGTTGAGTCTAGGCTGAGATCTTAGGGTTTTAGTATGGTTGATCATGGGATCATTCTATCGGGGATGATGACAGGGAGCCGTTCGATCGAGCATGTATCAAATGGATGGAGGAGATCGAGTCGAACAACGCTCCGGGACATAAACCACGGGCCGAGTTAGCAGCTACGTGGATGACCGCATCCAACCAGAGCGCACCACACATGCCTTCAGAGTTGCCTAGGATTTAGTCAGCACGCGCGGTTTAAATAGATAAATAGGGCTTTTTCTTATTTATTTAAATACCCCTATCTTAGAAAATTTATAACTTTGTGTAGAAAAATCACAAAAATAAAATAAAAATACCCTCTTGGTCGGCGAATAAAGGAGAATGATGTGGAATAAATTTCAAGTCCATTTGATGCACAAAATATTTTTAATTAATTAAACACTATTTGTGATCATTTGATTCTCCATGCATATTGACATATTACCTTGGCTTAAAATTTTGGCATGTTGTAGCCTCTATAAGGGAAACATCCTTTGATTTTTCCAAAGTCAGAGGAGGTTCCTATACAGAGATCCATATTTTTCAAGATCTTCCACATTATTTCTTTAAAATAATCATGGAAATTAGCATATTGATTAAAAAATCCTAAGAAATTTTTGGAAGGTCCACCATGACTAGAGAAGCCTTTGGAAATAATTTCATGGGTCAATTCATTTAAAATAACTTTGAATTTTACAAACACTAAATCACTAAAATAATTAATTTTGGAAAATACAAACATTTAAATGACTTGATAGGTGTTCCACTAAACTGATTATTTTGTATCATTTGGATAATAACAGGTTTAAGTTCAAATGAATTAACAGCAACATCAAGATTTTGAATAGTCAAGCGAAGTTCATCTGCTATAGAATTAACATAATTTTTTAAAGGTCTTTATCGATTTTCATTAATTTGATTATCTAAGTTATTCACCATTTCATTTAAATTTTTTATTTCTTTTTATTATTTTTGAATTTTTCTAATAGTATATTCTTATTCTGAATCGTAAGGTACTAAACCTTCAAATCCAATATTTTGCATAAACAAATATATTAAGCAAAGAAAAATATCTTAAAAATACTCTTAAATAAAAATATTTTTCTTTTTGGATTTTGATTTTTTTTAATTTTTTAATTTTAGTTATATTTTCTCTAAATTTTCTAATCTACCATATCTATTTAATTTATTGTTACCTTCCCCGACAACAGCGCCAAAAACTTAATCTTGATTTGTTATAGTTGTGCAAAATATATAAAGTTGAATCTGTTACGTTACAGTGCCAAAACCTTGATGCTCTAAATATAAGTAAGAAATTTAAGCAATTAATGATGGAATTCAACGCAAATATATGTGTCGTTATCAAGTAATAAAGGAATTTCTATTTTATGTACCAAATATCAATCCCACAAGGAAGGTTTAAATTTGAGATGATAAATTTATTAGGAAATTCACAGAAAATAAAAAAATTACTATCACTAATTTCAAAAACTGAAATACTATCAAAACTAAATTATTTAACTATTAGCAAAACTGAAATGCAAAGTTTAAACAGTAACTACTAAACTATTAAACTATGTTTATATGATGAAGATTTCTTATGTGAAAAATCGTTTTTCCCACTACAATGATATTTTGATAAAATGAGATGAGATAAATGTTTTATTATGTTTGTGTCAAATAGGAGTAGTTTTAATCTCTACCCTGATACAATGTTATAGAAAATCATTGGTTAATCTCAGGTTTTAGTCCCTTAATCCGTGGCTAAGCTAGGAGGATATTGGCTCCCACTCCAGAGCTCCCACTTCCCTTCACCTGATAGCTAACTCTCACTTTAATTTTTAAACACTAAGATAAAATTGGGGATTTTAGTCTGTCACCCTAAGTTCTTCAATTCTACACCCAATAAAGTATATTTCCCTATTTATTTGCACTTAATTCCATGAATGAAATACAGTTTCATGGAATCAAATGTGATCCTCACTCTGTTGTAGAAATCATACTCTATTTTCTGGATCATATGTTGCACAACACATTTTACCAATTCAATTGTTGAGATCAAAAAATAAATTAAGTTTGGAGTTGAAAAATTATCATAATTTATTTTATATTTTCATATTGGTACATCCATATTATCTCTTCATTTCATCATATCTCAGGGTAGAGAGAAAGATAAAGGAAACTACTCAGACTTCATGAGAAAGATACAATACTCAAATTTCATAGATAAAAAAAAGTTCATACAATACTAATAAACAAACAACACTTATATGAAACTATTTCTCAAAGAAATCCCTTGTAGCCTCTTCCTAGGAAATGTAGGAAGAAGAAATCTCTCACTTTTCTCCTTCTCCAACACTCTTAGAGAAGCATTAACACTAAATCTCACCATAAAAACTTTAAACTATTAAAGAAAACTTACTAATGGACTTCTGAATGATGGTGGAATATGGATGGATAAAGTGTACGAATGCAAGGTGTAGTGAAAAATGCAAGGAGGAATGAGGAGCCTGTTTACTGGCCAATTTTGTCCTTAAATATAGCCTAGAGTCGGTTCTCCAATAAGTGCCTCCAAAAACTCTTTAAAAAGCATCCAAATTTGTTGAATCTTCTAGAACAGAGGCTGAACCGACATTGGTGTCGTCGACACCAGTTGTCTATAATTAATTCCTCGGTTCTCTATCAAACGGTGTCGTCGGTGCCCAATTTGATGCCATCAATGCTAAACAATTCTCTAACTTCTCTATTTTGACTCCAAATTTCATCCTTTTTGCTTCAAGTCCAAACTATCAACAACCTGCAATAAAATATAAAAATACTTTCCATTAAAGTGCAATATCACAAAAAAAGTGTATAAATTGTGGGTCTAAAAATGCACATATTTTTAGTGTATCAGGTAACATCTCTTATCAAAACATAAAACTATAAATCAAATTGGGGGTTTTACTCTATCACTCTAAAGTCCTCTAATTCTACACCCTTGAAAAGTTCATTCCCTATTTATTTACACTTAACCCCATGAACTACTTTCTCATTCATGAAATCAATATATGATTCTAATCATTTATTGATTGAGACAATACCATCTTTGATCTTATATGTTCTCATAATAGGTACTAACATCTTAATTAGCCAAATGAAGAAGTATATGAAGTGCAATGTTTCGAATCATCATAACTTCTTCCAACATTGAAGTTTAATACCTCACGCAACATCCTTTAAACACTTAATCACTTATCATTTTAAAGAAAAAGATAAAGAAAACTACTCAAAATACATGAAGAAAACACAACCACACATGAGTTTAAAAGTATAAATCATGCACACAAACAAGAAATCTAGATTAAAACCATGTGTAGACACAAAAATAAACATTTATCTTAAATCCTCTCCACATATATCTTAAAATTTAATTGAATTCTCTTCCTTTACTCACAATACAAACTAATCCTCAAAATAAAAATAAAGTGGTCAACGTGGGCGGCGGCGATGGTTACTTGGATGGATGATGACTATAAAATCCGATGGGTGGTTTACCTTTCTTCTTGGATAATCTAAGTCTTTTCTTATAAAAATACAAGGGGTGCCTTGTTGTCTCTTTAAAATGGTGTCTTCATTCTATGAATCTTCTAGAATTTGCTTCTTCTCAAAAGCTAATTGAATGAATTTTCTTGTCCATGGGATATTTCCCACATTTTTACCAAAGGTTGCTTCAAAATCCTCTTCAAGGATTTGTCTAAATTCAATGAATCATCAAATAACTACTTATAGTACTTAAGCTCGACATATCTGACGCTTAGGAGTCAGTCCTCGGTGCTTAGGCACTTTAGTTCATTTTTGCATCTTTCTTCATTTTTGCTTCAAATTTGACTCTTGTTCACTTCTTTTAGCATTTTTCATCCATTTGATTCTACCTGAAAGAAGAACACACAAATACCTTTCATTAAAGCATAGTATCTCAAAAATAGGTATAAAAACGTGTATAAAAACACTATATATTTTAGGTGTATCACCTAGCAAATAAAAATATTTTACACTTCTTTCCAAACTTTCTAAGATAAAAAGAAGAAATGAAGAAATCTCTCAATTTCTCCATTTCTCTCTTCTTCCTAAGTGCTAAGAGTCACTAAGAGATCCAAAGTACACTTATCAAACAAAGAGACCCCGAGCCTTCCTCCGCCCTCCTTTTTTTGTCTTTTAAGTCCCCTTAAGATAACCCTCAAAATCCCAAAGTGCAACTTCAGATGCCCTTTAAAATTAATCCAAATACCTTATATTTAAAAAAAATTGATTCTCGTGGCAAATTGCCAACTGTAGCACTTAGGCACAAGTATTCTAGGACAATCCTTTGTTTCATTAGACGCCATTTTGCTCCATCTTCGCTCCTTTTTCTTCATTTGCTTAACATGTTTTACCTGTAATCAAAACACAACAATACTTTTTTTTAAAGTGCAATATCACTAAAAATAAGCATAGATGTGTATAGAAAAATAATAAATTTTTATGCATGTCAGAGGGTAGTTAAGAAGGGAGTAATCATGAATATTGCAGAGCTATTTTTGTCAGCGTACTGCAAACAAGCTACTTTGACTCTAAGTCTACCTGGTCAAGTAGTTACTCAACTGAACACATCCAAAGGTTCCCAGTTAGTAATCCATGAATTGCATCATATGCAGGGACCTCCGCAGCACTATGTTCAAAGGAGAAAACTTTATCCAATGACTATCAGGTGTAGCTCCAAGAGGTGGGACTTATACCCACCGAAGTCACATAGATGCCATTAGAAAAAGAAGAAAGGGAGATTCAGTTACAAAACTTGAAACGTTCCTAACAAAAGGACATACACCACTTTTGGGTTGGGGAGCCTTTTGGTGACTCGTGAGCTCTAGACAACCTCTTAAGTAAGAAAATACGCTAGGCCAATTAGTATGGAGGAGAGTAAGGACACCCTCTTTGGTGTATGAAAATGATACAAATATCTAGAACAATCCTTAAAACTTGTTGAAGCCTTTCTAAACATAATGAGGTGTATAAAAATGCATGCAATCCACTTAAAATCTAGCTCAAAGGTCATGCAAAATAATAAAGATGAGTTTTAAAATTTTTAAAATTTTAATTCTAAATTTTTTATTATCTCAATCTTTTGTTATAAAGATTTTAAAGATTTAAAATTTTAGGTCCTAGATAGCTCAAGTTTTATTTAATTATATTCCCAAATAACCCAGCAATAAGAAACACTGAAAAGAGAGAAAACAACCTTAAGCAATCAAACATGCGATCGAAAGGTAAAAGCACACCACATAATAATGTAGAAGTTGATACCTCTTGGTCAGCAACATATCCTAAGAAAAGAAGGAAAAGTAGCCAAGAACCACTTAAGCATACTTGATACTAATTCTATATGAGAATATATACTTACACTTAAGGTATGGGACACGAGTATGCTGCTTCTCATCCCTCATCATGTGGCTTGATGCATCAGATGCCTCAGAGCATGTGCCCTTACCTTAGTTCAAATATAGTCTCATTCCTAAACTCTTCAAATAAATGATAAAATAAATAACTTAAGTTGTAGAAATGGGTTAGCATTGGTTAAAAAAAATGCATATGAGCAATGCCAGGAGGGAGGAGCTAAGAATTTTTTTTGTTAATATCATTACATTGCTCTTCCCTATTATACATGAGTTTATGTGTGTGTGTATTTTTAGGCATGATTCTCTGTAAGAAGAATTGACATAATATACTAATGTGAATGCATAAACATGGTGAATATCTATGCACAAGTAAAAAAGGCACCTGGCTAAGACAACTAAGCGAGGAAAGAATAATAGTTAGGTGCAAAACATACTACCTAGCAACCTAGTTTTGAGCTAGTACACTATCTAATGGAAAGTATCATAACTGACATTTATGTGCTTAGGGTAAATTCTTTGGTTACATATGAATTTGATAGAGCCACCACATTGGCTCAATCCTAGAGATCTAAGGGATCTAAATGGTGTCACCTTAGATGAATTTTTAGGAGATTTGGGCTTAAAAATGACATAAATTTAAAACATTGACAAATATCATACGTAAAACAAAATGTATATTTACTTAGTTTAAATTAGTTCCACTAAATACAAATATGTAACTTGGATGGTGTCACGAGTTTGATGCCTTGGATCCTTGAGATATTCATATTGTTATCAATCTAGGTGCAATAACTCGAATTGCTACATGGGATTGACCTAGCAAGAAACGCTCGTTAACACATCTTGACAAACACCAGGTCACTTGCTTATTGAGCTTTATTTTCTATCAAGCACACATGCTAATTCAAATCTAAGTAAACATATAGTGAAGTGGTGGTGAGTCTATTGTGAAGGCATTGACTCAAACATGTGAGCATACAATGGAGGCATTGGCTTGAAAGTGTGAGTGCATCACAAAAGGATTGACTCACTGGTGTGAAATTATGGTGGAGGCATTCACTCAAAGACGTGAGTGTATAGTGAAAGCACTTGCTCAAAGGATGTGCGTACAATGGAGGTATTAGCTCAAAGGTGTCAGAGTACTACAAAGGCATTGACTCACAAGATGAGCGTACTATGGAGGCATTAGCTTAAGTTAACAGGTATGCCGAAAAGGAAGTGACACGAGGTTTTGGGTATGTTGATAATGCAACAATTTTTTATGATTGATATGCCAAAGATGGAGTGACCCATAAGAATTAGTATGCCTTGGAGGAAATGACCCAAAGGGTTGGGCATACTGACGAGATAGTGACCCGAAGAGTTGGGTATGTCAAGAAGGGAGTGACCTGAAGGACTAGGTAAGCCGAGGATGTCAAGGAGGGGAGCAGTGACCCAAAGTATTTGATATACCAAGAAGGTAGAGAACCAAAAGGTTTTGTTGATTCCTACTAGAGAAAATCACACACAAGTGAAGTAAGTGTATGGACAATCAATCTTATTATATTCAAATATGCAACACATGGTCATGCAAAAGGCATGCTAGTGTAGATGTGTGCGCAGAAAGAAGAGATATGCACATAAAATGAATATTTCATGGCCAGAAAAGCTAACTATCATGCTCAATTTAAGCCTGACTGCTAGCCAAAAACATGTACAAAAACATGTTCTTGAGGTGCATAATGAATGAACATGTTTTGGATGTCGTAGTGCAAGTAAACAATGTGCACTAGATGTAACTAATTATTATGCAAAGTATCATATGGACATTCTGCACATATAGGTCAGGTATTATGCTGAAAAAAGGGTGAATTGTTATAGATGACCTGTCAAACAAATTTTTGATTTAACATGCTTGGGTTTTTGGTTTAACCAAAGTGTAAGAATGACCATGTCAGTGTGACCGATTGAATTAAAGTGCAATGTTAACCTTGTCGGGGAGGCCAATCAAGTCATAATGGATGATTGACGGTGCTGGAGAGGCTGGTTGAACTAAGCCTAACATACAATTCATGAATCACAGTTAAAAACACAATCCCATACAAGTATCATGTATAATTACAAACCATACTCGAACTAATGTTCTCACAGAGGATCTTAGTTTTGGCATGATGAAAGTGTAGCTACCAGTCTATTGCTTAGAAACAGAGGGCCAACTTCTGACTAATTGATAGAATGTGAGAAAATTTTTCATGAGGACTCAATTTAACCAAGTGAAAGCTTCTATCATAGACATAACTTTTGTAATTTTGCCTTGCCCTCTTCATCAAGAGTTAAGTTTGTCGAATAGTCATGGTATTATATGAATCCTAATGGAATTGTTTTTGGCACTAAGGCTTTGTGAGTGTAACACTCAAGATTCACTAAGGATTTCTCCCCGAAAGAATAATAACATAGAATGCATCCCTTTATCACAAAAGCCCAAATTCTTAAATCTCTCAGCCTAGTGGCTCAAAAAAAAAAGAACAGTAAGGGTTTGAAGAAATCTAACCACCCTAGTAGCTGATGTTGCATTTCTTCTCATAGAACAAAGCTCTTCCTGCTATAAGAGAAGTGATGAAGCTTTACTTTCCACCTATTTAAATTAAAAGGACGTAGCACTACTTATGAAATGAGGTGGTGGATTTCCATCTTCCATCCCTAATGATTTAATGAAGCTCTCCTTATGAAAACAGATGCCCTTTTATATCTTTCTCCAAAACAAGTGGACACTTTCTTCTTTGAATGCCGCTCTCAAGAAGACCACACACCCTCACTCTCTTAGATATGATGTAGAGAATATGAGTTTTGGTGGAGGAAATAAAGTGGAAGAAGAAGAAGAGGATGAAGACGATCTCCGCATCCTTTTTGTTCCCTAAGCTCTCCCATCAGCTCTAGGAAGAAAAATAAATTCTAGCCAAGTGAGGGTGGTCATGCCCAAACTAGTGTGGTCATGTCAATGCCTTACCTTTGCTAAGCCACATTATCACATAATTATATCATGCTCTCTGTCTTGAGTAGGGTTTTTTGTTTTGGTAGGGCATTGAACTAGTTTAATGAAGCTCTACAACTGGTGTGGTCACAAAAGATTAAAAGTTTTTATTTACTTTTCGAAACACAACAGAGGTTTCAGACATAATTCCTTGGCCTCAGAGGGTCCCAAAATGATGAGAATTGTTCTATAACCATCAATGAAGGCCCAAGGATGCACCGTAACATTAGAATAACCCCTCAAAATAGTGGTCATCCATGCAAGACACAAAGTGATCACACCCACCTTAAATTTTCTTGGTAATTCAATGGCCATTTAAATTATTTGGCTTGGTATAAAAAATTAAAGGATTGCACTCTGATTAAAAGGCAAACAAAGTTGTGTATTTCTTGGGTTGACAGCTTGAGGTTCCTCGTAAATGAACTATTGCAGTTGCTCGAGGTGTCCTCCGTATAGAGGAGAGCAAGGAAACCATTCCAATTTAATTTGTTGGAGATACATTGACACTGATAGGGAAGCAAACATAATATTACAATAACTGCGAAAAGGAAAGACAAACGAAACTAAAAATAACAAACATAATATTTAGGAAAGAAAAAAAAAGAACTTATAAACCGAAGACTACAAAAGTTGAACATTGCTATTAATAGTTGTGGATAGTCTTAAAATTCCAAGTTGTGGTAGGATCTTCCTCTCTGAGCCCTTGAGCTTGAATGTTTTGGGCTTGATCATGTCAGTGACGATGGACCCTCTCGGAAAGGGGACAATTTGTTGCGTTGCAAGCTATGACCAGCTACTTCCAGATTATGCAAGGCTAGGTACCTAAAAGAGATAAGTCGAGGTTTAACTCTTCAATTGACACATTTTGATTGTAGGATGCATCTCAGAGATGTGTGACATCGCTTGTATTTGGGAGGAGGTCCATTTGTTGTCAAAGTTTCTCCTCATTGTGGTGTGGTTGAAGGACAAACTCAAGGATTTGGAACTCTGATATCAACCAGAATAATGGCCTCTATGCTGAAGCAAAAGTTATAAGGTATCTCTCCAGTTATAGTTCACAAGGTATTGCAGTAAGCCAAAAGGATGTTGTAGAGTTTTTCAACCCACTGCTCCCAGCTTTTTCAATATCAGTCTCCAAATCTTTAAGCAATCCGATTTACCACTTATGTTTGTCCATTTGTTTGAAGGTGTGAAATAGCAATGTGCACCAGCTGGATGCGGAAATCCTTACAGAAATATGTGAAGATCTACCCAGAGAATTGGGTTCCATTATTAATGATATTTTTTGCAGGGAGACCGAAACCACAGACATTGTTCTTCCAGAAAAATTGCTTAACAATAGCTGATGTGATCATGGTGAGCGACTCAGTTTCAATCCACTTGGTAAAGTAGTCAAAAACTAAGATGATTACCTTTCGTTATCCAGTTTCTTTTGAAAATGGTTCCATGATGTCCACCTCCCATCGAGCAAAAAGGCTAGGCGCTCAAAGGATCAAAAGTGAGATTGTGTGGAACTTGAAGTATCAAGGAGTTCAACATCTTTTTTGGAAAGAGGAAGGGTTCCATCACGAAGAGGTGGCTTGGTGTGAGTATGTTTGAGTGGGGTGGGTCCTGTCGACTGCTGATCTAGTGGTAAGTGAGCTCGATGAGTTGGAGTATGTTGTGGTTGTCGAGCCCCTAGTTGGAGCTGCAGAATTTCTTGTTGAGATTCCTTCATCCTGAGTCGGTCTTCTAGAGAAGGTCCCAAAGCGTCTTTGCCAGTAAGGTAACATATTTAAGGGTGATAAGATGTGGATGTCTGACGCCCCTGACTCTATGATTGTCATCTAGTGTGATGAGTGTTGGAGAGAGACACTTCTTTGTTGTGGGTATTATGCTTGGTGGCCATTCAATAAGACATGCAAGCACTTCAGTGGTGGGATGAACTGCTTCCTACAGACAGTGTCAAACTGATGTGTTCTAGAAAATTTGGGGTGACAGAATAATGTATTATCATCTTAGGGTAGTATGGGAATTTAACATACACCTAGTAAAAGTAAGGAAAAAGTAACGATACGAGAAGTTTTTACTTGAAAAACCAAAAAAAGAAAAAAAAACATAGGGCCTTGTCTTGTTGAAATGTTTCAGAATGATTTGGCAATTATAAGTACAACTTTTTGTCCCACAAGCAAGAAAGTTTTACATAATTTTTTGATTTAGAACATTTGCACGCGGATGAACATGTAGTAGGAAGTGGGCGGTACTAGCAACTAGAGAAGGCGATAGTGGCCTGAGATAGCGACAGTCTGAAGGTGGTGGTCTAAGGTGGTGCTGACCAATGGCGGTGATGTCTAAAGGGCGGTGACGACAGCTGGAAGGTGACGGTGGCCGGAATGAGGAAGCAACGACACTAGACAAAGTCGATCAGAGAGATTTGATGATTGAAGGGCTGCGGCGGCAATGGCAACCAGAGACTCCAGCAGCCCACGGACGACGAAAACAACTTAAGAGGGTAGCGGTGGCTAGAAAGCGATGATGGTCGGAGACTACTACAACCCCCATATGATGGCGATAGCCTGAGAGCACGACGATGGCGTTCGAATGGCGATGGTGCACGAGGTTGGGCAGCTCTTTCTTATGCATACTCTCCTTTCTCTCTGCCTCTGAGTCTTTGTCCCGTCTCATAAGGGGCTTAGGCTCTATTCATAATGACTAAATTGCAAATAAGACAGGAATCCAAAACACTCTTGTTCTGATAGCTGGGAGAGATCCTCTCAATTTGATGACATTTGATCGACGTTTAACTACCTTTATGATGTCAAAATTGAGTGGTTTTGGACTCTTTAGATTTGTTTGGCCGACGCACTTGATTTGACTATAAGCCTGTCATATTTGACAGCCCTTTGACCTTTCAATTATGCTTGAAAACCTTCGAAAATTAGTTTATTGACTTGATCTTGGCTTGATTTAACTCAGATCAAACAAATTTTGTGTTGTTGGATCTGCCTCGTTGAGAACGTAAATTTTAATATAAGTTTTCTGGAATTGGATGCCTGGATTAATTGTTACAAAGTTTAAATATTTTTTTATATAAGATTTGTATCGAGATCAATTATATGCCTCAGGATTGGAGCCTGAAGATTGAAATCTGTTGAAAGAGTATCATGAGTTATCTTCCGCTTAATAGGATAGGATGTAGTGCTCCAAGTCTCTCGTAGTTAGGTTATAGATTTTATTGATGTTTGAGAGAACACTTTTAAGCGTAAAGGAAAACTTTTTAGACTTGCAAGAATTTTAGAGAACATCTATTAAGTCCTGGGGCATACAACTGAAAAAAATTTTAAATATATTTTTATCCATTAACAGAAAGAAATTTTTACAATGAAGAATTCTTCTAAATATGTAGGGCATCGAATCAGTTTGTAAATATTGTTCACATAAAGTAGTAAAATTAGATGTATCGACTTGACCTGACCAAAAATGTTAAATTAGAAATGAACCACATCATAATTTTTTCCAATGTTTAGGTAAATAATGATCAACGACAATAATTTTGACCAATTTCAAAATTTTTCATAAATTTTAATGTGGAAACGCAACTTAGGCTCACGTTTTCTTTAAATTGAAAACACTTCTCTGATACGATTACTCATACCTAGGGGAGGCGAACCTTGGGAAGGCTTCGTCCGTACGGCTGCTGCGGTACCGCTTAGGCGTCATTTTACACTCTGAAAATTGACAAAATATTTTATGCCTATGATAAATAACTAGCCTAATGGTCGAAATACGAATTTTGCGTCAAACTATCGATTAAGGGTTAATATTTTCTAGCCAATTATAACAATTCTGTCTAATTATAAATTAATGAATCACATTTATGCAATAAATATGATTTAACGAAGTATTCTTTTAAATATTCAAATTTAAATTACATGTTCATTCATCAATTAAAATTTTAAATGTATAATCTTTAAAATCTTTTTCGCATCCTAATTATATAAAGATTTTATAAAAAATTGTTTGCCAAACCTACTAATTTCATTGAAAGCCGTCCCCGAGCGAAACCTTGGTTTTGAGTCTATTTATTGCCCCTGCTTCGCTTGATCGTATTGCCCTCTACAGCCCTCTTCCTGTAACTTACACTAAGCACCCTGACCTTGGCCATGGCGGACTCCAAAATCCCTTGTGCAAATCCAGAGAAAAGCCAGGCCTTAATAGATGGCAACATTCTAACGGCCCGTGTTCTGGCTCTCGCAGGTGTAAGGCACATGTTTGGCGTCGTCGGCATCCCGGTAACATCTCTCGCCACTCGTNTATTTCAAAAATTTTCATAAATTTTAATGTGGAAACGCAACTTAGGCTCACTTTTTTTTTTAAATTGAAAAACTTCTCTATACGATTACTCATACCTAGGGGAGGCAAGCCTTGGGAAGGCTTCGTCCGTACTGCGGTACCGCTTACTCGCTTAGGTGTCATTTTACATTCTGGAAAATGACAAAATATTTTATGCCTATGATAAATAACTAACCTAATAGTCGAAATACGAATTTTGGGTCAAACTATCGATTAAGGGTTAATACTGCTTTTTAAGCATATTTTCTAGATAATTATAACAATTCTGTCTAATTAGACTTTAATGAATCACATTTATGCAATAAAATATGATTTAACGAAGTATTCNCATTCTGGAAAATGACAAAATATTTTATGCCTATGATAAATAACTAACCTAATAGTCGAAATACGAATTTTGCGTCAAACTATCGATTAGGGGTTATTACTGCTTTTTAAGCATATTTTCTAGATAATTATAACAATTCTGTCTAATTAGACATTAATGAATCACATTTATGCAATAAAATATGATTTAACGAAGTATTTTTTTTAAATTTTCAAATTTAAATTACATGTTCATTCATCAATTAAAATTTTAAATTTATAATCTCTAAAATCTTTTTGGAATCCTAATTATATAATGATTTTATAAAAAATTGTTTGCCAAACCTCGAGTCTTTCGCCAACGTGCTTTCGCTCGTTTTTTACTACTAATTTCATTGAAAGCCGTCCCCGAGCGAAACCTTGGTTTTCAGTCTATTTATTGCCCCTGCTTCGCTTTATCGTATTGCCCGCTACAGCCCTCTTTCTCTAACTTACACTAAGCACCCCGATNTCGTTTTTTACTACTAATTTCATTGAAAGCCGTCCCCGAGCGAAACCTTGGTTTTCAGTCTATTTATTGCCCTGCTTCGCTTTATCGTATTGCCCTCTACAGCCCTCTTTATCTAACTTACACTAAGCACCCCGACCTTGGCCATGGCGGACTCCAAAATCCTTTGTGCAAATCCAGAGAAAAGCCAGGCCTTAATAGATGGCAACATTCTAACGGCCCGTGTTCTGGCTCTCGCTGGTGTAAGGCACATGTTTGGCGTTGTCGGCATCCCGGTAACATCTCTCGCCACTCGCGCAGTCGCGCTTGGTATCCGATTTATTGCCTTCCACAACGAACAATCAGCCGGCTACGCCGCTTCCGCCTATGGCTACCTCACATCCCGTCCAGGTGTCTTCCTTACTGTTTCTGGCCCTGGTTGCGTGCACGGGCTTGCTGGTCTCTCCAACGCCACAGTGAACTCCTGGCCGCTTGTCATGATCTCCGGATCTTGCGATCAGAGAGACTTCGGAAAGGGTGATTTTCAAGAGCTCGATCAGATTGCCGCTGTCCAACCCTTTGTCAAATTTGCCGTCAAGGCCACCGAGATCTCCCATATTCCCCGGATCGTTCTCTCCGTATTAGGCCACGCTGTAGAAGGAAGGCCCGGAGGTTGCTATTTAGACCTCCCCACGGATGTCCTGCATCAGACTATTTCCGAAGAGGACGCCGCTTTGTTACTCTCCGGCGCCNTGCCGCTGTCCAACCCTTTGTCAAATTTGCCGTCAAGGCCACCGAGATCTCCCATATTCCCCGGATCGTTCTATCCGTATTAGGCCACGCTGTAGAAGGAAGGCCCGGAGGTTGCTATTTAGACCTCCCTACGGATGTCCTGCATCAGACTATTTCCGAAGAGGACGCCGCTTTGTTACTCTCCGGCGCAGAAAACCCGAGGGTTCGATGGATTGGAGATAGCGTTAGTCCTTTGGATATTGAGAAAGCCGTATGCTTGCTTAGAATGGCCGACAGGCCGCTGATTGTGTTCGGCAAAGGTGCGGCCTATGCTCGTGCAGAAAATTCCCTGAAGAATCTAATTGAGACAACTGGTATCCCTTTCCTGCCTACGCCAATGGGCAAAGGTTTAANATGGATTGGAGATAGCGTTAGTCCTTTGGATATTGAGAAAGCCGTATGCTTGCTTAGAATGGCCGACAGGCCCCTGATTGTTTTCGGCAAAGGTGCGGCCTATGCTCGTGCAGAAAATTCCCTGAAGAATTTAATTGAGACAACTGGTATCCCTTTCCTCCCTACGCCAATGGGCAAAGGTTTATTGCCTGATACTCATGAGCTTGCAGCCACTGCTGCAAGATCGCTTGCCATTGGCGGTTGTGATGTTGCGTTGGTAGTAGGTGCACGTCTAAACTGGTTGCTGCACTTCGGGGAGCCGCCCAGGTGGTATAATGACGTAAAATTTATTCTTGTGGATGTATCAAAGGAGGAGATTGATNGTTGTGATGTTGCGTTGGTAGTAGGTGCACGTCTAAACTGGTTGCTGCACTTCGGGGAGCCGCCCAGGTGGTCTAATGACGTAAAATTTATTCTTGTGGATGTATCAAAGGAGGAGATTGAGTTGAGGAAGCCATATCTTGGTTTGGTTGGAGATGCTGGCTTGGTTCTGGATTTGATCAACAGGGAGATTAAGGATGATCCTTTCTGCCTTGGGAAGGCGCATCCTTGGGTGGTTGCCATTTCCAAAAAGGCAAAAGATAATGTAGCGAAGATGGAAATACAGTTGGCTAAGGACGTAGTTCCATTTAACTTCTTTACACCTATGAGGATAATAAGGGATGCAATTCTTGCTCAGGGAAGCCCTGCTCCAATATTGGTATCCGAAGGTGCGAACACTATGGATGTCGGAAGAGCTGTGCTAGTACAGAATGAGCCGAGGACTAGGTTAGATGCAGGAACATGGGGAACGATGGGGGTTGGCTTGGGTTACTGCATTGCTGCTGCAGTTGCTTCACCTGACAGGTTGGTTGTTGCTGTTGAAGGGGACTCAGGTTTTGGATTCAGTGCTATGGAAGTTGAGGTAAGATTGATTTTTCCTTGATGCAAAATATGTTATGTGCTAATTTCCTCATCTTGGAAATTTTAGTTTCTTTTTTCTTAATATAAATGTTTTTTTTAAAATCTTTTGATTGTCAGAGTGTTTTCTGATTTAAGTTATCATTTATTTGTCGGTTGATTTCAGATTTTGAAGAGTTTTTCGTTATCATCGTTAGAATAGCAAAGGCTTTTTTGTTTTTCGTATCGTTTGCGCTGGACATTAATTTGCTCCTTTATTTCCGTCGTCTATTTCCCTTACAGTTTATACCAATCGCATAGGGATAGCCAATTTAAAATTTTGTTCTACCAAATCTTAAGGTAATTGTTAAAAGCTTCTTACATGCTATGTGTTAAAATACTGCAAACTTTATCTATGAATTTTTTTTAGAGTTGCATATTATTTGTCTTTGTAACATAGTAAAGTAGAGAATGTGTAACTTGCAAGATATATTACATGCGGGTTATTTCTGTACTGTCAATTGCATGTTCCCTTTTCATTGATGAACTTGTCAACCTAAAAATTAACAGTTAAATTTTATATGTCGATAGTCTTAGATATTCATTATAGAGGTACCTCTTTAGGACTGTATATGCTATAGCATTTGCAGTGTTCAACTATCCTAAAATTTAGGGGCAATTACATATATAACACCTGAAACATTGTAATTTACAAATCTAGCACCAACTTTCATCCATTTTTCAATTTTTTACTCAAGTATCAAAATTCATGATAAAGTCCCAACACAGATTTTCCATTTTTATCAAATTCTCAATATTTTGATCGTGGTACATGTAAATACATTGGTTTGATAGTTCAAAATTTTCACATGAGTGCTATATATATGTGTACTTATCCCTAAAATTTATTTTTCCTTCTACTCTATTCACCTGTAGGAAGAAATACATCAGTTACTGAAAAAGATGCGCTAAAAGAATCACTTTTAATCAAGAATTTGTAAGGATTGGGCTAGTTTGTTTCCTAAGCTGCTTTGCAGTTACGTGTGAAGTCATGTTGAAACCTAGTTGAATAACTTTTTATTATCTATGCATGTCTTCTCAATTTTTTGTGAAAAAGAAAAAAACTAGCTTATCCAATACATGATAGCTCTTGATTTTGCATTATCATAAAATTTGGCATGAAAGTCCCCTTAAAATGTTTGTCTGTTTTATTTTGTAATGTTATGCACTGGCAAACGCGTAATAAGTAATGTTCACATTGACAATAAAGTGTCATGTAAATATCATGCCACTTCCAAAACAACATTTTATTATTTTGCTTTGTATTGCTATGTTTGAGATCAGCCTTAAAGTTAACGCACCACACACCTCTCAATCATAAATATCACTAGTGAATCTGTAAAGGTTTGCTAGCTTAAAACTTTTCTGCGGGACTATTTATATTATGTTCTTATATAATGTAAATTTAATTCTATCACCTCTGTGGACAAGTACGTATTATTCTTAATGTTGATATGTTTTGGGTTTTTTTAGTTAAATTCTGATAAGATTTTGATAGGTGGTTTCTATTAATTAGCTTACTGATTAATTAGTTTACTGGAGCTGTAGTCGAAACTCCATATATTCTATATTCTGATCAAAATTTAGTGTACGCGCAACTTAGTGCAAGAATCTGTTCTGACTTGAGATAAATGTCAGTTTGTCATCATTGTGTTTGCATTCTCACACTTGTTGAGTTTAACATTTATAGGGCATAAGTTTTGAAACCTGATTATTTTCTTACATTTAATGATGCGTGTTTCTGCAGACATTGGTGAGGTACGGGTTACGTGTTGTAGTTATTGTGTTTAACAATGGCGGTGTTTATGGTGGTGACCGAAGAAACCCTGATGAAATATGTGGTCCATACAAGGATGATCCTGCTCCTACTTCATTTGTTTCAGGGGCAGCTTACCATACTTTGATAGAAGCTTTTGGAGGTAAAGGTTATGTTGTCGAGACACCTGAGGAACTTACATCTGCACTTTCTGAATCTTTCTCTTCCAAGAAACCAGCTGTAATAAATGTTATAATCGATCCATATGCTGGTGCAGAGAGTGGCAGGATGCAACACAAAAATTGAGGTAGCGCATTTTGTGTTTAGTGTTGTGTAGTGTTATTTTTGTAATAAGGTTTACTTAAAATGCAATTTATTTGAACCATCATAGAATTTTAGAACCGAAATGTTCAAAGGGATGTTACAACTGCAATGCATGTAATTATAAGTTATTTAAACTTTTTTCGTTTTCCATCGTATAAAATTCTAAGTCATTCTGTGGAAGTTTGTTTTTCTGTAGAATTTACATTTTGACCAAATGTAAATCTTGTGTTCTAGAATTTGAAGCTTGTATTCAACTGTTTTTGTTAGTGAAAGTTTACCTCTTTGGATCTTCATAACTTTGTTAATATGTTGAACCCTTCGAAATTCAGCTGGTTAGCTCATGTAGCTTTGGTTTTCAATTTAGGAGATTGCAATTTTGAAAGTGTTAATACCCAGGAATATATGCAAATGTCCAAATTTAAATTTGAGTTGTGGTTAAGCTTTATCGTATTGAGTGCAGTCATCAGGTATGGATCAAATAAATTCTTTGTCTATTGTGGGAGCTTTACACTTCTGATCTTCCTATATGCAACCATGTTCTTTCCTTATCAGACAATAATGAATATTCCAAGATAATTTAGGAAATAAAGGGAGGAAATGTGAAGGTGAAAGCGCCAATTTTGTTCTTTAAATTGTCATATTATTATTATTTTTTTCTTACTTTGATATTTTTGTAACATTTCTCTCATTGTTATTGTACATGTTAATTATCATTGTTTGTCCTAAGTATGAGTGAAGGATTTAGCATTTCGTTAATTCACCAAGTGATTGGTAGAGTTTTTTATGAGAGAAATATTGAAGTGGGCAATCTATCATAGAATTATATTGGTTTTATGGGAAAAAGAGGCAAATTGAGTAATTGCTCTACAAATTACCCGAGATGAGGAGACAACCAGTACAAAACCATAGCCAACTTCGTTATTATCAACACCCAGATATATGCAGTGCCATATTTGCCCGGTCACTTAATACATTCCATGCAATCATCTCTACTTACCACGTCATTGTGAATTTCCCATCAGGAGACCGAGTAATCACGCTCTTAATCGTCTTGCTGCGATTGAGGGTGTGTA
The DNA here is from genome assembly GCA_002079205.1 of Phalaenopsis hybrid cultivar. NCBI lineage: Eukaryota > Viridiplantae > Streptophyta > Magnoliopsida > Asparagales > Orchidaceae > Phalaenopsis > Phalaenopsis hybrid cultivar. Next base: position 72,360 of record JXCR01148148.1, on the reverse strand, counting down.
ATTTGAAATCTGCAAGTAAAATAGAGAAAAAAGCGATCAACATAAAGGTTTAAAGAGGTTCAAGCCTGAAGATCTCAGAAGAAATGGAAGAACCAACAGGAGAAGACTCTTGTTACACTTTTAGAATCAACTCATCTTTTGATGCCAATTATAAAGGCGAGCTGGGGGCAATCACGAAGGAACATCTTCTTGCGTTGTCTGGTCAGCCAAAACATACCTTAAACAGGTTTCTCTGCAACCTGTCATTCTTTGAGACTGCCAAACGTCCTTTCCTCTTATTCTTATTAGCTTAACTTTTTTCCCATCTTCGCTGATATCTTGCTAAGCATTTGCAGAATTTCACAAACCTATTTAGACATTCTGACATAAGGTCGAAGCCTTCAACAGCTGAAAAAATGCAGGCCAAAAGTTGAAACAAAAATGTTAAGAAAGAAAAGGAATGTCTAGAATATAGCTAAAGCAAGTTAGCTAGAGTAAGTTTCTTACCTTTTGATTTTGTTCCGGAGACCCGAATCATAGGCTGTGGCACTCTGCTAGTTGTTCTCCTGCTTCAGTTCGTCTCTGGCTACAATTGTCGGGCGTTGGAATTTAACGTGAAGAGGAAGAATCAGAGGGAGAGGAGTTCAAAGATTATAGTGAGAGGCCCCCACTCGACGCCAACCAAGGGTTTATATCGCACGAGGTAAGGCGGGTGCGAACTGTAAGTGTGCGGCATTTGGGAAAGACTAGGGGAATTAAGGTTTTAATTAAATTAATTATACTTATAGTTTCAATTTTTATTTTATCCACTATATTAATAATTTACATTTAGTACTTTATATTAAATTGAGCGATTCGATGCATAGAATTTAAAAAAATTTAATTGAATGACATGAGATGTGAAATTTGGGATAGATTTTAAGTTGCAAAATTTTTACCCGATTTAACAAAGGTTATTACCTTCTCCTATCCTTATAAAACTTCGTCCTCGAAATTCATGAACTCTGAATCACACACACACACACACACACACACACACACACACACATGTACATATTAAGATATATTTATACATTTACATCTAAATACAGACACACACACACACAAACACACACACATACATATTAAGATATATTTATACATGTCCATCTAAATACATACACATACATACATACATACAGACATACACATACATACAGACGTGCAAACACACGCATACACACATACATACGCACACGCATACACACATACACACATACATACGCACACGCATACACACATACATACACACATGCACACATACATACATACATACATACATACACTCATACAGACGTACATACACACATACACATACATACATACACACACATATAGATATACAAACATGCTCACACACAGACATACATACAAATATACATACACACACATACATATACACATACATACATATAGACACATACATACATACAGACACACACAGAGACATGTACACACACATACATACATACATACATACATGACACACATACAGACATACACACACATACATATACACATACATACATATAGACACATACATACATACAGACACACACAGAGACATGTACACACGCATACATACATACATACATGACACACATACAGACATAAATGCATACATATACACATAAAGACATACAGACAGACATACATACACACACTAACATACATACCTACACACACACACATACAGTCATATACAGGCAAACAAACATACACACACACACACAGGCAGACATACTAACATGCATACATACACACATAAATACATACACACATACATACATACATATGTGACACACATTTACACACACACACACAAAAACACACACACACACACACACACATATATATATATATACATATATACATATATACTGGTAGTTAGAGCTGCTCTGCTAGGGTTTTCGACGCCAAGTCTCCTCCTTACTCAATGGTGATCCTTTTACTGTGGCAGCTCATTGATGACACTCCCTGTCGTCTCTTCTTTGTGTGATTACTCTATTGGTGTGGTTTTGACCCTTTATACTTTCTTGGGCTCTATTTTTTTGAATTTGTATGGCTAGGGTGCAACAAGGCAGGGAGGCCTGATATTATTTTCTCTGATACAGATGTTGCTAACTCATACAACTAAAATAAATAGTTTTTTTATACACATTTTTTATACATATTTTTTAGATATTGCCCTTTAATAAAAGATATTTTTGTGTTTTTCTTTTGGGTACATTCAAATAGATTCAAAATGCTAAAGGGAGTGAAAAAGAGTCAACTTTGGAGCAAAAATGAAGAATGTGCAAAATGAACTGAGGTGCCTCAGCGCTCAGATCAGCACCTAAGCGTCAGAGGCTCTGCTCATAAGCTCCATCTACCCCGCGCTTAAGCGCCAAAGTTAGTAATTTGAAGTAATATTATTTGGAGTGGAATTTTGAAGAGGTGTTTGAAGCAACCCTTGATAAAAATGAGGGAAATAACCCATGAACACGAAAATTCATTCAATTGGCTTATGAGGAGACAACTTCTAGAAGATTTACTGAATGGAGACATTTTTTAAGAGACACCAATGCACCCCTTGGATTTTTATAAGAAAAAGACTTATATTATCCATGAGAAAAGGCCGACAACCACCCACCAAAAGTTTACATTACTGTCGCCGTCGACCATCTTTATTTTATTTTATTTTATTTTGAGTATTAGTTTGTATTGTGAGAGAAGTAAGAGAATTCTAAAGAACTTCAAGACATTTGGTGGAGATAATTTGAGATAAGTGTTTATCTTTGTGACTACACTTAGTTTTAAATTTAGATTGCTTGTTTGAGTGGATGATTTCTACTTTTAAACTCTTGTGTTGTATTTTCTTCATGAATTTTGAATAGTTTTCGTTAGGTTTTTCCTTAAAATGATAAGTGATTAAATGTTTAAAGGAAGTTGTGTGAAGTATTAGATTTCAATGTTGGAAGAAGTTGTGATGATTCAAGACCTTGCACTTCATTTACTTCTTGATTTGGCCAGTTAAAATGTTAATACCTATTGTGAGAACATGTAAGATCCGAGATGGTTTTGTCTCAGTCAATAAATGGTTGGAATCACATATTAATTTTGTGAATGAGAATATAGTTCAGGGGTTGAGTGCCAATAAATATGAAAATATATTTTAAATGATGTAGAATTAGAGGACTTAAGAGTGACAAGCTAAAGTCCCAATTTGATTTATAATTTTAGGTTTTAATACAAGATGTTAGCTCCAAGGTGGAGGGAGAACAGTGAACTCTAGAGTGAGAGCTACTATCTTTCTTGCCTAGCCGGTCTTCAAGATGATTCAAACTATAGATTAACCAAATTTTTTTATAGCATCTCTAATAACTGTAAAAAATATTATTACTCCTATTTGACACTACACATTTAGTATACTTCCACAACTAAATTTCTATATTTATCACTGATTTATGATAAGGAAAAAGATATTTTACTTATATTGCCTTCATCTTGCAAGTAATTTAGTTAAGTTAATTATTTGCTTACTTTATTTTTAAATTAAATAAAAATTACAAAAAAGAATCAAACTTTCATTCATAATTTAACATCTTAAGTTTGAGTAAGAATATAAATTGCTAAGTATTTTGTCATCTAAAACTAATTCTTCCTATGGGTTCGATATTCTGGACTAAATTAGAAAAAAAATTATATATTACTTGATAACGATACATATATCTGTGTAGTATCCCATATTGAAATGTTATAACTGCATCTTATTTTCTTCATAGTGAAAAATTTACCTAGCCTTTACTTTGGATCAAGTTTTTCGCAGCCGTTGTAAATTAAAAATATCCATTAAGGAAATTAACCGCATACATCACATTTTACTTCTATCTATATAGCAAGTCGGGATCAAGTTTTTTACGCCATTGTCGGCGAAGGAAGGAAAATAATAATTAGTAATTTGTAAAAGAAAATTAAAAAGAAATTTTTGTTTATTTAAAATTTTAAGATTTATTTTAGGAATATTGTAGTTTTGTTTTTATATAAAGTTTTTTTATGTGTTTTTATTTTTCGCTTTATTTTATTTTATTGTGTTTTATAGTAATGTATGTGTAGTTCAGGTTCTGTTGGACTAGTACCTTACGATTCTGAATTAGAAAGAACTATTAGAAAAATTAAGAATTACTGAAAAATTTCAAAAAAATGGCAAATCAAAATGTTGAAGATTTTAGACCATTAAGAGATTATGATAACCCTATGGTGGATGAACTTCATTCTATTATTTAAAAACTTACTGTAGTGACTAATTCATTTGAGCTTAAACCTTTTATTATCCAAATGGTATAAAATAATCAGTTTAGGGGCACCAATTGAAGATCTAAATCTACATCTTGCCAATTTTTTAGAATTTTATGCTACATTTAAATATGATGATGTTTCAAATGATGTTATAAAATTTAAATTATTTCCTTTTTCACTTAGGGAGAAGGCTAAGCTATTATTAAATTTGCTATCACCTAGATGTATCAGAATCTGGAGTGATATAACAAAAAAATTTCTTGATAAATATTTTCCACCATTAAAGGCTGCAAAGCTTAGAAATGATGTTACATCTTTTAATCAGTATGACGTGGAATCTATTTTTGAAGCATGAGAACGATTTAAAGAACTCTTAAGAAAGTGTCTACACCATGCTATACCAGATTGATTAATAATTCAAGCATTTTATATTAGAATAGTTGTATCTCTTAGATCTACTATTGATGTCACTGTTGGTGGTTCATTGATGTCAAAACCATTTAATGACGCTTATGGATTAATTTAAGAGATGACTATCAATAATTTTCAATGGCCTTCGGAGAGGGTAAATTTTAAGAAAGTAACCAACGTTCATGAAACTGGTGCTTTTGCCATGTTAGCAAATCAAGTTGCTGCAATTTCAAAGAAGTTCAACCAATTTGGAATTAATTTTTCTCAGTCAATTTCCATGATTGAAGAGAATTCATAAGGCCTAATGGTAGATTCTCAAGCATCATTAGCAACTTTGAATGCCATAAATAATAAGCACAATAACCCATATTGAAATTGTTATAACCCAGGTTAGAAGAACCCATCCAACTTCAATTGAAATAATACTATAGGTGGTAATAATCAGCAATGTGGGCACAATCAAGTAAACCCATTGGGAAACTAGAACAATCAAGGGAATAGTAATTATAGATTTACTTATCCTCAAAGTTTTAACAGTAAATCATAATGTAAGGAGAAGAAGTTGTTTATAGAAGAAGTGGTGTTACAAATGGGAAATTAGTTACAAAGTCAATGAGCTACAATTAGAAATATTGAGAATCAACTTGGACAAGTAGCAAATTCATTAAGTAATAGATCTCAAAGAACACTTTCTAGTAATACATAAATAAATCCAAAAGGCCAGAATAAAGAGCAAGTAAAAGCCTTTCAACTTAGAAGTGGAAGAGAATTGAAAGGTAGAGTTCAAAAAGAGTCTGAAGTAGAGAGAGAAGAGATTGAAGAACCAAAAGAGGACACTCCGAAAGGTTTCGAAAGACCTATTTCTCCACTTAAAGTTGTTTTGGAAAGATCACCACCTCCATTTCCTGAAAGGCTTCAACAACAAAGGTTGGATAAGTAATTTTCAAAATTTATGGAAATTTTTAAAAAGCTTACAATTAACATTCCATTTGCTGAAGCCTTAGAATATATGTCAAGCTATGTGAAGTTTATAAAGGATATTCTTAACAGAAAAAGGAAGTTTTAAGATAATGAGACTGTTGCACTTAGTGAGGAGTGCGGTGTTATAATTCAGAAGAAACTTCCTGAAAAGCTTAAAGATCATGGTAGCTTTACAATTTCTTTTGCAATAGGAGACAAATTTTATGGGAAAGCCTTATGTGATTTAGGAGCAAGCATCAACTTTATGCCATTATCAATATTTAAAAGATTGAGATTAGGAGAAATAACCCCTACTACTGTAACTCTATAGTTAGCAGATAGATCAATAACATATCCTAAAGAAGTTATAGAAGATACCCTGGTGAAAGTAGATTAATTTATCTTTCCTATTGATTTCATTGTGCTAGATATGAAAGAAGATAAATTGATACTATCATTTTGGGGAGACATTTCCTAGCCACTGGAATATCAATGATAGATGTGCAAAAAGGAGAATTAACTATGTGTGTCAATGATCAAACAGTTACATTTAATATTTCCAAATCAATGAAGTGCCCTGCAAAAGGTAAAGAATTGAATGCTATAAAATGGATGTGATAAGATATTTAAGTGAATGTCTTTTCAAAGCAACTTATAAAGATAAATCTGAGATGAAAGAGTTGGAACATGAGTAAGAAGATGAATTAGATCAACATGAAGATTTATATAAGGAAGTTTCAAGTTATGTTCGAGAAAGTTTTGAAGTTTTGGACACAATAGAAAAAGAAACATCTTTTTGTCCATCGATTGAAAAACCTCTTGAGCTTGAGTTAAAGTTGCTTCCTGAACATTTGAAGTATGCCTTTTTAGGTGATTCCTCTACATCACCTATTATAACTTCCTCAAACTTAACTACTAAACAAGAAGATAGTTTGATGAAAATTTTAAAGAATTATATAAAAGCCTTTGGATGGACAATTGCTGATATAAAAAGGAATCAGTCCTTAAATTTGTATGCATAGAATTTATATGGAAGAGAACTGCAAACCCAGGACTGATCCTCAAAGGAGATTGAATCTTGTTATGAAAGAAGTTAAAAAAGAAAATTTAAAGTAGTTAGATGCTGAAATTACCTACCCTATTTCAGATAGTGCTTGAGTTAGTCCAATTCACTACGTTTCTAAAAAAGGAGTGACTGTGACTTTGAAGGAATATAATGACATAATACCAACAAGACAAGTTACAGGATGACGAATATGCATTGATTATAAAAAAACTAAATCTCGTCACAAGGAAAGATCATTTCTCACTACCCTTTCTAGATCATATGATGGATAGACTAGCTGAGCCTAAATACTTTTGTTTTTCGGATGGATATACTGATTATCACCAAATGCAAATAGCTCCTGAGGATTAAGAGAAAACAATATTTTACCAGTCCTTCTGTTACATTTGCTTTTAGTAAAATGTCATTTGGTTTATGCAGTGCACCTGCTACATTTCAAAGATGTATGATGACTATTTTTTGACTTAATTGAAAAGGAACTGAGGTTTTTATTGATGATTTTTCAGTTTTTGGAACTTCATTTGGCTCATGTCTAGAACATCAAAAAAAAGTTATTAAGGGCTGTAAAAAAACAAATTTAGTCCATAATTGAGAAAAATGCAAATTTATGGTAGTAGGAAGAATAGTTTTGAGACATCAAATTTCAGAAAATGGTATCGAGGTAGACCTTTAAAAAATTCAAGTGATCGCTAATTTACCTTACCCAACAAGTGTAAAGGAAATTAGGAGTTTTTTTTAGGACATGCTAGATTCTACAGACAATATATTAAAGACTTTTCAAAAATTGCTAAGCCTCTATGTTATTTACTTGAAAAGATGTAATTTTTAATTTTGTTGATTAGTGCCTAAAAGCTTTTGAATTATTAAAAGAAAATTTTGTTACTTTACCAAATATTATTGCACTAGTTTGGGAAAAATCTCTTGAATTAATATGTGATGCTAGTGATTATGCTATTGGAGTTGTTTTAGGACAAAAGCATGATAAGATTTTCAAACTTATCTACTTCGCCAGTAGAAATCTTAATGAAGCTCAAATTAATTATACAATAACTAAGAAAGAGTTATTAACTGTAGTATATGCTTTTGATAAATTTAGATCATACTTGATTGGAACTAAATGAATTGTGCATACAGACTATTCTGCTATTAAGTATTTAAGGAAAAAGAAGGATGCAAAACCTAGATTGATACGATGGGTTCTTCTTTTGTAAGAATTTGACTTTGAAATAATATCTAGGAAGGGCAATGAAAATCAAATTGTTGATCATCTGTTTAGGCTTTAATTAGAAAAACCACATTATTTTGAAAAAGAGATTAATGAACATTTTCCAGATGAAAAATTGTTCAATATTAATGAGTGGTGTGTTCCATGGTATGCAGATATTGTGAACTTTATTGCTAGTAATATTGGACCCTATGAAATGACATACCAGTAGAAGAGGAAATTTTTATCTGAATCTAAGACTTATTTTTGGGATGACCCATTTTTATATAAACAAGGGAAGATCTTATTATTCGAAGATGGGTGCCTTTAGAAGAAACTTATGAAATTATCCAAAAATGTCATAATTTTGATTTTAGGGGACATATTGGTGTTGATAAAACAACATACAAAATTTAATAATCTAGATTTTATTGGCCTACAATCTTTAGAGATGTTAATGCTTATATCAAAAGTTGTGATCAATGTCAACGAGTAGGCAATATTTTTAGGAGGAACGAGATGCCCCTCAATTATGTGTTAGAAGTTGAGATATTTGATGTTTGGGGATTAGATTTCATGGGTCCATTTATGTCATCTTTCAGAAATTTATATATATTGTTAGCAGTAGATTATGTATCCAAATAGAAAGAGTTATTGCTTTACCTCGATGTGATGCTCAAAGTGTTGTAAAGTCTTTAAGAACGAATATATTTTGTAGATTTGGGATGCCAAGAGTGATCATAACTGACAGGGGAAGTCATTTCAAAAAATGCAATAATAAAGAAGTTTTTAAGAAATATCATAATAATCATAAAATTGCTACTGCTTATCATCCTCAAACAAGTGGTTTGACTGAATTATCCAATCATGAAATTAAAAAAAATATTGGAAAAATCTTTAAATCTAAGTAAAATGGATTGGTAAGCTAAACTTGACTATGCTTTGTGGGCTTATATGACTGCATACAAAACACTTATAGGAATGTCCCCATACAGTCTAATATTTGGGAAAGTGTGTCACTTACCAGCTGAAATTGAGCATAAAGCATATTGGGCGATTAAGAAATTTAATTATAAATTGAAAGATGCTAGTGAGAAAAGATTATTGTAATTAAATAAGCTTGAAGAAAAAGGAGTGAATCTTATGAAAGTGCTAAGATTTACAAAGAAAAGATAAAGATGTGGCATGATCGAAGGATTCTTACTTAAAATTTTCAGCCAGTGCAACAAATTTTGCTTTATAATGCAAGGTTAAGATTATTTCTAGGAAAACTTAAGTCTAGGTGAATGGGCCCATTTGTTGTGATGAAAGTTTATCCTTTTGGTGATGTAGACATTAAAGATCCTAAGACTGATAAAATATTCAAAGTGAGTGGTCACAGGCTGAAACACTACTTTTTAGGTGACCAAGTTAAATCAAATGATTTTCTAATGCTGGGTCAAACAAAATAAGCACTAATTATGTCGGGCTAACGACGTAAAACCAAGCGCTTTGTGGGAGGCACCCCATAGTTATCTGTGTATTTATTTTTATTGTTATGTTGTTGTGTGTGATTTAAAAAAATTATAGTAGCATTTTGATTTTTTTTAAGCTAGTATTAAATTTTAAGACCTATAATGTTGACTTTGACATGTTAGAACGAATGTTTGAACGTTAAGTTAACCTGTGCTAAAACGTGCACTGACGCTTAAGCACCAAGATCCAACACTTAAGCGCGACAGTTAAAAATCATGTGCAAATCTCGATTTGTAGAAGCTTTAAACAACAAATTGGTTGGCTTGAACGTGTAAGAGCAGTTCTAAGACGTGCCAAAGAGTTTTGGGGGAGTTTTATGCCTATAAATAAAGAGGGTATGAGTAGAAATCTCACCACACCTTCATTTAAATCTAAATTTTAAGTGAAAAAGAGAGAATCTTGGAAAAATGTTATCTTGAGAGAGTGATTGGAAGATGAAGGAGGAAGTAATGAGAAATAAATTTATTAGTAAGAGTGAGCAAGAGATGTATAATGGTTTTCTAGCTGTTACTATTGAAGGAATAGCGGGGAATGTCACTAGGATTAAGACTAATGTGGCTTCAAATGAAGTAAAAGTGATGGAAGTTAACACACATCTGAATCATATAGGATGACAACTAAAGATGCAGTTTAGTCATACCAGTTTCATAGAAGAAGCAGACAAGGCCATGTATCAAAAGAACAAATGGATTTAAGAAGATTCAACCCTAGTTATTAACCATTGTCTGTTCTTTCAAATATACATTCCAAATGCTGAAGGAGAAACTAATGATAGGCCATAATTTATTCCATCAACTAGAGAATGGAATTAAGTTCATGATTAAGTTATTTTTTTAGTGTTTTGAGTGTTTATGTTGTCTGTTAGTGTTAAGAGTGTTTTTATGTGTTAAGTTTGTTTAGAGTATGTGTTAGGAATTTTCTCTTCCAAGATTATTTGGATTGAGAATTTATATATTTAAAAATGTTGGTAATCATTTGTGAATAAACGTAAATGTTTTGTTTGTAAAAAATTTCTTGTGATTAGTGGTGAATCGAATTAGCTTAAATTGGTGAAATATTGAGTTAGAAGAAAGCAAGAGAGAAGAAAATAGTATATAGATTGTTTTTGAGACAATAGAGGGTTGGTTTACTTAGGCTAGAGTGCACTTCACTTAAATGAAAAAAATAAAAAATCGTGCACTGGCGTCTAAGCGCCAAAATCCGCACTTAATTGTTGACTAAACTGATAGACTGACTCCTAAGCACCGAACCATTCGCACTTAAGCTTCAGTTCATGAAAACTGGCTCACAAATAGTTTTAAGTGAATTTTGGATCAAAAAATTTCCATTTTTTCCCCAACTTTATCTTCTACCTTCGATTTTCACGATTTCTAGGCTAGGGCATCACTGATTTTTAAGATTTCTTGGTGGATTCAAACAAAATTTGTTAGATTTGATCTTCTTAAGGTAAGAGTTTCACTTCTATGCAAAAATTTGTGATTTTCACCATATATTTTGAGCACATTAATAAAATACCCAAAAATCACTATTCATCATGAAAATTTTAAAAAAAATTATGAAAAAAGCATAGAATTGTTAGTTTAAGCTTTTAAGTGTTGTGGTTTATGATTTGGAGTTGATTGTGGGATTTATTTTGAATTTTTTTAAAAAAATTAGAAAATGACAGCAAGAATGAAAAGAAGCAAAGGAAAAGCTCTGTTTGATTCGACTAAATTTGTTAGTTCCAGAGCTCAGAATCGGTACAACGAGGCTTTACATACAAGGAAATTGATTTTTGAGTGATATTTTAAAAGTCCAGGAGGAGCCATGGAGGAGTTAATTGTAAGCCACCAATGGTAGCGATTCTGTTATTTTTCTGTTGTTGTCATGATCTCTGTTGTGCGCCAGTTGTATGCAAACCTCTCGGAGGCTGATAAAGGAGTCATAGTGCAGGAGAAGACAATATCATTTTTTCCTGAGGTAATTAATTAATTTTACCATCTGCCTCCTAGTACTTTGTGTTTTTATGCAAACTATAGTTCTACCGAAGAGGACTTAGACGACATAATATCATTTTTAACTGATGGGAGAGAATTATGAAAGATTACAAATGATAGAAGAGTGAATTTTTCTGCCTCAAAGTTAGATGCCAATGCCAAGGTATGACATTATTTGAATTTTGCTTGTCTACTTTCTACGAATCATCTGAGTAAAGTGACTCAAAAGAGAGCGACCCTGAAATACAGTATTCAGTAGTCCAATCTAATTGATAGTGGAGGATTGATTTATGGAGTTATTACGAATTTTTCCATTGCTTCTACTACCGCAACTTTGGGATTTGCTTCCTTGATCTTTTCATTATGTGAGTAGGCTAGTGTTATATATGATAGTTGGGAGGAGATCCTACAGCCACTGAAGCCCATTACCACTGTAAATGGGAAGACTTATTCACATCATTTTCTTTTTGGTTAGAAGGGTGGATTCTTCAGTAGTTCGACTGCCTCTACTTCACGAGCCTCTACTTTGCATGCTTCTACTTCACGAGGTCAGAGTTCTGGTTCTAATAGTCACAGCTTATGGAAAGAATATTGAATAATGTTATTTATACTAATGAAAAAGTGGCAAACTTAGTGCATTTTGCTGAGCATATGGATGGGTATATGAAAAGAAGAAGTGATTATGAGGATTAGTGCAACTTAGCTATGAAGCATCTCAGTAGAGGTAACCGAGATGTAGTATTTCCTCAGTACCCTAGATATGCACCATATCAGCCTATTGCTGCTTGGTGTAGTGATGATAGTGATGAGGAAGATGATGCTTTTCTAATTTATGTTATTTTCTGTTTATGTATTGTTATGAACTTTTGATAGTATAAGTATTCTATACTTTGTTGTTTACAGTTGAGATTGTTATTTTTAGTTTTTGTGTTTGGTTTAGTACACCTACTATAATGTATTTGGATTTTTGTGTATTTTTAGTATGTTTGAGTGGTAGTAATTGTGTTTATTGTGTTGTTATGTTGTATTTAGTTAATTTTTATTGAACTTAATTCTGAAATCTTAGAAAAGTTTAGAATTTAGCTAACTCATTATTTAAAACTACATGTTTAAAATTTTTAATTTACTACCAGTTATTTTTCTTTATATTATAATTGTGTTTATTTATTAGTGTGTTTATTTGTTTTTCAGTTGTACTCCACTTCATAGAAGTATGATGAATCTCTATATGTTAAGAATTAAAATTTGATCATGCCGGGGTTATTTCAGAGTTGGAGGGGAGTTGCCCGTAAGATGCTGTCGATCACAGAAATCGAAATCTCGTCTCCCGCTTCAGGAGGAAGAAGTATGAAATCAAACTGACCCCATATTTTTCATAGTTTAAAATGAAAGAGCACTGTACCTGGGTATGAAATGAAACTGACCCCATATTTTTCATAGTTTAAATGAAAGAGCACTATACCTCAAACTGTATCTATCCCGAAGGATAAACACAAGACTTGAGGATGAGGCTCGATCAAATAAACTAAGGGATCCCGAAGGATAAACACAAGACTTGAGGATGAGGCTCGATCAAATAAACTAAGAAAAGTATGAGGTCCGTTAGACCCCATATTTTTCATAGTTTAAAATGAAAAAGCACTGTACCTCAAATCCTGTATCTATCCTAAAGGATAAACACAAGACTTGAGGATGAGACTCGATCAAATAAACTAAGGAAAGTATGACATCGGATAAACACAAGACTTGAGGATGAGGCTCGATCAAATAAACTAAGGAAAGTATGACGTCCGGTCCCATAGTTTTCATAGTTTAAAATGAAAGAGCACTGTACCTCAAATCCTATATCTATCCCAAAGCAAACACAAGACTTGAGGATGAGGCTCGATCAAATAAACTAAGGAAAGTATGACGTCCGTTTGTCACAAGAATTGAGGATGATGGTCGATCAAATAAACTAAGGAAAGTATGACGTCCGTTTGGTCTAAAGACTTGAGGATGAGGCTCGATCAAATAAACTAAGGAATATATGACATCCGTTTGGTCTACAAGACTTGAGGATGAGGCTCGATCAAATAAACTAAGAAAAGTATGACGTCTGTTTGGTCTGCGCTTTGTATTTGCTGACAAGTTCCCCTATTTAATATAAAGGATTAAATAGGGTTTATATTAAGATGGGTTCGGACATTCTTCCTATAAGGGCAAGCCCCTATAGTTATTTTCATCTTAAATGACCAAAGCCACCTAAGAAAACTCGATAAAAATCAAGAAATGTTATCTTCAAGGAATTTCAAAGGGTAGGACTTTTCAACAAAATTAGACGTAAAGGTGTGAAAGGGGATTCATTCAAATTTGGAATATTTTATTGTAGAATCGAAAGGGAGAAGAACTAGGGGATGTCATGGATTCAGAGGAGAAACTCGGTGACTTCCCAAGCTATCCTATTGTTTGGCTTCAATTTTGAGGAGAAATATTTGGTTGTTTCATCCTGCCAATTTTATTAGTTAGGGCTTACGTTCGTGTGAAATGATCACACAAATAGCCTGGAAGATGTGAGGATTTAGGTCGTGACAAACGACAACCTCGGAATGCTAAGACGAGTTAAGANGAAATAGCACTGTACCTCAAATCCTGTATCTATCCCAAAGGATAAACACAAGACTTGAGGATGAGGCTCAATTAAATAAACTAAGAAATATATGACGTCCATTTAAACTGTGAAACCATTTTATTTGTCGACGATTTCTCCTATTTAATATGAAGAATTAAACAGAGTTTATATTAAACTGGATTCGAAAAATCTTCCTATAAGGTCAAGCCCTATAGTTAATTATATTTTTAAATGACCATATCCATCTAAGAAAACTTTCGATAAAAATCAGGAAATATTATCTTTATGGATTTCAAAAGGATAGGACTGCTCAATGAGATCAGAAAAAGAGGTGTAAAAAGTGATTGGCTCAAATTTGGAGCATTTTGTTTTTGGAATCCAAAGGAGGAAGAACTAGGGGATGTCATGGATCCCGAGGAGAACCTCGATGACTTTGCGGTCAATCATATTATTTGGCTTCAATTTTGAGGATAAATATTTAGGTGTTTCATCATGCTAATTTTATTTAATTAGGCCTTACATTCGTGTGAAATGATCACACAAATAGCCTGGAAGATGTGAGGATTTAGATCGTGACGAACGACAACCTCGGAATCCTAAACGAGTTAGGGCTTATATTATACAGTAGAGATGTACAAAGGCCTAAAGATAAGGTGAGGATTTATGTTGAATAAGTAAACAACCTCAAAGTCATATGGCTTGGTTGTTTAATTCTAAGGAAGGAAATGACTGGTGAAGATAGGTTTTGCTGTTGAAGATGGTCGTGCTGCCCACCAAGCTAGCTCCAAGCTGCTTGCCACAATGGAAGACAGGTTTTGCTGTTGAAGATGGTCGTGCTGCCCACCAAGCTAGCTCCAAGCTCTTGCCGGGACAGGTTTTGCTGTTGAAGATGGTCGTGCTGCCCACCATGCTAGCTCCAAGCTCCTTACCGTGACGAGTTTAAGTTTTTTTAGGGTGTCCAGTTATGATATCAAATAAAGTGGACCTATGGTTGTTGTTTTTTAAATTTTATGGGAGATGTTAAAGTTGACTAGAGTGACACCGATTAGGATCCTACGGTTCCCTCATTCTGACAACACTATTTTCTATTGGATATACNGCAAAAGCCTAAAGATAAGGTGAGGATTTACATTGCATAAGCAAGTAACCTCAAAGTCCTATGGATTTGTTGTTTAAGTCTAAGAAAGGAAGATTGGTTTAGCTGGAGAAGACAGGTTTTGCTGTTGAAGTTGGCCTTGCTGGCCACCATGCTAGCTCCAAGCTCTATGCCGCGACAAGTTTGAGTTATCTAGTGTGTCAAGTTATAATATCAAATCAGGTAGCCCTATGGTTGAAGTTCTTTAAATTTTATGAGGGCAAATTAAAGTTGATTAGAGCAACACCGGTTAGAATCCTACGGTTCCCTTGTTGCGACATTACTATTTTCTATTGGATTCACTTAGTCCAAATGAACTTACTAAACTTCAACTTTATGGTTCCATAATTTCATTTAAACCATGGGAAGCCTCGTTAGCAACTGTAGGTTACCTCTTGAGTTCCATAATTTAATTTAAACCGTGGGAAGCCTTGTTAGCAACTGTAGGTTACCTCCTCTAAGGGATTCCGATAGAGACATCTTAATTTAGTTGAAGTTGTAGTTTTATGTGATGTTTGTGATTAAATTTTGATTTCATTTAAACCATTGGAAGCCTCGTTAGCAACCGTAGGTTACCTCCTCCGAGGGATTCCCGATCATCAAGACTGTGGGAAGCCTCGTTAGCAACCGTAGGTTACCTCCTCTGAGGGATTC
Source organism: Phalaenopsis hybrid cultivar (assembly GCA_002079205.1). NCBI lineage: Eukaryota > Viridiplantae > Streptophyta > Magnoliopsida > Asparagales > Orchidaceae > Phalaenopsis > Phalaenopsis hybrid cultivar. The sequence goes on along the minus strand of JXCR01148148.1, from coordinate 56,532 downwards.
TCGATCATCAGATAGAGACGTCTTAATTTAGTTGCAATTGTAGTTTTGTGTGATGTTTGTGATTAAATTTTGAGCTGTTTTATATTTAAATTTAGTTGAAGTTGTGGTTTTGTGTGATGTTTGTGATTAAATTTTAAGTTGTTTTATATTTCGAATAGTTGAAGTTGTAGTTTTGTGTGATGTTTGTGATTAAATTTTGAGTTGTTTTATATTTTTTCGTTAGCAACCGTAGGTTACCTCCTCCGAGGGATTCCTGATCATCCGATAGAGACATCTTAATTTAATGAAGTTGTAGTTTTGTGTGATGTTTGTGATTAAATTTTGAGTTGTTTTATATTTTGAATGTCGGAAGTTGTGGTTTTGTGTGATGTTTGTGATTAAATTTTGAGTTGTTTTATATTTTGAATGTTTTGGTCATGAATTTTACCTTAGTTGATTTTAGTTTTGGTTTTGGTTATGTGGCTATCCTGATGGTTTTAGTTTTCAAGCAGGGTGACATCGTTGTTTAGCATGCAAATTTGCAGGTATAAAAGTACAGTATGAAAGTACAAGAAAGACAACGCTGAAAACTGTAAAAGTATACCTGGTGAGTCTTCTCGTTCCACCATCTGAAACTTAAAATGCATTTTAAGGCAGTGTTATTACTTAAAAAAACATGTGAGGGCATTTATGAAGAGCAGGAAAAGTAAAGTTTTGGTGGTTTTCCCACCTGAAACTTAAAATGCATGTTAAGGCAGTTGATGAAGAGCAGGAAAGGTAAAATTTTGGCAATTTTCCCACTTAAAATGCATGTTAAGGCAGTTTATAAAGAGCAGGAAAGGTAAAATTTTGGTAATTTTCCTAACCCTTACGTCATATCTTGGTGAGATGAAGAGCAGAAAAGGTAAAATTTTGGTAATTTTCCTAACCCTATGTCATATCTTGGTGAGTCAGTTTAATTAAGGATGATTTCATTGAGCGAAGAATATTAAGTTTAATAAGCCTCTGAGGTATCCAACAAGTTGGGAGGGGGAAGCAGGTCCATGCCTCCCTCTCACCAACCAGTGAAAAGTCTCGAGTCCATTTAAACTTATTATGTTGCTTAATGTGCATCCTGTAAATACCTTTATTACTCAGTGAGCACTGATATCTCAATTATCCCTAAGAATAGGGTAATTATCACTTGTGATTCAATTTAAGAATTATATGGGTGAAGACCCTTAAAGGGGCAAGTTAGTGTAATTTGAACACTTAGCCAAATTTTTAATCATAATTGGGCTTAGTGGTGTTTCAAAGATGTTTGATTTATTTATATTTATTTCTTTAATCCTTGTTTAATCAATTTTTTTATTCAGCCTAAGTCACCACTAAGCCCTTAAGACCTAGGTGAGTGTCTTAATTAGTTTTGAAAAAGGTTAAGCTTTAAGTGATCATGATTCATGATTTGGATTTTATTTGAAAATCAAAATAAGGGGTATTAAATTGATCAATTATTGGCTTCAAAAGTCATACCCCTAAGTTCAGGATCATTTAATTTTAATAGACTTCCAAATTTTAATAATTTAGAAATTTTATTAATCTTAATTAAGAAAGTGAGATTGGTTTCTATCCAATTAACCCCTTTGTGTTTCAAACATCAAGTGAATTGATTAATATTAGAGGTTACCCATTCCCTCCAACCCCTTTGGGTTTCAAACATCAAATAAATTGATTAAGATTAGAGGTTACCCATTTTCCCTCCTTGTGAATTAAGCCTAAATGTTAATTAAGGCTAAATTTCCAAAATTACACATTTGCCCCTAAGGCTCTAACACTATAATTTGTCAAATTCAATTCAAATGACTTTGAAATTTTTATCCTACCTCATTCATGGGTCAACTAAGTTAATTAAGGATAAATTTCCAAAATTACACATTTGCCCCTAAGGCTCTAACACTTCATAAATAAAATTCAATTCAAATGACTTTGAAATTTTTATCCTACCTTATTCATGGGTCAATTGAGACATTCAATTCAAATGACTTTGAAATTTTTATCCTACCTCATTCATGGGTCAATTGAGACATCAGAGAAAACTTTGAAATTTTTATCCTACCTCATTCATGGGTCAATTAAGACATCAGAGGAGAAAATGTGATTTCTCAATGAAATTTTTATCCTACCTCATTCATGGGTTAATTAAGACATCAGAGGAGAAAATGTATGAAATTTTTATCCTACCTCATTCATGGGTCAATTAAGACATCAGAGGAGAAAATGTGATTTCTCAAAAATTTTTATCTACTCATCATGGGTCAATTGAGACATCAGAGGAGAAAATGTGATTTTTTAAAATTTAATTTAATTTATTTAATTATTTTAATGTAAAAATAGGATTTTTCAACAAAAATTCCTAACTTGACCAAGGTGAATTCTAATCCCTTCAAATTTTTACTAGACGTAGACCTAGACCAGAAAAGCCTTTGGACAAAATTTAATGATTTTTTAAATTCTCTGTGATTTATTAGAATTATTTCAAGTTATTTAATAAAAATAAAATATTTTAGGTGGTGAAAATTAAGTTATGTATTTTTGAAAAATCTCTCTAAGGTTAGAGAACTCAGGGGAGCAAATTTTATAATTTTTTAATTTTCCTTTGATTTATTGGAACTATTTTAGTGAAAACTCATTTTTAACCTTTTAAAAAATTATTTTTATGCTTTGAAATTCAATATCTTTATTTAAAAAATTATGACTCTAATTGTTCCTTTTTAAGCTTTAAAATTCAATATCTTTATTTAGAAAACCAGAAAAAATATTCTAATTGTTCCTAAGTGATTAAAAATTCAACATCTTTATTTAGAAAATCAGGAAAAATATTCTAATTGTTCCTAAGTGATTAGGGAGCAATTTAGAACATCTTCATGAGTTTTATTATTTTTGTGATTTTTATGAATTTTTAATTATTTAAATAAAACAAACATGAGTTTTATTTATTTTTGTGGTTTTTATGAATTTTTAATTATTTAAATATTTAAAATAGGCTAAAAATCAAGTTTTTTTTAAATATCATTTTAGGTTTTAGAAAAACCAAATTTCATAATTTTTTGACTTATATTTTGATTTTTACAAATCATTTAAAGGCCAAAAGTGGTATTTATCCTTAAAAATCAACTTAAGTTGTCAAATGAACTCTAAATATTTTAAAATTTTTATGATGAGTTCTCTAGATCACAATAGAGATCAAAAAGTACGTCATTTAAATGTTTATATTTTCCAAAATTAATTATCTTAGTGATTTAGTGTTTGTAAAATTTAAGTGCATTTTAATTAAATGTTTAAATTTTCCAAAATTAATTATCTTAGTGATTTAGTATTTGTAAAATTTAAGGGCATTTTAAATGACTTGAACCATGAAAATATTTAATGATGAGTTCTATGGATCATAAATCACAGTGGAGATTAAAAATCAAGTCATTTAAATGTTTAAATTTTCCAAGATTAATTTTTAAATGTTTATATTTTCCAAAATTAATAATCTTAGTGATTTAGTGTTTGTAAAATTTAAGATAAATGTTTAAATTTTCCAAAATTAATTATCTTAGTGATTTAGTGTTTGTAAAATTTAAAGACAATGTTTATATTTTCCAAAATTAATTATCTTAGTGATTTAGTGTTTGCAAAATTTAAGTTCACTGAAATTATTTCCAAAGGTTTCTCTAGTCATGGTGGACCTTCCAAAATTTTTTTAGGATTTTCTTCTCTAGTCATGGTGGACCTTCCAAAATTTTCTTAGAATTTTATAATCAATATGCTAATTTTCATGGTATTTGCAAAATTTAAGTGCATTTTAAATGACTTGACCCATAAAATTATTTCCAAAGGTTTTTCTGATGGTGGACCTTCCAAAATTTTCTTAGGATTTTCTAATCAATATGCTAATTTTCATGATTATGTTAATGAAATAATGTGGAATAACTTGAAAAATAGGGATCTCTGTATAGGAACCTCCTCTGACTTTGGAAAAATCAGAGGATATTTCCCTTGACAGAGGTTGCAACATGCCAAAGTTTCAGGCCAAGGTAATGTATCAATATGCATGGAGAATCAAATGACTGAAAAAAATATTTAATTAATTAAAAATAAAATATGCATAACATTGTCTTGAAATTTATTTCACATTTTTCTCCTCTGTTCACTGAGCAAGAGAGTATTTTTATTTTATTTTTGTGATTTTTCTACATAAAATTATGAATTTTCTATGTTAAGGGTATTTAAATAAATAAGAAAAGCTCTATTTATCTATTTAAACCGCGCATGCTAACTAGATCTTAGGCAGCTCCGAAGGCATGTGTGGCGCGCTCTGGTTGGACGCCGCTGTCCACGTTGCTACTGACTCGGCCCGTGGTTTATGTCCTGAAGCGCTATCCAGCTCGATCTCCTCGTTCTATGTGATACACGTGTGATCGGACGACTCCCCATCATCATCCCCGATAAAATGATCTTGTGACCGTCCACACTAAAACCCTAAGATCTCAGCCTAGACTCAACTAAATCACCTCCGGTTTGATCCTATGGACTCATCTAAGTGAGACGAACATATCCATACAGTTAATGTACCATGAAATCAAGCCTAAGTAGATGTAGAATCAAAATAAGCTCGGGAGGAGAAGAAGTTTTATACCTTTGCTCTAAGAAGGGAGGCTTCAATCAGAGGTGCTCGACATGTTCGTTGGAATCCAAGGAGGCTAGGGATTGAGTCCCTGGTCTTGGAGTAAGGCATAGGTATGAATTCGATCAAGCTTGATTTCAGGTGTTGGTCTAGAGCTATGGTGGAGGCTATTTCACTGGGTAATTTTATGGGGTTTTGTATTCTCTTGCTGTTGCGAAGGTGTGGGCACAAGAAATTGAAGTTTGGTGGAGGGTGGAGGTGTATTGGGTTATGTCCTGATTTCCGGCAGGGTTTCAATCTCAAAATTGAGATCCGACAATGGGAATTGGTTGGGGAAAATTGTTGGAATACACTGAGTGGATCTTAGGGAAGCTCTGTATGAAGTTTGGAGAGGTCTCCCAAGTAAAATTTCAGCACACCTCCCATGGCCGTGGGAGGTGAGTTTTTATAAAAATGGTCATGGGGTGGCTCTCAGGGCATAAGTTTGGGTGCATTGTGGTGCTTAGGTGGAGGGCAGAGGAGCTCTTCAATTTGATTTGGATGAGCTGGCCTCTAGGTTTGATTTGTGTGAGGTGCCATGGGAGTGGCTCTAAGTTTTGGGCTTTTCCGTCCACTAGGCTGGCCGGCCGGCCAAGGGGAGGTGGCTAGGAGATCACGGAACCCAAAGGAATCCATCACAACAATTGAATGCAAATGTGCTTGATTTGGCAAAGATATCTTAAGCATGTGCATTTTTTGAAATAATATCCCTTAATTTGGGGAACTGTTGGTCCATGGATTGATTTAGGTGGTTTCATGGTGTTTGGACTGGTCACTAAGTCCAACTAATGGTTGTGGTGGAGTTAATTTGGTGACTTTAGAGTGGTTAGGTCAGATTTAGTGCATTGGTCAAAGTTGGTGCAAATGACCAAAACTTGGGTTTGTTCTAGGTTAGCCATGTCAATTGGCCCAGTTAGTTATTGCATTTGGTGTAGATGATCATAATAAACAACTTTGGTGAAGAATGGAATCGGTTTTGAGTTCAATTGAAGGGTCAATTTGAAGGATTTTTTATCCTGAATCATTTTGGTTATGTTGGGCTAGGTTTGTGTCTAGCTTGGGTTAGCCTTGGGCTAAGTCCAAATTTATTATTGTAAATGGTCAATAAGGACATCATGAAGAGTTTTCAACATGAATTGGATGCCAATTTGGAGATTAAGGCAATCAATTGTGTGAAATTAGGGGACTTAGCCAATTTGGGGCTAAATTAGGGAATTTTGGACTTAGGCCAAAATCAAAAGGATATGAGGCTTCACTAAGGTCAATTCTTGGTTTATTTTGATGTATCGGAATGTTATCGAGATTTTTCAACATTAATTGAGGCCAATTGACTAGGCTATGGGTTCAAATTGGTGAGATTATGTTATATGGTCAAAATGGGCTTTAATCTTGCAATTGGGCTCAAATCATGGACCAATTGAGCTTGGATTTAGTTTAGTTTGGTCATATCAAAAGTTAATTTGAGTTTAGGATTGGAATTGCGGTCAATTGAGATCAAATTGATGGACATTTGAGTTGGATTTTGGAAAATTTGGATCTTTAAATGACAATTTGAGGATTTTGGTTATAGATGGTCAAATTGGCCAAATTGGATTATGTGGTAGTTAAGAGAAATGAAATTGGGAAAATTTGTGATTTATTGGGATTTTCTGGGAATTTTTGAATTTTTTTGGACTTTGTGCTATGGAGGGGTATTTTGGTAATTTGGGGTGTTTTAGAGGTAAAAGGCCAAGATAAGTATTTTGGTAGAGTTAATGTACCAACCATCACCAAAAAGCCATGTAACAATGGAAATGCCAAGATGGGTATTTTGGTAGAGTTGAGGTACCAATCATCACTAATAAGCCATGGACCAATGAAAACCCCTTTTGGGTCTTCTACATAGTGGTCTTAGCCAAACCATAGCCCTAGGGCTAGTAGGTTTAGGGTCCATCTACATGAGTATCCTCTACATAGTGGTCTTAGCCAAACATAGCCCTAGGGCTAGTAGGTTTAGGGGACCATCTACATGAGTATCCCAAAAGATCAAGGGAACTAGGCTAGAAGCTACATAGTGGTCTTAGCCAAACCATAGCCCTAGGGCTAGTAGGTTTAGGGGACCATCTACACGTACATAGTGGTCTTAGCCAAACCATAGCCCTAGGGCTAGTAGGTTTAGGGGACCATCTACATAAGTATCCCAAAAGATCAAGGGATCTAGGCTTAGAAGTTCTGGGTTTAGGGTAGTGAGTGATTGTGAGTTTAGATAAGTGTAGTGAGTGAATTAGCCCTAGACCAACACCCAGAGTTAAACTTAAGGTTCAACAGTCCTAAGGGCGACTTATCTTGAGTTTCCCCCCATAGTGATCCCACCTACTAAATGCTAGAGGTTAGGACCAATATGCGGAACTTCAAGTTGAGTAAAGAAAAGGGTAGAATTTCTAATCGTGAGGGATCCATGTCTAGTTTTTTAAGAATAGTCAATAGGAAAATCCTATGGCTAGACCTTAGGCTACTAAAAGGGTAAAACTAAACCTCAACCAAAAGTGAGCTCAAGAAATGGACTCCCAGTAGGTGTGGTGTGCTACGCGCACAAAGAGTAGGAAATTCTGAAAACAAAAACATCCCCTCAGTAGGTTTATTTCATGTTCTTGTTGTTTTCATCATATTTAATTTTTCAAAAATGTGTTTTTAAAGTTTTAATTTTAATTGGTTGATTTTTAAAAGAAATTTGTTTTGTTATTCACTCATTTATGATTATTTTTCATTTGTGTTTTATTCATTGTTGAAGATTTGTTGTTTCGTTCTTTGTTCATTGAAATTCTGAAACATTGCATGGTTCACGACTTTCATCCATTGCACAAAAAGGCAACAGACAAGAGGGCACAATTTGAGAGAAATTTCCATTAATCTGCCCCAAAAAGGGGTACCATGAATCAGACATAGGCTAATGCCTCAAAAGGTACATCATGTAATCCATGCTGAAATACATTGAGTATCATCTCATGTTATGAGTACATCGTAGACTGAATAAAATCAGATACATGTCATGATGTTAACAGAAAGCACTTGGTTTAACATCGTTAGCCCGACATATCATTTGTTTAGTTGGGTTGACTTAACATAAAAACTTCTTTAAACTAAGTTATGTTCCCTTCATAATAATATTTCAAACGACGCCCATTAACTTTAAATATTTTTCCAGTGTTAGGATCTTTAATAACAACAATTCCATAATGATAGAATTTAATCACTTTAGATGGTCCTAACCATTTGGATTTTTGTTTTCCTGGAAATAATCTCAATCTTGTATTATATAGTAAACTTCTTGTCCAAGTTCAAATTTCTTCTTAATAATCTTCCAATCATGCCATATTTTTATTTTCTCTTTATAGATTTTCGCATTATCATATGCTTTAATTCTAATCTCCTCAAATTCATTGAGTTACAATAACCTTTTCTCACCAGTGTCCTTTAAATTAAAATTAAATTCTTGAGTAGCCCAAAATGCTTCATGTTCCAATTCTATTGGTAAATGACATGGTTTTGCAAAAATCAATTTAAATGGGGTCATTCTTATAGGAGTTTTATAAGCAGTTCTATATGCCCATAATGCAGTATCTAGTCTAGCAGACCAATCCAATTTATAAGGATTTATAGCTTTTTCAAAAATATGTTTAATTGTACGATTTGATATTTGTGCTAGACCACTAGTCTGAGGATAAAAGACAGTAGAGAATATATGCATTATATCATATTTCTTGATCACTTTTTCGATTCTCTTATTCCTGAAATGAGATCCTCCATCAGTAATGATTACTCTCGATATTCCATATCTTGTAAGAATATTTTCAATTAAAAATTTAGAAACAATTCGAGCATCACTTCTAGGCACAACAATAGTTTCAATCCACTTAGACATATAATCAACAACAAGTAATATATATAAATTTTGAAATGAAGACATAAATGGTCCCATAAAGTCTAATCCCCACACATAAAAAATTTCAACTTCTAATGTGTAATTTAGAGGCATTTCATTTCTCTTAGAAACATTTCCTACTCATTGAAATCTATCGCATGTTTTAATATATTCATTAACATCTCGAAAAATAGTAGGCCAACAAAATCCAGCTTGCAAAATTTTATATGCAGTTCTATTTGTTCAAAAATATCCTCTAAATTTAGAATCATGGCATCTCAATTATCTGTTGAGTTTCTCCTTAAGGCACACACCCTTCTAATAATTAGATCTTTACATTGTTTATATAAATATGGGTCATCCAAAAAATAGTCTTTAGAATCATAGATAAAATTCTTTAATTGTGGATTCTTGATATCAGGTGGTAGAATATCACTTACAATATAGTTTACTATATCAGCAGACCATGGTACAACCATTTCGTCAATACTACATAAATGTTCATCATGGAAATTTTCTAAAATTTTATTTGCAAAATTAGTTAATATTTCTATTTCTATTCTAGACAAATGATCAGCTATTTGATTATCATTTTCATTTCTATCAACATCGGTAAAATCAAACTCTTGCAATAAAAGTATCCATCTAATTAATCTTGGTTTAACATCCATCGTTTGCATTAAGTATTTAATAGTAGAATGATCTGTAAGCACTACACATTTAGTTCCAATTAAATAAGGTCTAAATTTATCAAAGACATAAACAATAGCTAATAGCTCTCTTTTAGTAGTAGTATAATTAATTTGAGCAGTATTTAGAGTTTTACTAGCATAATATATAATTATAAGAACTTTATCGTTTATTTATCCTAATACAGGCCCAATAGCATAATCACTTACATTGCACGTTATTTCAAATGGTTTCTCCCAGTCAGGGGGTAATGTTATAGATGCAGTGATTAATATTTTCTTTAATAATTCAAATGTTGTTATACATTCCTCATTAAAATCAAATTTCATATTTTTTTCTAAAAGTTGGCATAGGGGTTTAGTTATTTTTGAAAATTTTTTTATGTAGTGCTTGTAAGAACCAGCATGTCCTAGAAAACTTCTCACCCCTTTAGAACTATTAGAAGGTGGTAATTTTTGAAGGATCTACTTCCATGCCCTTTTCAAAAATTTTATGCCTAAGAAAAATACCTCTTGCAACAATAAATTAACATTTTTCCCAATTTAAAACTAGGTTTATTTTTTCACATACTTCTAGAACTTTTTCTAAATTATTAAGACATAACTCAAACGAAGTCCCAAATATAAAAAAAATCATCCATAAACACTTCCATTCTATGCTCTATAAAATTGCTAAAAATTGACATCATTCATCTTTGAAATGTTGCAGGTGCATTGCATAGTCCAAAAGACATTCTAAGAAAAGTAAATGTTTTGTATGGGCTTGTAAACATTGCTTTCTCTTGATCCTCTAGAGCAATTGGAATTTGGTGATATCTAGTATATCCATCTAAAAAACAATAATATTTGTTCCCAACAAATCAATCCAACATTTGGTCTTGAAGGGGTAAGGGAAAGTGATCTTTTATCGTGACCATATTTAGTTTTCTATCGTCAATGCAAATTCACCAACCAATTACTTGTTTTATTGGTATTAATTCATTTTTCTTGTTTTCTTCAACGGTCACTCCTTTTTTCTTTAGAACATAGTGAATTAGGCTTACCCAAGCACTATTTTAAATTAGGATATATAATTCCAGCATCTAACCACTTTAAAATCTATTTTATAACAACTTCTTTCATTATTGGGTTTAATCTTCTCTAAGGACCCTCTTTAGGTTCATACTGTTCATCTAATAAAATTCTGTGCATATAAATTGAAGGACTAATTTCTTTAATATCTGCTAAAGCCATCAAGAAGATTTTTTATACTTTTTCAACATCTATATCAACTTTTGTACCTGAATTTCAGTTAACTCAGAAGATATAATAACGGGCAATGTAGATGACTCTCCTAAAAATACATATTTTAAATGGGCAAGTAAAATCTTCAATTCAAGTTTTGGTGGTTAAATTCTTGAAGGAATAAGATTTTTACTATCATTTTCAGTATGTCTAATGCTTCAAATTTGCTCTGAATATAATCCAAATCTTCTTCTCTTACTTCATCTTCAGTATAAAAAATTTATCCTTACAATAATTTATCTTAAAACTCATTCTCAAACTGCTCATTACTTAGATAATCAACTACTTCCATCCTGAAACATTCATTATCTTTTTCTATTGCAGAATATTTCACAGCTTTTGCTATATTAAATATCACTTCTTGATCATTACCCTCATTATTAATTCTCCTTTTTGCACATTTAATGTAGCTCTCCCTGTTGCGAGAAATGGTCTCCCTAAAATAATAGGAATGCTATTATCTTCTTCCATATCCAAAACTATAAAGTCCAAAGAGAAAATAAATTTATCCATTTTATTAGCACATCTTCTATAACTCTTTTTTGATAAGTTATTGATCGATCAGCTAACTGAAGAGTTACAATAGTAGAGGAAATTTCTCCCAAATCTAAAGGTTTAAAGATCGATAAAGGCATAAGATTGATACTCGCTCCTAAATCACATAAAGATTTTCTGTAAAACTTTTCTCCACTAGCCAAAGGATAGTAAAACTACCATAATCTTTAATTTTTCAGGAAACTTTTTCTGAATAAAAGCACTACACTCTTTACTGAGTGCAACAGTCTCATGATCTATAAACTTCCTTTTCTTTTTTAATGCATCCTTCATAAATTTCACATAACTTAGCATTTGTTCGAAAATAACAATAAAAGGAATAATTATTGTTAACTTCTTAAGGATTTTCAAAAATTTTGTAAATTTTTTATCTTTATTCTTTTGCTTTAATCTTTGAGAAAACAGAGGTAATGGTTTTTCAACAGGTACCTGTGTTTGTTCATTTTCCTATTGGTCACTTTTCATCTCTTCTTTCTCCTCATCAACTTTAATTTCTCTTTGGATTCTTGTTTCAACTTCTTTTTCAATTCATAATTGAACAGCTTTAATTTGCTCCTTATTTTGATATTTTGGAGTAAATTCCACAGTACTTGGAAGATTTCCTGAATGTCTGTTACTAACTGCAGTAACAATATTCCTAATTGAGTTTCAATATTCATAATAGTAGCCCTTGTTTTTTTATTTGATTTCTCATATTCAACATTCTTCTTCAATCGTCAACTTCTTTTTCTTAACTTGTGGTTTATGGTTGAAGTTAAATTCTGGAGGATAATAAGGTCAAAAATTAAGATTTCCTTGATTGTTCAAATTTTCGGATGAATTCAACAAATTATTATATTTATTCCAACTAAAATTAGGGTGATTTTTCCATCCAGGGTTAAAGTAGTTAGAATAAAGATTGTTATTTTGATTATTTATAGCGTTTAATGTTTCATAAGATGATTGAGTATCAATAATCTGTTATAGTGAATTATCCTCTAATACTGGGGTATTTGAGAATAATTCACTCCCATTTGATCAATCTTTTTAGAAATACTAGCAATTTGAGAATGTCAAAATAGACATTGCATCAAAATCAAGAATACTAGCAACTCTCTAAGATTTACCCTTTCAGAGGGCCATTGAAAATTATTAGTAGTCATTTCTTCAATTAAAGAATATGCTTCATAAAAAAGTTTTGACATTAATGAACCTCCCACAACAGCATAAATAATATATCTAAGTGATCCTAGTAATCCATTATAAAATGTTTGAATTATTAACCAATCTGGTAAAGTATGGTGTGGACACTTTCCAAGAAATATCTTTCCCAGGCTTCATATATCGATTCCCCTTCAAACTGACAAAAAGATGTAATATTATTTTTAAGCTTAACAATTTTTTAGGGTGGAAAATATTTAGCTAAGAATTTTTGTGATAGTTCTCTCCAATTTTAATAGATCCAGGTACTAACGAATTTAACCAAGCCTTTTCTTTATGCCTTAACAAAAGAAGAAAAGAAATCTAAACCTAAGAGCATGATTAGACACTCTGTCATATTTAAATGTAGCACAAATTTTAAGAAAACTAGCAAGACGTGAGTTAGGATCTTCAATAGGTGATCCTCCAAACTAATTATTTTGTACCATCTGAATAATAGNAAAAAGATGTAATATCATTTCTAAGCTTAGCAGTTTTTGAGGGTGGAAAATATTTAGCTAAGAATTTTTGTGGAATAAATTTAACCAAGCCTTGGACTTAATGAAAAAGAAAAAAGTCTAAGCCTAACAGCATCATTAGACACTCCATCATATTTAAATGTAACACAAATTTTAAGAAAACTATCAAGATGTAAGTTAGGATATTCAGTAGGTGATCCTCTAAACTGATTATTTTGTATCATTTGGATAATATCAGGTTTATGCTCAGATGAATTAGCAGCAACATCAGGTTTTTGAATAATCAAGTGAAGTTCATCTGCTATTNGAATAATAGCAAGTTTAAGCTCAAATGAATTAGAAGCAACATCAGGATTTTGAATAGTCAAGTGAAGTTCATATGCAGTCAAATTCACATATTCTTTTAAAGGTCTTTATCGATTTACATTTATTAGATTATCCAAGTTATTTTCCATTTCTTGTAAATTTTTAATTTCTCTTTGTTGTTTTCAAAATTTTCTAATAGTACGTTCTAATTCTGAATTGTAAGGTACTAAACATTCAGATCTAATATTTTGCATAAACAAATAAACTAAGCAAAGTGAAATAAACACTCTAATAAAAATATTTATTTTTTGATCTTTTATTTTAAAATTTTTTTTCTTTTATGATATATATATTATCGCTAAATTTTCTAATTTATCAAAACTATTTAATTTAACTGTTACCTTCCTCGGCAACGGAGCTTAAAACTTGAATCGATAATTTTGTTATGATAGATTGTGTAAAATTTAAATAAGTATAATCAATTAATATTTGAATTCTACGTAAGTATATGTATCATTATCAAGTAATAATGGACTTTCTATTTAAGACCCAAATATCGATCCCACGGGGAATGCTTAAATTGAAAATGATAAATATGCTAGGAAATTCACAAAAAGTCAATTGAGATCACTGTCACTAATTTTAATTAATGAGATGTAATCAAAATTAAATTTCTAAACTATTATCAAATAAAAAATGCAAAATTTAAAATAGTAAATACTAATCTATTAACTATGTTTATGTAACGAAGATTTTTATGTGAAAAAGCATCTTTCCCACTATAATGAAGCTATAGTAAAATGAGATGATATAAATGTTCATAATATGTATTGTGACAAATAAGAGCAATTTTAATTCTCTACCCTAATACAATGCATTAAAAATGATTAGCTAATCTCTGTGTTTAGTCCCTAAATTCGTGGCTAGGCTAGCAGGATACCGGCTCCAACTCTAGAGCTCCCACTTCCCTTCACCTGACTGCTAGCTCTCACTTCAGCTTTTAAACAAAAAGACTGAATTAAAGATTTTAGTTGGTCACCTAAAGGTTCTCCAATTGTACACCAAATAAAGAATATTTTCCTATTTATTTGCACTTAGTTCCATGAACAATGTTCTACTCCATGGAATCAAATGTGATCCTCACTCTGTTGTAGCACTTATACTCCATTTCCTAGACCATATGTTTCACAGCACATTTTAACAATTTAATTGGCCTAATCAAACAGTAAATTATGTTTGGAGTTGAAAAATCATCACAATTTATTTTACATTTTAATGTTGACACATCTATATTATCTCTTTATTTCATCATTGTTGACCTCACATTTGGTTGAGGTCTAGAAACTTCTTTAGTAGCTTAGGTCTAGCCATAGGACTTTCCTATTGACTAGTCTTAGAAAACTAGAAAAGGTATCCTCACCATTAGAAATTCAAAATTCTTCTCTTTGCTCAACTTGAAATTCCACATATTGGTCCTAACCTCTAATGTTTAGAAGGTAAGATCATTATGGGAAAGCTCAAGAGGAGTTTTTATAGGGTTACTTGGCCTTAGGATTGATCTTGGGTGTTAATTTGAAGCTAAGATACATTATACTCTTACTATATCTTCACAATACACTAATTAAGATCAATCTATAAGGACCCAAAATAGGGATTTTATTAATCCATGGTTCATTTAGAATGAATACTTATTCAATTCTACTTGAAATGCTCATCTTGGATCTTTTGCCCCTAGGCACCTCCAAATTACCTAACTGCCCTTGGGATCCAAATTTGGCCAAAATTTCCAAATTTTGCCAAAATAACTAAAATTGATCAAAACTTATGTCAAACACCTTGAATACCTCCAAATTTGACAAAACTGACAAAAATTTCCAAAAATGGCCTGATTACCAAAATGCCCCTCCATGACTTAAAAATTNGCTTAACTTAAGTCTAAACCCAAATCTATTAAAACCCATCCAAATTGACTACCAAATCAACTTCAAAAAAACTTC